>JAMJFZ010002669.1:1757500-2137500 GCA_026225945.1 Cricetomys ansorgei | reverse complement strand
CATACTGAGACAGATGCCTCTCAGTTATGTTTAGCACATAGGCTTATGAAGATGGCCGGGGCGGGCACACACAGCGTGGGTGACAGGTTATAAGGGGGAAACATTTTCCAGATCATGAATATTTCTATTTTTAAGACAGCAGCAAATGAGGATGTCTTTTTCTTAGTGCCTGTAGAACAGGTGAGTCTTTGTCATTTTAAACTGCACATCGACAAAAGGACTTTTTTGACTTCATTCTGAAGAATAGCTACAACTCAGACTTTATCTCCTCAGAGTGAAAAACCAAAACAGGACGAAGCACTTGGGTGTGAATGTAGACTTCCTGCCGTTCTGCAACGCAGTAAAGGGCTCTCACATCAAGTGTGACCTAGGAGAAACACCCTAGAGCCATCTGAGGAGGTCTCTAATGTCTTTCCAGAAGGAACAGCCAGGTCCTGGGGCTGGGGTGTCCCCCTCCATTAGACAAGGACTTAAAGACGCATGGAGAGGACAATGTGATTATTTTAAAGGTCGCGGGTCTCGATGAGATAAGGACAAAGTGGTGGCGATCTAAGCGTGGCTGGATTGGATTACAGGATGATTTTGTTCGGGCCAATTCATCAAGGCTTGTCAAGATTAGGCGTTCACAAAACGGCTGCCGGTGACCGCCAGGGACACTGAAAGCTGAGGCGATTGCATAGCCCTTCTAGAATGCTTCCTGCAATCTGAAGGTCTTGCCTGTCCTTTAAGCTTCCTGCATTTACGATGACGTAGAGTCTGAGAAGTCACATACAACAAGAAGCAATGAGTGGCAGAAAGTATCAAGGCCCTGGGAATGACCTCATGCAGCTGCAGGGCTCAGGAGCCAGATGAGTTCCCTCTCGACAAAACTTTAAATGGTTGAGAAACCAGTCAGAGTCAAAAGAACCAGTCACGTAGAGGACCAACCACGGTGGACCAGCGCGTGCAGAGGGGCTGTTCCCAGCCTCCACTCCTGATGCTTCTCTACCAGGGTAGTAGGATAGCAAGCACCCCTTTATGTGGGAACCTGTGCTGCATCCAGGACCAAACAGAGCTCACATTTCTCTGATTTTACAGGAGAAAAAGGGGTCTGAGCTTGGAAAATGTCCCAGTGGGTACCTTCCATCTGGGAGGAAAAACCCAGTAATGGGACAGAGAGAAAGGTTCTCAGGGGGTGTTGAGAAATCCCTCCACTGAGGAGGAAGTTCCAGGGTAAGGGAAGGGGTACCCACTCCAACAGCCATGGTAAAACTGACCAGAACTTTCTCCAGAAAGCAGAGCTCAGAGAAATCCCAGCATGCAGCTGCAGGGTGGCTTTAACTCTAAAAAGGGCCAGAATCCAAGATGGCACTAGGACTAGACAGACCCTAAAGACAACAGCTAGAAGAGGTGGGCTCTTCCTGCATAAGAAAAGAAACACTATATTCCAAACCAGCCTCAGAATCTGTCTTCCTTCTCCCTCTGGCTGAGGAAGCTAGTGTCTTACAGGAATTCTGGGTGGAAAATGAAAAGAGAATGGAGTTGCAGGGAGTCCAGCTTGGACTCATCTCCGGGATAAAGCCTGGAGTAACTGCATGCACCAGTGCCTGGTAAGGGAGGGTGGACCCATTTCTGGGAGTGTGTTTACAGAAGCTGGGGTCCACTCTTGGGACCATCCTTCATTCTGGGGGTTTCCCGCCCTGGGCATGAGGGAGGACAGAGTGGTTTTAGCATTTGTCTGGTTGTGTTTATGTACTTTCTCCAAGCACCTTGGAGGATTCGGGGACCTGCTGAATTCAAGTTATGAAATTCGAAGGTGATGCATACATAACTCTTCCTAAGCTCAGGGGGTCCTGAGACTACAGAATCATTGTGTATGGGGAAACCTGTAGTCGTCAGCACTGTCCACACACCCTTTGAACCTCCTTCTGGCTGGGTGTCTAGGACATGCTGGCCACTGTGATGGACAACCCTGAAGACTCATCTCCTGCTCTAAGTGGCTTATGAATGACTTCAAACTCCAGTCAAGCCTAGGAGGTGAGACTATGCATATCTTACCAGCACTTAGAAAATTGTTGAAGTCTTGACGGCTTTCAAATAACACAAACAACACTCCATACCACCAGGCAGCACAGCTCTGGAGCCTGTGCTTAGACCGGCAGGGCTCATTCCTCTCAAGCTCCTTGCTCTTTCATACAGGAAGGCTCATGACATACTGCCTCTCCCACTGAGAAACATTCTGCTCACTTCCTTTCCGTCTGAACCTGGTTTAGTGCTCAAATCCAGGGCTTTCCTCTCTCAGAACCCTGTCCTCCTGAGCATCAGTAGGCTTACGGGAACCGAATCTCCCTTCCTCCTGCTTCCTTCACTACTGCCAGCCTCCCAAAGGCAGCACCTGTTTACTTTGGCCCTGACACTAAACTGAGCAGAAAAGACACCTAGTAAATGTTTGTTGGGTGAATACACAAACTGAACTCTCTGTCTGTAGAGACAAATCTTGCTTTTAAACACTTTGGATCAAGTCAGCTTCCATATGACCCACCTATAATTCTGTGTATGTATCTACCACCGCCCCCCCCCCCGAAATAAATTAGTCAACCTACTGCAGAGACATACTCAAGCCATGAGTATTACAGTGGTAGTCATGATTACTACGTCACAGAATCAGCCTTGTACCCACTCATTGATGAATGGACAAATGGAATGTGGTATTCATAGGAGTCACATTCAGCCATACAGAGCACATCTGTATTGTTTGCAGGGATAGGACTGCTGATCACTCTGTTAAGTAAAAGAGGCCAGCCTCACGAACAAATATTTACTAGGGATATTAGGAGAACTCCTGTACGATTAATATATTCTAATGAAGCATACAAATTTATAAAAAGAGCATTCACGAAATATTCCTGGAGTATCTCATGGGGTTTTTTCTTGTGGGTTGTAAGTCAAAGAATGTCAATCGAGAAGTCCCATCTGGTGACATTTGTCCAGCTGAGCCCACCTCTTGCTATAAGATTAAGAAGTTAAGAGCTTTCGTCTTGGTACAAGAACTATTCAGGAGATTCCAGAAAGTGTGGACAACTTAGGAGGGACGGAAAGTACAGTTAAACACCATCCATCCAAAAGATATCCACTAAGAAGCAACTGCATGCAAGAGGCCACGGTGCTGGGGCAGAGACAGAACACAGACAAACACAAACCAAAGTCAAATAAAAGCCAGAAAGGAGAGAGAAGAGGAGAGCCACCCTCACAGAAGGTTGACAAAGCTCAGTCAAGAAGCAAATATTCCATGGTTAGGGACAAGCCAACACAGGCCTGGGGGACAGGAAGGCTAAGTAGTAGAAACAGAGTAGAACAGATGGATCTGGTGGGCACGTGAGCTGAGGGGAGACCTGCAGGCCTGGGAGTCACAGGAAGAATGTGGATGTCCATCGGAGGATGAGGACAGCTAAAGACTTTCTCCCCCTTTAATAGTCTAAGAATAGATGTGAATCTGCACAAAGTTAAGTAGATTGAAGTCCCCATGTGTGAGCACTGTCCCTCAGCACACAAGTGCCCGAGGGTATACCTAACATCTCACTTCCCTGTGCTGCATTTGCTACAACCATTGAACCTAGAAGGAACTGCTGCTTCTAATTCAAGTCCATGGTTTGCACTGGAGTTCACCCTTTATTTCTATGGGGTTCGACAAGTGTGCTGCTTGCTTATTTCTTTTGCTTGCTCAGTCATTTCCCTGGTACAAACTTGCTACCATTTGTTGATTCATTCCCTATTACCCATGGACTGAAAGGGCATGCTGGCTGTTTCCAGTCGGGGGAGGTGGTAACCGTGGCAAGTGTTTATGTCAACGTGAAGGTATTTTTTTTTTTAAATTTAGGAATAGCTAGGACAGTGCTTTCAGGATTACATAGTAAATCTATGTCAGACTTTCTTACAAAGGAGGGATGGGTCTGGTCTGAGGATTAAGGATTCATTTGGCTTTCTTATAGAAAGCCTGAGTACAGCCTGGATCTCTGTGGACCGAGAATATGCAGCTAAAGCAAGAGGTGCCAGGTGGAAACTGGCCCTAGGTGTCACTGTGTCTGTCCTGCGTGTGAGCCCCCAGGAATGCCAGTATTTGCAGATAGGTTCTGCATTTCAGAGGTTCTGGAATGGTGCTGGCTCAGTCAGGAGAGTACCTGCCACAGAAGCACGAGGGCCTGATTTTGAGCCCTAGGACTCATTTAAAGGAGCCAGGCAAAGTAGTTTGTAATTCCAGCACTGAGAAAAGCAAAGGTAGGCAGTTTGTGGGGGTTCATTGGCTAGCCAGGAGACTACTCAATGATTTCTAGGCTAGTGAGAGACTCTGTCTCAAACACACACACACACACACACACACACACACACACACACACACACACACACTGTAGACAGCATGTGAAGAATGCCAGCTGAGGTTGTCCTCGGACCCACAACCTTCATGCACCTGACACCATCCACATCCACACATACATATGAACTTCATACAGGAACACACACAGACACGGAGCTTGAAAAGCCCAGCCTGATCTTCCCAAGGACACCAACTCTGCAATTTAAAAACGCTCCTTCGAACAGCAAGCAAAAGGTTCAAAAAAAAAAAGAAATCCCCCTTCCTTTCCCAGTTCAAGGAGATAGTTTCACACACGATCTAAACCTAACAATTTAGCCAAGTTTTCCTTTGTAGTAATTACGCGGTGATCAATGTCTCTGCTTCTGGTGGAGAACCTACTAAATATACGTTCCATCTAAAATTGTTGTTTTTATTGTTATAAACCAGGACAAGTGAGGTGCCGTTTCATATTCAGCAACGTGTAATTTACCTCTCGTACATCTTCCTTTAAACTTGTGGTTACCTTGTCTCAAGGTAGAGAGCTACAAACAACGAATTACTGTCATTACCTTTTAATCAAGCACAGATCTGCCAACAATGGATGTCATTATGCCCTAATGGGGAAATAACCAGCCAATTCCACAATGGTCATTATGGCAGCAAAATTTTAATAATGTTCTCACGTTTTACTTCTCCCTCCTCCTCCTTATTTTCAACACCAATTAAACCTGTTTGCAAGTGTTTCTCTGTACATTGTCTGAATCTCGCTTAGCAAGATGACGATTTGGCAAATGGGATCTGGCAAAGGTGACTGAGGAATCGTGCTCTTTGAAACTGTGAGCCAGTTCAAGGATGCAGAGGCTTTCCGGATGCGGGGAGCACAGGTGCCTGCTCAGGAGAGGCCCAGGGTAGGGGGAGGGTGGGGGAGCTAGCAATGAGACAAGTAACCAATAGGATAAGTCGGTGGCTGCCAATCCCTACATGACCTCATGACCTCAATAAGATGTGGGAGGGTTGGAGTCACTGACAATGGCCCAGGGAAATAAAGGTGGGGCCAGAAGGAGCCTATACCTGAGCACTGAGGGTGGGGCCTCAGAGATTATACTCAAGCACAAATATCACCTTTCCTTGCTTTGGAACATGGACAATATGCACGGAGAACTGTGCGACTGGGTCATTTTTAGATGTGTGTTTTCCACCAAGCGTCAATAACCACTCCCCTGGCTGGGTGTTAGGAGCCATCCCCTCTAACAGGAAGCTCCCTGCTACCCGTGGGGCCACTAGCTGATTGGATCTTTCCCACTCAACTTAGAGCTAAGTCATAGACTCTTAGATCAAGAGTCAGTCCACTATGAGCTGCAGTCCTAACGAACCCTGGCTCCACTTCCTGTAATGTTTTATAGAAGTATAGCTATGTGGTTGACAAATGAAGTGTATACAAGCACTGCATGTTTGACCAAGTTTTAACTTCCGGTACCCAACAACTGGTTATGATAAGGAGGTCACTACAGAGAGAACATACACAGTGGTGAACCATCATCCATTTGCTTGGCTAGTTTTCACAATCGGCTCCTATCGCCCTTAGAGAGGAAATGACATATCCTGATCTACAGTTCTGATAGGTCTTCCAAATACTCTATAATGGGCATCTTAGAGGAGTTCTGCAGGCTGTGTTCCCAACCTGTGCTGGATTGGGATTCATTCAAGTTTACATGGGGTCCAAAAGCCACTGGTATGTCACCGTGTCTACTGACATCCAGTACTTGGGTTGAACATTCCACATGAGAGCACCTCCTTTGTTTCTGGGGTGTCTGTGTACTCCGTCTCCTTCTGTTCTCTCCCTAAAAGTTGTTTCAGGGCTTTGCATCTGTACTGTGATACAGAAAGCCTGGGGGAGAGAAGTCGTGACCCCTATATGACCTCTGCACCAGGCTCTCTGTGGAGAAGTCTCTCTTCACACTGTGGACACCCAAAGGTGAGTCAACCTCCTCAGAGACTCTTCTCTTCCTTGGGATACGCACCCCCTCCCCGGCTTCTTTTCACGGACTGCAGAGGACTCGGCAACCCCATCGGGGTGGCTAGCTACAAGTGAACCCTATTTCCTGGTCAAAGGCAAGAAGCTGAGAAGTGGGGACTGGCATTCTCTGTTGGCCCGGGGATCAGTCAAGGCGGGGTTCTCAGCACAGTCACATAGAATTCTCTGAGTTCGAAGCAAAGTGAGAGTGAAGATGCTTTCTTACTCTGCTGTGTCTTCGGTGTCTGTAAGGTTGCTCGGCAGCAGCTAGGTGCTCATTACTACCTGAAGAAATCAATAGATGAACGAGCGAATGATGCTTGGCAATTTTGCAGTGGGATGGATACTAAATGTGAGAATCACCAGTTTCTGGAAAGTTCTAAAAGCTATGGACACAAGAAAAATACACATTCACTTCAGTACCACTCACAGTGTAAGAGTTTTGTGGCACCCCTTAATGAGGAGAGAATACAGGGGTCCAGATAACTTATTCAGCACCCTTTAGCATGCAGCCAAGGAGACCTTAGCTCAGAGAGATCACCAGATCAGCAGAGGTCAAGAGTATCTGGGGGTCCCTGCTGGACTTGAATCCTGCTCCTGCTTCACTTCAAGGTTCCCTTCCCTGCCTACTCCCACGTTCACCTTCTCTCGTGTAGTCAAAGCCAGTAATCTGCCCTTCAATTTGGCCAGGTGGTGGAAGATCTCAATCAACTTACGTTAAAAGTTCTGTTGTTAATTTTTCTAATATCCCCATTAATAATGTCTGTTTAAGCAATCAGCTGGTTGCCCAATGTTAAAATGTCTTTGAAACAGAAAATGAATGCAAATAATTAAAAGGGGGGGAAAAAAATCTAGGGAAAGCTATCCATTTGTCAGGTTTGGCATAAAAAATGTCTCGAAATGCAGTGTTTGGGATAATAAAATACATGAAGTTTTTTTAATAAATGAATTCTAATAATAATTATGTCAGCTCATGCAAGCCCCATCATTCTTTCTGAAGGCACCATGATAAATCTTGCGCACGCACAAAGAGTTCCACTGGGGTCACGAGCTACACTGAGCAGGCACTGAGGAGACAGATGACTGCAAGTCGGCCTCTGACCTCAAGAGGGTCCCAGTTTAATGAGGAAATAGAGAACCACGTCTGTCAATGAGGCGAGGCCAGTGCAGTACCGGAACATGAAAGGCAAGACTCGAGGCTCTGGGCATCTCCCACAACCCAGAGCCCCCACACCAGCAGGGTGAGGCTCTGGGTATGCTGAGTAGGGGCAGTAGCTGGAACTGACAGGGTCACAGATGTGGTTGTGAGGAGGCTGAGGGGTGGAACAGGGAATCACGAAACAGGCCTGGCTATCCCATGAGGCTCTGAGGCTGGGAGCTGACCGCAGAGTCCGATTTACAGGATCACTTCGGAGAGGAGCTGGCATGGAGAGAGCAGAGGCAGGGACCTGGCCACAACAACTCAAGGAAGAGGAGCCTGGGGAAAGCAAGCAAGGAAAATTCAGACAGAATCATAAGAGGGAAGGTCAAAGTCAGCCCTGGTCACAGTCCTGACACCAAGAGGACCAAGACCCTTCAGCCCCAGCCTGACCTGGACCGCAGGACTGTGGGCACGACACGGATGGTCCCTGCCTGAGTTCAGGGTGTGGCCACCCAAGGCATGCTTCCATCCATCGCCATGCTTTTCTCTCCAAACCAAAATCTAGACAACAATCTATAAAGTACATCGATAATTAGGGTTTGGTTTTTTGTTTTTTTTTGTTTTTGGTTTTTTTGGTTTGTTTTTCAGGTTTGGGGGTAAGAGCTCACTATGGATCCCAGGCTGACTTTGTATTCAAAATCCTCCTGCCCTCAACTCCAAAATGCTGGGATTACAAGGGAACACCACCACACCCAGCTCATTTTTTATTGTTAAAATATTAATATGGATCTTATCACAGTTTATTTTGAAATGAGATCCTTGATATTAAAGTTTTTAAATGAACCCACCTCAACTGGGAAAATAATATAGTAAGATAGATAGTCCCATTTTAATGAAAATTTCCCGTTACCTGTACGTCCAGCCAGTGCTGGTGCTGACAGCGTGGTTAAAACTCCATTTAAAAGATCAAGATGCATTTTAATACACTCTTACAGTTTTTTTCTGAATTATAATACATGCAAATTTAAAATTTAAACCAAGTAAAACTGACAGTGTCTTCACGGGCAAACAGGAGCTACTGGACCAAGGAAAGCTTGTGGGAGCCAAAGGTTGACGAGGTCCCCAGGTGCAGCTCCTCTGAGTCAGAGGCGTCACCACTTGGCTGCCTCGAGCCTCACCTCTGCTCTCAGTGACTGACTTCCAGGCTGAGGGGAGCTATCTGACAGAATCCAAGGACAAGCCTGTTTGCCATGACTGGCATCTGGTAACAGGGACACTGCTTAGGATACCTCTCCCTGAGGACGAGACTCTGCCCAGAGGCCCACTGGGCTGCGCGTGGGAGGTGGTCTCATCTGAGCAGCGGGGAGTCCTTCAGTGGACACGCTCAGAACGCAAGGGTCCAGTTCCCAACCGAGGCTGACTTTCATGAGGGAGGTTCTTCCTCTGGATCTTACGTATGTATGACTTGCATGGTCTGCTGAATGTGCAGAGTCCCTAGCCACGGTGAATGGGCTGCAGTTCACTGAAACTACTTCTCCCTCCTCTCCTAATGGGCTCCCCTCAGTCGGTGATGCTAACACAGCAGAGCCTGCTCCTTTACTCCTGTGCTGCTCCTGTGTGCCCAGGCCCGCCTCAGCCACAGTGTCACTGTAAAGCTCTCTCTGTATGTCTCAGTCTCACCCCCAAAACACACAAGCTCTCACACATGCATATGCGCACATACCAATACATGCAAACACTATACACAAACAGATGATATATACACAATGTTCACCCCCTCACACACATTGCTATGCACCCTCAACACTCTCATGCACGTGTGTGCATTCAAACATATATTCATGCACACATTCATTCTCAGATGTGTATGTGTATACTCAAACACATGCAGCATGCATGCCAGTATATGTATGCTTAATCCACTCACACAGGCACATTCTCTCACACCCAGTATGCACACACTCATATGTGCATATTCACATGTACATGCATGAACATTAGCACACACATGTAGAGGCACACACATTCATGTACACATGCTAAGGTCAAGCTCACGCTCCCCTGCACCGAAGCATAGTGGACACATGTGAAAACACACACACACACACACACACACACACACCTGACTCCTTTTCTGGATCCTTCATTCTGTTTCCTGTCATTTCTCCTTCACCATGAGGCCTTTCCACGCATGCTCTGAGCTCTTCTCCACCTAGGACATATCACAAAGCCGTCTTTCACCGGAGACAGTCTATGTTCCACTCCAAGCTCCTAATTCTGGGGAGCAAGCCCTGCCTGCAGGATAAGTTTGCGGGAATCAGACAAATTGACAACTCAGTAAAGCCATGATGGGGACAGCACAGGTCCTGCAGAAGGGTAGCCATGGCTGGACAAGCTCAATCACACAGGCAGAGGGCTGGTTACTGCAGGGGCAGGTGCCTGGAAACCCTTCTGTGCATAACCCACTGATGGACCACTGTGCTAGGTGGGTAACTTTCCACAGCTCTGATGACTGTGCTCTCTCACACCCTCATAGCAGGGACAGCCAACCATGACCCTCATCAGAAGCCCCTGGTCCTTGTGCCCTTTTTTTCCTGCTTGGCTGAGAGGATAGCATAGCATGCACAAGTAGCTGTCTTCAATCCCAGGCCATGCCCTCCATGCCAGAGACTAATCTGTCACTGTGCTCTGGCCTCAGGACCCAGTCTGGGTTCAGTAGGAAACCACCTTCAGGCTGAAGACACTTAAACTCCCTCTCTCTCCCCTCACCTTCTCTCACACTCCTATTTGCATGGAGCAAGTGAAGCTTTTGAAGCTTTTAGTCTCGGTGGTTGAGGCAAATGCATTTAAAAGATGAACATTTTAGTTAATGTTCTAAGAAGATTTCCAAAAGCAGTTTTGATTGTGGACTATTAGCATTAATTAATTTCCAGACGGGGACCAGCCGTTCTCTAGGGGGAATGCATATTTTAATCAAATTCGCCCTGCTGCTCCGTGCTTGGTGAAGTTAGAGCAGTGGGCCTTGTCCTACCACCCCTGTCACTTAACTCGATGCATCGTGTCAGGCCAAGGCTTGAGAGTTCAGGCTGCAGGCTGCAGGGTCAGGGTTCAGACTGACTACAGGCCAGAGAGCCACAGGAAGAGCTACTTGGAGCCCAGTTACTGACTAGACCATCCCTGGCCCCAGGGCAATGTGGTACAAATTCAATAAGGAAACATATGCCTTTTTTTTTTTTTTAATGAAAAGTTCAATGAAGGGACAAATAAAATAACTGGAAGAGGGGAAAGTAAACTTGGTGTTTGCCTAGGGTTTGGCACAAAAAAAAACATCCTAAACAGCTATGTGTGGTAAACTTTGTTGGTGAGCATGGTTTGTATTCCCGACCTCTGTGAACAAACCTGTCCAGGAAACCTTGGCCACCTTTATCCTAAGAGTGGAATGTTGACCTATGGCTGGTAACACTCTTCAGAGTTGATCTGGTGATTTTTAGATGATTGTATGACAATTTAGTTGTTCTCTTCCCTTGGGGGTTACACACATGCATGTACACTTGCACACAGAAACAGGAGAACGACAATCAAATATCAGAACACAAATCAGTTCCCACTCAGAGCACGCAGTGCAGTTTTACACATGGAGTAAATGAGGAATTTTCGAGGAGGAGGTTCAGTTAGTCACCCTGCTCTGATGAGGACCTGGAGTACTCTGGATTCTTGCGAAGTGGTGCACCCATGTTGCTTTGTGGGCAGTGCCCGACACGTCCACACAACTGCATTTTCTCTCTCACTTCTTGAGGTAATCCGCATGCATCTCCAGCTGACCTGTGTCCCTCCCTCCCCTACAGCTTGGGATCAGAGCATGCTGAAGTGCAAATCGCTGCAGTGGATTCACCAGCATCCTTTGCCAGGTCCCAACAAACCCCAGAGTCAAGAGACAAAAGAGTGAAGAGGAGTGCGGGAGTGGGGAAAGGTAACAGCCCAGACAAAGTAATACACAAAGCAAGGGAGGGTAGTGCTGGACGGTCGCCTCACCAGTGGACTCACACACTTCCTGGCTGGCCCGTGTCATCAGACACTGATTCATCCTCCAAATCCATCATCTAACAGCTCACTTTAGAGAGAGGGAGACAGGGAGAGAAGCTAAGCCGACTCTCAGGCTTGATTTCAGATCGTAAACAAATTTGGATTTTGGAGAGGTTGGGCTCCCAGAGACTAAACCCTTCTATACCTTCTACATGCACATGTACACACACACACACACACACACATACACACACACACACACACACACACACACACACACACGTCACTGCTAACAGTGTTATTTACAGTGCTATTTATAAACAATAATATTTCCCAAAACCATCAGAGGAAGAGAAGCTTCCTGGTGGTTTGGGTAAACCCAGCTTCATCTCTAGGTTGTTCCATGGGGTGAGGTGGTAGGAGCATCTTTGTGTAGCCCACTAAGAGGTACATCCACACAAGCTGCTCATTTCAAAGTTCAGGCAGAAGAAAGATGTCTTCGGTGTAATGATCTCATATGTTGACCTGGCCACACCATTGTGCTAGGATGTTTGGTCATTGTTCTGGGTGGTTCTGTGTAGACGCGTGTCAGGTGAGATTTCCATTTCAATCAGTAGACTGAGAAAGGGAACAGATTGTCCTCCACAATGGGGCTTGAGAGAAGGGAAACAGCCCAAAGTCCTTAAGGAACAAATACTTGCTTCAAAGTAAGAAGGAATCCTGCCCATAGTGATGCCCAGACTCTATTTGCTCCTGAGCCCCAAGCCTCAGATGCTGGGGCTGTACAGTTCTCAGGGACTATTTCTTAAAAGCACTCCTCTCCTCCATATCTACATGTCCACTTGTTTCCATTTCCTGGAGACCTAGGACTGACAGACCCCAGGAGAGCCCAACCAGCATCTGAGATAATCCCAGTTGTCTCTGTAGTGTCCCCTTGCTGAGCAGCCAAAGAACAATGGGGTGGGGGTGGAGGAGGAATAGGTACAGTGTGTCTCCCAGGAGCTGCTAGTCTGTGAAGTTAGATAGGAAAAGCCTGACTCCTAAAGCAACAGAACAATGTGTATGATGTAGGAGAGTGAAGGGATTCTAAGAAAAGAGACCAGAAGGTGCACATAGGAGCAACAGGAAGCAGAAGTCAGAGACACAAGTAGATGTGGCTAGATTGTCACAGGACTTGTAACAGCATGAAGAGAATACGGAGACATTTCTTTATTTCTGTAGGACAAACAAGGGAGAGTTTGAAGGAATAAAGCTAGAGTGTCTGGGCCCTCATGGGTACTTAGCACAGTTAGACTAATGACCATTCCCTTCATGCCTAAGATGTGTCCCTCAGAGTTTTTACAATGATTCTCAGTCCCAAGATCTCAGCACACACCTTCATTTGGAAATAGAAACTTTAAAAACGTGATTAAGATCAAATAAGGTCTTTTGAGAGGTTGTAATATCATAATAATCTTCATGTCCCCATAAAAAGAGACTATTAGGGCTCAGATGCACACAAGAGGAAGATCATGCGTGGACACAGGAGATGAAGATACAGATGGGCAAGGGAGAAGGAGACAGAATCCAGGAAAAACCCACCTTGGCAACACTTTGACCTCAGACTTCTGGGTCAGGCCTGTGAAAATATAGATATCAATTGTTTGAGCTTCTGTCACATGGTATGAACAGGGTGCATCCTTCACAACTACCCTATCACTCACGTAATGTTCTCCGAGCATCTACTTTGTTCCAAGTCACTTCTACGCACAAATAAGAGACACTGAAAGATTGTCAGCAGAAAAGAAAAATTAAAACTACAAGCAGGGTGACTTCTGATTGTGAGAAAGGCTCAGAATTAAAAAGAAGAGAGTGGTGATAGAGGAGCTTGAAGGATATAGATTTAGATCTAAGACTACTATCATAAGCATTCCAAACAAAGACAGAGATCGGAGATCTGAGAGACACAAAGGGGGAGGAGATAGGGGTGGAGGCCACAGAGTTCCCAGAGAGCATGAGAGGTCTAAAGGTGTAGATGACCTCACTGTATCAGGTTGTTGGAAGTTAAATAAGCTAAAAGAGAGGGGACTTTTATAGACCATTCCCTAGATGAAGAATACTGGGCCCTTCACACACAGACAAGCAAGCATAAACACATACACATGATTTTTTAAAATAAAATTACATTTAAAACAAAGAGAACTAAGGCTCCCAAACCTACCAGTGTCTAATCATTTGATATGGTCTATGATGGTCACTGTCCCTGTTATTTACATTGCTGACTGTCGGGTCTGTTGTAGTGCTTCCCATCTCCTTCCTGGTCCTAATTCAAATCAGCCATAATGGGAACGTTTACAATAGATAACTCAATAAATGCTACACACTGGGACTTTTTGGTGGAAGGCAATTTTTAAACATCAGTCATAGCACCAATAAAATGGAAGGTTCATTCAGGGTCAGATTCATAGGCAAAATATGTTAGTTTCATTAACCTGAAGAATGGAGACACCATTGAACCCAGAGTTCAAATCTGTGGAACACGGCTTAAGAAGATGTACTGGACAGTAATGATAAAAATAGATATTATAAGTTATGGAAAGTAGTAAATGGTTGTTCTTAATAACTAGAATCATTATTTAAAGAAATGAGATCTTCTAGATGCAGACTCAGCAAGATCCAAGCAAGACACATTGCCTAAACTTTGCATTATGTTTAAGCCAATTTCACTTCTTGTCCTACATAATTACATTATATAATTAATGCAAAATCCTCTCTGCTCCTATGAGTGTGGGGTAAGGGAACACGGTAGTCTTTACCTCTCTAGGAGATAAAGCCACTGACCATTCTTTCCATATTCGTGAGCTTCAGAGATGCAACTTGAAATGGTGAGACATCAGTCATGCAGACGCAGTTAAAGGAACACTTCTTTTCATGCATAAACCTCTGTGCTCTCCATTACAATAATTGACAGCGGTGACAGTGAGGGTGACAGCGGTAGAGGTGACGGTGATGGGGTGCTGGGAATGGTGGCAGTGGGCAGCAGTGGCAGTGGTGATGATGATGACAGTGGTGGTGATGATGATAATGATGGTGATGTGGTATTGACGCTAATGGTATTGATTGGTGGTGGTGGTAGTGGTGGTGGTGATGACAGCGGTGGTGATGATGATGGTGATGGGTGTGTGTTGTTAATGGTAATGGCACTGATTGATAGTACTCTGGTGGTGATGACAATAGTAGTGGTGGTAGTGATTGATGGCTGTTGTGGCGATGATGATTGTGATGGTGGTCATCTTAGGTACTTTTCTGTTGCTGTGATAAAACTCCATGACCAAGGCAACTGTAAAATAAAGAATTTTACGTGCCTTATGTTTCAAAAGGTTACAGTCGATGGAGGCAGGAGAAATGAACAGCTGAGAGCTCACATCTTGATCCATAACCATGAGGCAGAGAGGAGGGAAAGCTGGGAATCACATGAGCCTTTTGAAACCTCAAAGCACAGGGACATACCCGCTTCCAGTCAGGCCACACGATCTAGACCTTCCCAAACAGTTCCACTAACTAGTTACCAAGTATCCAAATATATGAATCTATGGAGATCATGCTCATTCAAACCACCACAGTGGAGGTGATTGTGGTGGGGGTGGGGGGTGGTAGTGGTTGTGGTTGTGGTGTGGTGGTAGTAGCTGTATGTGAAGGAGGTGTGGCAAATACAGAGCAACTGAAAATAGACTGAGCTTCCCTGGGACTACTGCTGCCTGTATGCATGTAGAGTATGCAATTATGGTCAAGCAGAATCCCAGTCATATTAACCTGCCAGGATATTTTTCCCATCTTAACATATACATGAGGAATGGCAGAATGCCATGTGTCACAATGGACTATAGTGAAAATATCTAAGAATAAGGCACTGGCACCAGGTATTGATGAACCACCCAATAAGCTAAGGACAAGTTCAGGCACTTTCAGCTGGGTCCAGAACAGCCAGCTCATCTCATAATGGATTTGAACTTTGAGGTGTGCTTCTATTTTTCAAGTTCATGCTTCCTTCTTTGTTCCCCTTTTAGAAAAATTGCAGACCAAGGTTGAGGTAGGGGAGGGGCGATAGAAGACTGCATATGGAGCCAGGACACCTGGCTAGAGTCGCACTGTAGCTAGCTCATAGGTGGACACTACACAGCATTCCTTCTTTTCTCTGTGCCTCTGTTCCCTCATTTGCTAAAAAGATATTCAACTCAACTGGCCCAAAAGGCATAGTTTCCCTCCCAAAACTCAGATGCTGAGCAGACTTCTTACATCCAATTTGGGCTTTGCTTTTGACCCCTAAAATACATGTAAACACAATGCCATTACTCAATTGTTACAATATTTTCAAGGCATCATAGTAATTGACACAAGGCAGTACATTCCTTGAAGTCAAGATTTGATTAATGGGCCCGAATTATTAGAGATTTTGTTTTCTTGTAGACCGTCTAGGGGGAGTCAACCTACTCAAAATCTAAATCTCATTTTCCTGAAAGTGTTCTCATCCCAACACTTACAAGGAAGAGTCTTCCGATTCCTTGTTTTGTTTGTTGATTTTTTTATAGCAAATAAACAGACCCTCTTGGTCATAGTTGACTGGCCCCTGGGGGCAAACACCTGTGTTCAGGTGCATAAATCTGTAGTTCTTTGAATGGAAACTCTAAGGCATGTTAATACCTCATCCAATCAGGAGGGCACAGTGGAAAATGAAGTACTATGATTGGCTGACACCGTGGCACCACTGGCATATCCTTGAAATCATAGTGATATAGAAGCCACATTTTATATCCGCAAAGCACATGATCTAAGCAAAGATCTTATAGAGATGGAGGGATTACTTACCAAGAAAAAAAAAATCTAAAATGGGAGGTGAGCAGCAAAGTAGCAATTCGCTTACCCTTCTAAGTCTTTTGATAAACAGAATTAAACTTGCTTAGTTCAATTCTCAGGAACTTCCTTGGCATCGTAGAAGTGAATCTTAATGTCCCCCACCGAGAAGAAGAAGTAGATGATAAACTTCCGTTTATCAGTGCTCCTTCCATAGGATCACCTCGTTATCACCAAACTCACCAACTGCCTCCATACCTCAGTACATGCTCTTCCTTCTGCCTTTCCCTTCTTGATGGCCTAGGGAGTTTCCATGTATTTCTATCTCAACTTCAGCACCAAACACCTAGAAGGATGTTCACATCTCCCTGGTCTCTAAGCTCCTGACTTGAGTGAGCTCCGGAGTGGAGCTCATGTTGTCTCCTCTTAGGCTCTCATCACCCAACAGACGCTAACCACCCTGCTGATGGATGACCATTAGTTAGTAGATTCTTGCTTTTACTCTGCTGGAAGGGAGGGGGAACTACAGACGAGGCAGGGACACATAGCAACTCTGTCCCAGAATCTGACTGGCAGCCAGGTCTCTCCAGCAGGTAGTAAGCCCTCTCCCTAGAATTGACGGCTGGAAGTAGGCTAGATAAATGGCATTCTCCAGGGTACCTGTTTATCTGATTGAAGCAAAGCAAAGTTGGCTACAGGATTTGGCTCTGTGTTATGAGATAGCAGCCTTTGATGGGAAATAAAAGCCACATCAAATGCTCTTTGGACTATATCTGAATATTTGGGCTTAATATTTATACCTTAATGTTTGTAGGCTGGTGAGAGCATTGCCATGTGCTTTTCCATATAAAATGGAGAAAATACTTTATTTCCCAGTGAACAGGTGTGCATGGAGAGCACACATCTAGAATTTTCCAGAATCCATACAATTTTGCTCAATTCTTAATGTTACAATGAAGGAGGAATGCATCAGGAAGTGAGGAAAGGCCTAACGGAATTTCTAGCATCATTAGAATCAGAGAGGAGAGAAGCTGTGTGGTGGCCAAATAATATAAAACATTGAACATCATGTTTGAGTGCAAAGGTCAACTGAACAGGATCCCAAAACTTCACAGCTCCATCCCTAGAAACTCAGGAGTGTGTGGCTCTGGAAAGACTACAGATGACAGTTGGCATCTCTGAAAACCCCATCCCATCCCATCCCCTGTCTCCCGCCTGGCTATGGAGGAGGGTAGCTGAAGATCAGCTTGGCCTCCTGTGAGCATGGCATCCCGGGCCTGTGCCTTGGAGATGGAGTCCCATGAAGGATTGGTATCTCAATGAGGGATGGTATTCCATGAGGTATTTCCCACACAGAAAATCTTCCAAAGCTTGACATGGTTATACAAATGGCTTTCATATCAGGAGGCATGAGAAATCCTTTATGCCCCATTCTGCAAATGGAGCATTTTCCAAGAGAGACATAATTACCCCAGGAGCTCCAGGGAGCGGAAGCAGAAGGGCATCCTCCACAGGGCCATTTCTGGGTTGTAGCGGTAGCATAAGGACATTTAGTTTGCACCCATCCTACCGTGTGGAAGATCTGTCTTAAGAGTATTTCTGACAAGAGCCCAGTACTTCCTCTCCAGCCCTCAGCAGTGAGTGGCACTGTCCCACTGTGCAATGAACTTACAGAAGCCATGCCCACCACGAGGGCAGAGGCCCGGGCACAGGAACAGTTGAGGAAATATTTATAGGAAACGGCATGGTGAATGAAGCTTTTGATGGGAGGCAAAAGGTTCTTGGGCCTCTGTGGACAGCAGTTATACGAGTGGCAGCATGACATCACTGTCTCCATAGCTGTCCTTCTCCCTCCTGATGCTAGGATAAAAGACTCAGACAAGATCAGCTTAGGGGAGGAAGGGTTTATTTTTGCTTCCAGCTCCAAGTTAGAGTCTATCATTAAAGATAAGTCGAGGAAGCAGAACTTGAAGCAGTGAGTTGCAAGCAGAGTAAGAGTGGATGCATGCGTGGCTCACTCAGCTGGTTCTATGCTATTTATATATTCGAAGACCAAAACCCAGGGCCCGGCGCCACCATCTTTAGGCTGGATCTCCCCAACTCGATTAACACAATTAAGACAAATCCCCACCAATATGCCCACAGGCCAACCTGGCCTACACAACCCCACACTGAGACTCTTCCCAGGAGACGAGAGACAATTGCCACTAACCAGGAGACTGGAAGGAACACCACATCCATCATGAAGATTCCTGTCAACTGGATTTCAGGGGAGTCTTGTGACTGTAGCTGTTAGGCAGGGGAGCTCTGCCTCACGAGCAGGTTTGCTCTCAGAGATGGAGGATCAACAGGGCAAAGAAACAGAGACCACTGTTTTCTGCCGCTACAAGTAAGCAAACTCACATGTGACCATGTGACCATGTGAGCAACCAAGAGATCCTTGGCTTAGAGACGAGGAGTGCTATATTAAGTAAGGTAACCCAGGCTCAGAACGACACCAGCGCTGCCTCTCGATTCCTCGGTGTGCATATCAATGTGGGAGCGAGGGAAGCTGGGTGCCAGAAAACCAGAAAAGGACCCCAGAGAAGGGGAAATGACTTTCGGCCAAAACTACCCTATATTTAAATCTCTGTAAAAGTTATTTACTCTGTTTAAAACCTAAAGTGTCATGATTGGTTGGATTAGCATCTGAACATTTATGAGGAATCTTAAACTCCTGGTTATGCTTGCTTGCAGGCGTATCTCCTCTTCCGATCAGGGACGACACTGAAAATGTTGTGGCTTTCTGGTCCTGTTGTATTTTGTTTTGTTTTTGTTTGTTTGTTTTGCCCGTTCCTATACATTTAATGGTTTCCATTGAGTTTCGTTTTTATTTTGATATCTTTCATATTTAATTACTTCTCAGTATGTGACATTAAGTCTCCTAATAGAAACAATGTATTTTTAAAAGATTAACCACTTTTTTGAAAGGCAAGAAGATCCCAGGGCAAGAACCAACTACGGATTTTGTAGCATATGTATGCATATTGTTTGCCTTATCAATCACTCAAGTCATGGAAGGTGTGTGTGTGTGTGTGTGTGTGTGTGTGTGTGTGTGTGTGTGTGTCTCTCACTAGACCCATCTACAGATTGCACATGAGACAGCATAGAACTGGATGAGCATGAGAGGACAAATGAGAGGAATATCAGACTACATTCCCCCGAGCTAGGGCTGCTAGGGCTGTATTGTGTTCCTCCAGCTTCTTGTGCTGAAGTTCTTACTCCTAGCATGCACTGTAATTTAGTAATGAGATAATACACTTTAAATGAGGTTATGAATGTAGGGCCCAGAACCCATACGATCAATGTCTTGTCCTTTTAACAGCTGTCAGAGATCAACCTTTGTCTTTCCATGGGGATTCAGATTCAGATTCCATGGTGGCAATATGCAGAGAGAAGCCCACAAGCCAGGAAGAGGACCTGATGAGAAACCAGACACCACAGTGCTGTGATCTTGGATTTCCCAACCTCCAGACATGTAAGTAACAAGAGTCTGTCTATAAGCTCCCCCATCCCCAGACTGTGCTCCTTATTATATCCCTGAGATAATTAAAACAAGAGGGGAGGAAGGCGGTTAGGGCCCAACCCAGGAAGGTGTAGATGATGTATGGAAAAAGCTTATGGGAAGGTGTGGGCCAGAGGAAGCAGCATTAAAGACCTCAGACAGAGGTAACCTGCTCACTGGTGGAGACCTGGCACACACAGGAGGACTCTGGAAATAGCTGGCATGAGATAGCCCACCACTCTGTGTATCTCATCAGCCAGCCAATGTACACCTTCCCAGAGCCACCGCACAAGCCTGCTTCCTGCAGCATACAGCCAGTGCCCTATCTCTCCAGCCCCAGTGGCTGATGGCTCTCAGGTGGTTGGTTTCTCAGGGAGCTTTACCAGTTGTGTCAATCCATCAAGTCTATGTGGCCCATCTGGTGTCTTTTCCTAAAAGCCATTCAGGGCTTTGATTTCATGAGGCCTCCACGCTTGTACAGGAAGGGGTCTTCACTCTCGGTATCTGTGTGGCTTGTGTTGAGTAGTGATCAGACCAGCTTTGAGCTTAAGACTCCTCGCCTCAAGTCTCCATGTCCCTCAAAGGCCTCCGGGAGCTGCATTTAATCCACCTTTGAATTACTAGTCACTGGCTTGATCTGTGTCACAAAGAAACAGTTATTGACATTTATTGAATGAGGAGGAAGTAAAAGGAGAAGGGTGGGGTGGGGGGGAGAGACAGAAGCCTAAACCAGACTTTTCACCCTCAAAAATCCTTCATTGGAAGAAGAGAGGAACAAAACAAAAAAAGATTGGGTTAAAATGATTTCCAAAATCTAAAGTCATAATATAAACTAACAAGGTGGGGAGAGCTGTATAGCCTTTGTTTCATGTGTGTTTTCATGTTACAGGGAATTAGAAAGACTTCACTGTTTTATTTACTGATTGATTGCTTTCTGATTTTTTTCATCCCGTATCTACTCAGAATTCCCCGCCTACTAGAACCTATAATTTCAAATGGGAAGGTGAGATGATTCAATGGAACTTATTAGAAGTCGGATGAGTCTGTGAGATGGCTCAAAGGTGCTTGCTACACAGCCTGAAGACTTGAGGCTCGTCTCGGGAAACCAGTGTAGAAAGAGAGGACCAGATCCTACTGGCTATCCTCTGAGCTCCAGTTAACCATGCACTGTGGACACATGAGTGCACACACACACAACAACAACAACAACAGTAATAATAATAAATAAAGAGTAGGAGGTAGAGAGGCGAATTGGACTTAGCTGGGTGACCTTGACTATCTCACTGGCCTTCTGGTTGACCTCCCATCTATAGAATTGGAGAATGAATCTTTTGACCTCCACAGAAGTGTTCGCAGTGGAAGTGTTTTAGAAATGCCAAGAGGACCCTCAAGCTCCATGGCAGCATCTTTATCCCCGACTTTAGTAATCAAGAGATGGAAACCACGCAGAGGAATGACCAGGACTTGTCCTGGATGCATCACTGAGGACCTCTATGAGCAAAGCAAGAGGGGAGCTCAGCAAGGGTCTGAGAAGTAACATGGGACACTCCACTGGGTAGCGTGTATCTGGGTGAATAGGCCACGATGCAGCCAAAGGCACCGAGGGAGAAGCAGTTATGCATGAAGACAAAGGCTGGCACAGGCAGGGTGACCAACACTGTCTCTCACTTGCTCAATTTTCCAACAAGCTGAGCAGCCTTAGCAGATTCCAGCCGCTACAGTGTCACAACATGGGCTCGGGAATGGCTTTTCTCACCAGTTCCTCCCTATGACATTCCATAGACAGAAACTTTGTCAAGCACACCCTGTCCAGTCCGTTCATTGTCAGAAGCAGTGCTTACACACTTGGGGAACATATGCTTGGCTTCCGTCACTCTGGTCTCTCACAGAAAAGACAAATTTGAAGAAGATTCCAGCATCTCACAAAAGCCCCTTGCATTTGAGTCCCTTCACAACCAACACGAACATAACTGAGTTCTGCCTGTTCATTTGAGATGATTCTAGACTGGTATAGCCCATCAACTGCCACAAGAGTTTCTATTTCTGAAAAGTGCTTTATTCCAATCCTTTAGATTGGCACTGTCTTTGAAATCCTGGGCTCCTGTCTCTGTGGAGCAGTGTAGACTGCATATGTCCCCAGAGACGGCTGAGCTTTCTCCAGAACTTCACAAAGAACTTTTCTCACGCTGTCCGCGTGCTGTCAAGCTCAACAGGTAACTGTTTCTGGATGCTTCTACTTCAGATTTGATTTGGGCGCTTTCCGTTCTTCAGTGAATTAGTTCTACCTGAGTGAGAAGAACAATGTCACCCTGAACCCAGACAAATGTCAGAAGAAGCCAAAGGCACAGAACAGAATCCAAGATAGAGATGTAAAGATCCAGTGTCTCTACCTGGAACACAGATAGAGACTCAGGAAGTGCCTGGAAAGAGGAGGCTGTGTGGTTATGCTCTGCTATGCTCCCAGCCAGCTATGGAAAGGGAAGAGTAGAGGGGATGGCTTTTCCTAAGGAGTAACACCAGGGCAATGGGGCCTCTCCAGGCCTTAGGCTCTCCAGAGTGTCAGTATCAGGAAGATGTTGTAATGGGAGCCTCCCTTCAAGAAGATTACCTAATTCAGGGACCCAGGGAGAACACTGAAGTGGGTGATGCTGTACTCCTTCCTCTGTCCTGTTCTCCCGACCTCCCCTCCTCCCACACTCCTACCCATTCGTTCTCCTTCCCAGGCCCCGAGCAAACAGCAGCTCACTTCTCTCTTCTACTCCTCCTGAGTCCTTTAATTTTATTTTTTCCTTTTCCCACTTTTCCAAAATCGAGTGGCTTTCCCCGTACTCCTGAACTCTAGCGTGGCACCTCTGTATTAGGCGGAGTACGTGGAATTTATCAACCGAACTGGGAACAGACTCGATTACCGTACTCCAGAGAAACTAGCATCACCAAAGACTCTCTTGAGGACAAACTAAGATGAGCTTCAAGTGACAAAAACTCAATATAGTTAGCTTGAGTTGGGGAGACGAGTATGTCATGTGGGGTTGGTTCAGGATGGGTTGAGGTTCAGTCACCCTAGTATTCCATATCAGTAAACTCATTCCTTCTTTCCTTCACCTCTGTTCCCCTCCGCTCTGATTAGCTAGAGTTAGCATCCCTGAGGGGGAAAAGAGCTGATCCATCACCCCCAAGCCAGGCTTCTTCTCCTCTATAGTAAAATATCCTTAAGTGAACACTGATTGTCCCAACTCACAGACGTGTGCATCAGTCAGGGAAAGCCACGTCTTGTTTGGAGTCTGAGCTGTGCGTGTGTAGAATGAAGAATTTCAAGGATATGTAAGAGTGAATACACAATATAGACTTCATAAATTGGGTCCAAGGTGGAGTTTTGAAAGGTGGCTCTGAGAAAAGAAAAGAAAAACGGCCAGTCCATATATTTTCTTGAGAATCCAAAGGAGACTTTCTATCCTACTTTCCCCCTTTATAGATGAAGAAACCAGGGCCTAGAGAGATTGGGCATCTTGCCCGTGATCATAGGGATGATGAATGGAGCATCCGAGTCTGTCTGACTTGAGGCCTTCACTGATTATTTTTCTTCCTTTGCTCTGTGCTAGGTGAGATGCAATTAGTCCTTAATCAAGGCTGACTCTGTTTTTAGTCAGCATAAAATCAGCCCAGAGTAAAACTAGGGAAACGGATAAAAATGGTTCCTGAACAAGCACACGGGGACATAGGTTCAATCCCCAAAATGCACATGCGAAGGCAGGCTCGTGGCTTGTTTCTGTAACCTCAGTACTGGAGAAGCAGAGACAAACAGATCCCTGGAGCTCACTGGCCAGCCAAATCCAGCCAAATCAGTGATCTCCTGGTTCAGTGGGAGACCCTGTATCAAAAGATAAGAGAGAACTGAAGAGAGCACTTAATAACCAGTGTTGTCCTCTATACCCATATGCAAATGTGCATGTCTCTCTCCCTCTCTCCCTCTCTCCCTCTCTCCCTCTCTCCCTCTCTCCCTTTCTCTCATAAACACACGCACACACACGCGCACACACACAGTAACCCA
The DNA here is from genome assembly GCA_026225945.1 of Cricetomys ansorgei. NCBI lineage: Eukaryota > Metazoa > Chordata > Mammalia > Rodentia > Nesomyidae > Cricetomys > Cricetomys ansorgei. The sequence goes on along the minus strand of JAMJFZ010002669.1, from coordinate 2,113,570 downwards.
GGCTAGCTTAGGCCCAAAAAAGGGTATGGGTTACATGACCCAGCTGTGGGTTGTTCGGGGGTAAAATAGAATCAGAGATGAGTGTTCCATTGATATTCTCTCTGTGTCCCTGATTCTCCTGTACTCCATCCCATACCCTCAAGCACTTTGCCTCCAGGTGGCTGAAACAAGGCCACCAACAGTCCTGGGCTCAGGTGCCCTCAGCTCCCTCCTTCTGGTTTACATGCCCCATGTGCAACCTTAATTGGCTCCATCACAGAAGACCTCAAAAGCAGGTTCAGACTGGCAGACTGGGCCAGTTGGAGTCACATGTCCTTAAGCAATGAGTGAGCTGGGTGAGGAGATGAGGATCTGTGATTGGTCTAACTCCAGCCAAATACCGACTAGCCAATCACTGGGGGCAGGGTTACAGGGTCCTGGAAGGTAGTGGATGTTTCTATAAAATTTAAAAGGAGATACACAGAATTTACAGGGAGTCCAATATGGCTTCTCCATACATTATCTCTCAAGTGGTGATCTTGCTTTAGAACCTCTTTATACACACACTCTACCCGTAATAAATACACCCCTTTTAACTCTGAGTTAACCTCGCCTTTTTTTCTGAAGCAACTACTACACTCCATCTTCCGCAAGGGCAGTGGGTCCAGCCTTTGCTTTACCATCCATCCTAAATTTTAGTTGTTCTGAGGCCTTTGTTCTCCCACGGAGACTTTGGGTCCATGTCTAACAATTCAGAAACTGGAGACAGAGCAACCAATATTTGCCACGGCAGCTGTGGTGAATAAGAATGCCCCCCCACAGGTTCATATATTTAAATGCCTATTCATCAGGGAGTGGCACTACTTGAGAAGGATTAGGAGATGTGATCTTGTTGGAGTGGGTGTGGCCTTGTTGGAGGAAGTGTGTCACTAGGGTGGGCCTTGAGGTTTCAAAAGCCCAACCCAGGCCGAGTCTGTCTCTTGCTGCTGCTCGTGGATCTGGATGTAGAACTCTCAGCTGCTTCTCCAGCACTATGTCTAGCTGTGTGCCACCATGCTCCCCGCCATGATGATAATGAACTAACCCTCTGAAACAGTAAACCAGCCCCCAATTAAATGCTTTCTTTCATGAGTTGTCAGGGTCATGGCGTCTCTATAAAGCACTGACTAAGACAGCAGCCATGATAGAAACCCTGACTGGAACTTTGAGCAACGCACTTCAGGATAATATCTCTGCAGTGTAAACTAAGGTGGTTAGGTTCTTTTTTTTTTTTTTTTCTCCAGGAAATCATTCCTGCTTCACTCCCCATTTCCATTACCCAGCCCAGCTTTTCTGGTTCATTGCCTCAGAGGCAGAGGATACTAAGGCAAAAATAAACTATGCTGTTTGCACTGTTCTTGCTTTTTTTTTTTCTTCCCAAAGCCAGATCCCTAGAGACACAAGGAGCTAGAGATAAGGGAAGGAAGGGTTGAAGAAGTTGCAAGTTTCCCCTTCTTGCCTCCTAACCCCAGCCCAAGGGAGAAGGGAGATAGGAAGCAGAGAAGACAGACACCACAAAGGAGATTGTGGTACACACCCCCTCCCATTGGATTCTTGAATCTGAGAGTGGAGCAAGCACAAGCCCATTTCCTACATGGAACCCCAGGGATAAGCTGTAACTCTAGGGAACAACTGACTTGTAGGAGTGGTCCACAGCTTCCTGGAGGACCCTGGTCAGCTTCTCAGGTTTCCTTCATGTGCCTGATCTCAGAAGGAATCTTTAAAACTGAGTGGACCTGACTAGGAAGCTAGATTCCTGGAACATATCCAAACCTGGAAAGGCAGCAAGCTGGACCCGATGCTGACTGAAGCTATTTCAGCCAGAGAAGAAATTAACTTGAGCTCTAGTCTGTATCCATGTGAGTTCCACAGAGGAAGCTTTGTGTTTTTTGCTCGCTCTGTGCTGCACCACACTCCGTTGAAATAGAAACTTGATCATGAACTTGGCTACACTTCCCAGTTACTGCTTCGTGGTTGCTGCAGATCAGAAGACGGCTTTCATTGACACCACATATTCTACTAACAAAGTGAAATTAAGGTCTCTTGTGACCTTCATGAAGACCTAGAGATTCTCATTTAATTATCATCCATTAACCATCATCAAACTAACAGCAAGCTCATTGACATATCTATGAGATACAACTCTCTACCCGGTGTGTGGAAAACATACTACAACTCTTCGTCCTTAACACCCAACATCTGGGCTTTGCTTGAGGCCCAGTAGAGGACATTGGACCGTATGCCTTACTGTTCAAAGCCTGGTGGTACCCAGGCTTTTCCATCCATCCTCCACTGCCCTCCTGAGTTCCCACCACAGCTGATGCTTCCCTGTGCATTCCTGCTTGATGTGGAAAGGAGCTTCTCAGTAGAGCCTAGTCCTAAATCCTGCCCCCCATGCCCGTGTGTTCTCTGGGCCTATAATCAGCCATCACAAGCCTAGCTTCAATGTGTGTGTCAGGGCCCACAAATATCCTGCAACTATAACTGTTACCCAACTGGGTCTCATGTGAGGTTCAGCTACTGCATGTAAACACACACAGTTATCATTACATCTGAAGGAATGGGGTCCTTCTTTTCTCCCTTGCTGCCAACAGAGAAGCTACTCTCGTATCTCTGCCATGTGGCCCATCCATAGCCAAGTTTCAAGGTGGCTCTGCTTTCCTCAAGGGCAGCAGTGTCTGCTTCTGTCAAGGCTTCCCAGTCACCCCAGGTTACCCAGCATGCTTTCCCTTTCTGAATCCAAAGACAATCAGTGAGACACCTTCAGTGGTATCTGCATCATACTTCTTTGCTGTATCACAATTCAGGCGGTCCCGGAGCTGGCCCTAATGGTGTGATGCACAACTCTTCTACTTACGCTTTTTGGTAGAGTAAAATCAATACGAACTCAGTAGATGCTGCATTGTGTGTGTGTGTGTGTGTGTGTGTGTGTGTGTGTGTGTTATGACTGCATGGCCACAGGCATGTGAGAGCAAGTGTGTGTACATGCATGGATGCCAGGGTGTGATGTTCGGTGTCTGCTTCAGTTGCCCTCCTCTTTATTTACAGAGGCAGCGTCTCCCAGTTCGGCTACTCTGGCAGGCAGCTTGCCCAGGGGATCATCTGTCTCTGCCTTCTGAGCACTGGGATTACAGGCAAGCTGCCACACCTCCGTGGCCTTTATGTGGGTCAGGGATCCACGAGTACATCAGCAACCAAGCCATTCTGAATTTTGAATTTGGTGTCTCCAAATATGTATGGTTATACACGGTGCAAGCTTCTCTCGAGATACCCAGCTATAAGGCGATGTCCTATCCCTAGCCAGCTTAAGATGAGCCCAGTTGAGTTACAGGGTGAGCATGGTAAACACAGTTTGACTGAAAGCATTTTCCAATGTCAGCGAGTCGACCAGGATATGACTCCATGGTTAATCAGGGAATATCTTCATAATCAAAGGCGTGCTGTACCACACTGTCAGCAGTCTTGTTACTGAATGAGGGGTGCTACAGAGAGATTAAACATCAGGGGATAGGAAGCCTGGGGGTGAGGGCCATCTTTGGCTTCTGTTTCCCAGCATGTCTCACTCCTTTGCTTCACATAATGACTCTAAGAGGCAGAGAGCATGTTCAGATCCAGGTAGAGATATTTTAAGGAACCTGAGCAGACATTAACTTCAGAGAGATTTATGGCTCCATTCAGTTGTGTGCATCTTACCAGACACCAATCACTCATGTACCAGACACCATGTTGGATCAATACAAAGCTATTGACCACCAGGGTTTAACAGGGTTTACATAAAAATGAGGGTCAATCTCAACTCATCTCTATGCATCATCTCTTTTGGACAAAACACTTTGGAAGGACAAAACCCTTTGGAGAGGTGTTCATTCCCATCGGCCTTCATTTGACATGTGTGTAAACTGAGGCTGGGAAAGCCCAGATAATGGTCTCAAAGCTGCTAGTCTCATAGCTTCTAAACTCATAGTACTCTACCTCTGAGGATCATAACACTGGTCGAAACAATACCTGGCTCTCAATAAGATTCTTGCCTTTGAAAAGACACTAAGAGAACATAAAAAAGGGTGATGGGGTTGTATCTTATCCATTTGGACTACTATAGAGAATGTCATATACAGGGTCACTTATGAGAACAGAAATTCATATTTCATAGTCCTGGAGGCTAAGAGATCCAAGGTCAAGAAGACAGGTTGGATGTCTAGTAAAGGCCTCCTGCTGTGCCCTCTTGTGGTAGAAGGAACAGGCAGTCACCCAGAGTTTCTTAAAAGGAAGGGACATTCCTAACGTCTTTGCTGGTATGACCTCATCACTTCCTAAAGAGTCCATCTCCTAATGCTTCCATGCAGGGTTAGGATTTCAACACAGGAAACATCAGGAGACACGGACCTGCAGGCCACAATAGAAAGCATCCGGCTAGGATTGGTAACCATATAATATCAGGGATGGGGGTGGGCCTACCTCTTTGTTCATCAGTACGTTCTCCAGAGAATTCCTCTGAGTGTCTCCTTATAGCCCTAAAAGTAAGACTGAGTACTTGGCAGGACATGCCACATGCCACGAGATACATTGTGAAATGAGCACTTTTTCTAAAGAGTTCAGAGACTCCTCCGCAGTGTGCTCTCAGCACCTCACTTTCCAGAAGCCACTTGGGCACATCTGAAGCTGTGCTTGGTTGACACCTCTGTGAAACTGACACCACTGATGAGCCCAAGGTAGAAACCAGAGATGCAGATGGCAGCATCTGTGCTCAGAGCCAGCCAAACCATTTGATTAACCCCGCCCCCACTTACCCACTCACTGAAAGTCTTACATCACAAAATTTGAATCTCAAGAGATGGCAAGGCCTTCAGAAGATAATTGGTTCTTGAAGATGGAGTCTTGGTGAGTGGAATTCGGACCCTTATATCCTACTTAATTGTGTCAACTTGACAGAGTTTAGTCATCTCATCTGGGCAACTGAGCCATTGCCCAGACAAGATGGGCCTAGGGGCATGTCTGTGGGAAATTGCCGTGACTGTTAATTGACATAGGAGGGCCCAGCCCACAGTGGCCAACACTATCCCTCGGTAGGTAGCTCTGGGCTATACGGGAAAGTTAGCTGAGCACTGTAAGTGAGTCACTTAGCAAGAAGCATTTGGCTGTATTTTCTATTTCAAGTTCTTGCCTTGAGTTCCTGTCCTGACTTCCCTCATGGACTGTAATCTGTAAGCTGAAATAAACCTTTTCTTCCCCTAAGTTGCTTTTGGGCAGAGTGTTTTATCAGTGACAGAATGAAATCTGAACGCCATATAAGAAGATCCACACGCCAGTTATAGTAGCGCATGCCTGTAATTCCAGCACTCAGGCTGCTGATCCAGGAGGATCATGAGTTTGGGACCAGCCTGGGCTACATAGAAAAAGCCTGTCTTAAACAGATAAGCAAGCAAAGGAACAACAACAACAACAAAAATACAAGATGTGGCTGTCTCTGCTCTCCACCATGCAAGGGCACAATGACATTCATTTACAAAGCATGAAGCGGTTCTCACCAGATATGGCAACACCTTGACTCTCAACCCCCAGCATTGTGTGCGATAAATGTTTGCTGTCTAAACCACTTGTTCTGTGGTGTGCTCGTTATAGCAGCCCAGAAATATGGAGATACGTCTCAAATGTCAACAATGCTAAGGTCACAACACTTTGCTCAGGTTGAACCACACAGGTGCTTCGTGACGTCAATATCAGGTCTTAGCTTCTTTGAGATAAGCCTACAGATATTTGCCATCTCAAAATCAGACCCAGAGTCATTGGGCAGATGCTACAGGAGATTGAGCCACTTGCCCAGCTGTGAAGAACTGTAAATAGATTTCACGACCAATGAGTAAACATAGCTTGAGCACGAAAGTACAGAGGCTTGGTCCTGTGGTGACACACATCTGCCAGTTTGCCATGGGCAGTCCTGGTGGCTCAGAGTGAGTCACACTGCCCTTGCCAGGGCAATGGCTGAAATGATTAATCCACCCTGTTGGGGCCTGACCTCCTCAGGTTCTGTTCCCATCAGGGTCCCACCCTAGTCCTATCGGAGGACTCAAGACAGCCTGCGAAGGGTGGAGACGGGCTCAGGACACAGCCTGCTCACAGTCTGGCCCACTCAAAGGTATAAAGCCCAACAAAACAAGAAACAGACAGGATGCTCTGGGGAGGATAAGCTCAGCTGAGGCTCTGCATGATGCCAACCTGTGTGGGCAAGTCTGACCTGAGAGCTGGCCATCTGCCTGAAACAGTGAGCACACCAGGCTGCCTTCCCACTGGGTCTCAGCAGCACGTCCACACTCAGGGGAGGGCTACACAGCCTCATCCCACTTCCCCTAAGCCTGCCTCTGTGACACCACTGAGGAGCAGGGGTAGGCCTGTAACAGTGAGGGGCCACACAGCCTTACAGGATGTCTATGGGAAGGGATCATCCACTTGGGACCTTGTCTTGACAACTAGCAACTTCATAGAACACAAACAAGCGAATCATGGCTTCCTTTACTGGGGTGAGTCTTGATGGAGCCCTCTTTGATGCTAGGATTTTTATTGGTCTGTAGAATATCCTAGTCAACAAAACACACGTGTTTCCTATGGTCTTGGAACTTACAGTCTGAGATCCGTGAGTCACTGAGCCTGTGAGTTACTAATTATTTACCAGGCTCCAGGGGTTTAGTTCTGTTTTGTTTTCAGTCATTTGGTTTAAGTATTATAGCATGTTTCCAAAATGTTATCCTCTGATTAACAAGGGAAGAGGATTGAGAGACATCAAGAGAACACCCAGCAATGGTCAGCAGAAGAGTGGGGACCTGGACTTAGGCCTGCTATTGCTTCCTTCAAGTCCTGCTTCCCCTTCTGATTATAAGCCCTCTTCCCTTCTTCTTCGTGGAGTCAGTCTCTTTTATAGGGGTAGCAGTGAGGAGGCTAGCTGGGGACCAGGAGGCCGCTGTCTAGATGATACTCATATGCCCCTAGTCAATTCCTGTAGTAGTACATTGCTGTGGCAGCTCAGCAAAGAGACATGGAAGCATATTCATAGGCTCAAACCCTGCCAGACCTCAGCAGAGGGAACCACAATCACAGCAAGAATGTCTTGGACAGTGGAATCCCGAGAGTCTGAGCTCAGGTATTTTCTTATTCAGAACTCCTCAGGTGCAGATCATAAGCAGTCAAACATCTCCCCCGGGAAAAATACAACACCTGCAGGCAATACAAAATGCTAAAACCTAGGCTGCTCTTTTTCCAACAGTGCACAAAAATAATTATTTTAAACACAACTAAAAATAAACTTTCACAACAATTCCCCTTTTCCTGTATAAACAAGAAATTATTTTACCTTTAGAGCACAATTTAATACTACACCAACAAAGCTACCTACAAGAGGAACACTCACAAGGGTTGCTTATGCACAGGACCAAATGAAAGCAAACATCTATCAAGCTTTTTACAATATCTTTGGACAGCAGAAAAACATTTATCAATGTCCAATTATCTGGAATTAACTCACCATCTTCCAGGGTCCTCCAAAGGGCTTGGATCTGGCTCTGCCCTCTGCAGCACATACAGCTTATCCTCCAGGCTTCAGCTGGCTGCATTCCACTGCTGCTGCTGTTCTTGGTGATCATCTGATGGTACTGGCATCTTCAGAACACTGGCATCTTCTGCTGCAACTGGGCTGCACTTTCATCAGTAAACAGCCTCTCCTGGGTTCTGTTCATAGTACCAAGCCTCAACGTTTTTACATGACCCCTTCAATCTCAGCCTTTAACTGCCACTGAGGCTGCACTTTTACCAGTGGCCTCTCCTGACCTTTCATAGTGCCAAGCCTCAGCCTTCATGCCATCAAAACCAGCACCACCTGGGTGACTCTTACAGTACCAAATTCGGCTGCCAGCACAGGATACAGCTTCAGCCAGTTCTGGAAGACAGCTTCCGTGTGCTGACCCTCAGGAAACACTTTCCAGATTTTAAGATAGAGTCTGGTTTGCTGGAAAAACAAATGGTCACCTGGTCTGCAGGAAGGGTTCCCTCATCGGGTGGAGTTCTCATCTTCATCACTAGTATCTGGATGGCTTGTGTTTCTCTTAGTCAAGTTTGCAGGAAAAAAAAAAAAAAAAAAACTGGCCAGTTTAACTAAGCAGCTTTTTTGGCTCCAAGCTGCAGCTTCCACAACAGCAGGAGGTCCTGAGGCAGAGGGAAGCATCTCTGGCTGAAACCTTCTTGCAGGTTAGCCTTGTTTTTTACCAATGCTGCAGAGAAACATATACCCTTCTTCGTAGACTTCAAGCACAACATCTTGAGCTTCGTGCACATAGAATGGGGCTATATCAGAAAACTCAGTTTGTGAAACACTATGCTACCACCAGCAGCAGGAGGTAGCAGCAGCTCCATGATCAGGAAAAGCAGTTAGAACCTTGCATTTTCCTGCTCCCAGCTGAATTCTTTATCTCTAAGGGCCTCCATTCTGTGGCTCTCACCTTGGAGCTTTTTTCCTCATTTATTTATTAATTTCACAGACTTTTCACAGAGGCTTATTTCCTTTCTCTCCTCTTCCTTCAGGAGCCTTCCATTAATACCTTAATCTCTATCCTCTGGTATCTTCTCTGAGCGTACTTTACGGGACACTGTGAGATCTGGAGTTCCTTTCTCTTTTTCCTTGTCTCCACGTTGGATTAGCTAGTGCGATGTCATGCCTGAATTGGTAAGCCTTTTGTAGTTGTTAGGCTGCTGGGGCAGCTCAGCAAAGAGGTCGAGGAGGCGTATTCACATCTGCAAACTCTGTCAGACCTCATCGGAGGGAACCACTGTCACGGCAAGCGCCATACTGGACAGTGGAAACAAGAGCGTCTGCTCTCAGGTGTTTTATTGATTCAGAACTCCTCAGGTACAAATCATAAGCAAACACCCCCCCCCTGCCCCACCCAGAAACCCAACACCTGAAGACAATACAAAACACCAAGGCCTTGTCTGCTCTTTTTCCAACAGTGCACAAAAACAATTATTTTAAACAGAACTATAAATAAACTTCCACAACATATTCCTTCATATGTCATCCTTGTATGCATGTCCAGGCATTGTACACTCCTTTTGTGTCATATGATGCCTGTGGTGGCTGGTGGGATGGACCATTGGGGTACCACAATCTGTTTGAGAGAAGACTCGTGCAGAAGTATATGAGACACAAGATCATGGGGATGCCTATATGGGGAGATGCAGATGAAATCATCCAGGTGCCCAGTTAGGATGGGGATACACAGTACCATCAATGTTGGCTTAGTGACTGCTCCCTAAATCTGGATATGTACCAGCAAGTAATGAGAGGATCTGGTTATCAGGACTCTGAGCAGTGTCCTTTCTCCCAGGCTCTCATTAGCTTATTCTGCGGACAGAGAAACAATGACCACGGGTTTTAGGGCAATCAAGGCACCTATACCCAGAGCTCCCGAGTTCATCAGGTTCAGTGGACTTTTGCCACAAAAACATTTCCCTGCAACAAGAAAGGCACTGTCTCCCATCCTGGAGTCATAAAAGCACCTGCAGATGTATAGAGGCAGTCACCAAGTGGGTCGGCGAAGGTGATGGAGAGTCAGGCAAGACCCCTTTATGAAGAACCCTGGCTACTCTCTGGAGACAGGCCAGGCTTTTGGGGACTCCCAGGGTGCTGGATCTTCCACTGGAAGCATACCATCGAAGGGCAGGGTGTGTCAGGAGCAGGCCAAAGCAGGAAGCATTCCCAGTTTTGCACCACAGCCTGTGGCGTGCTCACACAGGGACACAGGGTGACGTGCAGGAGCTGGGCTTGCTGGCTGGCTGGCTCATCACTCAGCACTGTCTGCCCATGCCTGCCTCACCCTCGAGCCTTGCCCAATGGACAAACCCTCCTGTGAGAGTCTCAGGATGACCTGAGGCCAAGAAAGAGCAAAGGATTGAGGCCTGCAGCAGGCAAAAATTCCCCTGCCTAGGTCCATTCTAATATTTCCCTTCTGAACGCTCAGGATAGACTATCTGCCTGCCACCGAGCAGCAGAATGATCTCACCTAAACCTGCCTCCCGTCAATCTCAGATCACCTTTCACCCAAATCACAGAGCAGGCCTGGAAATAATGTCACAGCCATATGCATGGGTGAATCCTGTACGCTGGGCCTGTGGTTGTCAAGCCTAGAGCAGTATCTGGTATTGTAAATAAAGCTTTATGCAAACAAAGTCACTGTCATTCATGGACGTTTTGTCTAAGGCTGTTCATTCACTCCAGTGGCCATATTGAATACTTGCTGCAGTCTGTACGGCTTCTAAAACCCCAAAATATTTACTATCTGGGTCCTTAAAGGGGCAGCTTAGCCAATCTTTCATCTGCGAAACCTCAAAGGGAATATTTTTTTCATTGATTCTTTAATCTATTCATTCATTCAGGTTGCCAGATGGTTTCTCAAGACACTGTGCCTATAGGACAGACCCAGTCTTGTCTATCTTGGGATTCTCAAGGCAGAACCCAGTATCCAAAAAGTCCTTAAGAAATGTTTGCTGGGTGAGTAAATGAAAAAAAGCACAGTAATTTGGAAATCTTTGCCTCTATGGATCTTAGTGCGGTAGGAGTAGGATTGAAATGGGATTTGAAAAAGGCTTACCATGTTCATGGAAATACTTTCCAGGGGAGATGGCTCTGAAGCCTGGGATGGGAGAGTGGATGAGCAAGAGTGTTGGATGATGCTGACCTGGGGTTTCTACGTCTGGAATCCAGGGGGTCTAGAATGAGGAGTGTGTAAAGCTGTGAGGAGTCTAAGTCTTCCCAGAGATCCCAGTACTGACTGTGCTAAGTCTGTAAACTCAGTGCTGTGCCAGCTGCTGGAGACCCATCAATGAGCACGCACCCCCCCCCAAATGCTGACAAAATCACACATCCTGGGGCAAGATGGTGACAGCAACAGGGAGCCTGGAGAGAGCTCTCATCCCTCCTTGCTCCACTCTCTATACCAGGAGGCACATGTCTTGGAAGAGACATTCATTGCATCCCCAACGATGACACAAGAGTCCAGGGCCATGAGGCAGAGGAGAGGGACAGACCAGGGCTCTGCTTCCACAGAGCCAGGCTCACTTCTCTGGGGTCAGCCTGTGACTGGATCCCACCTCTGTGTGGTTCTGACAGGGACGTTAATGGAGGCGCCCATGTGCTGAATTTTATAGGGAGATTCAGAGTGCAAATGCTGGCTGTGCCCTTGACACGAAAGTAAGCATATTAGTCCATGCTCCTGGCAGCAACATGGCAGCCCGTTCCTATTGCCTAACCCAATTCTATAGTCCTGCATGGACAAGCCTGTTGATTCCCAAAGGCCTCCACCTCTTGGCCCGTGAGATATAAATGTGGTCACCTAAGGCATCGTGATAAGATTTCCCAGGTGCTGAGTCGCCCTCCACCTGAGCCAGGAAAGGAGCTTTCCTGTATCACAGGGAGAGATCTTATCCCAGTAACATCTCCATATCGCAGGCTTCACAGAGGAGCGCCCCACATGCCCCACCTCCGCCAATAAACTGGCTTTTCTGCTTGCAAAAGGGACTTTTCTCTTTCACCTCTTTCTCTTCCTTTGCTTTGTGGGATCGTGTAAGAGTGACAACTGCGTTCTGGTAGAATAAAATTGCACCTGACTCCGAAGCCAGAACTTGTATTCTTACGCTAATGAGCCGATCGCCAGCAGACCCCTTCTGAAGCGCTCCTGACATCTCCCCTGACTTCCTTTTCTCCGCTCTTGTGTCTCTTTCCCCCCATTCCCTTCCTTCCCCCTTCTCAGCTCAGCACAAAAGTCGAGGGGGAGAAATTACGAGGTGGCAGGTACAGCGACTGCCATGAATATCTAGCGCAGTGTCTCTTGTCAAAAAATCAGGAGCATATTAAAAAAGAAGAAAGCAAAACTCGGGGCTCAGAAGGGTGTGCGGCTCACCCATATTCTCATTCAATTTTCTCTCACTATTTAAATTCCACTGTATTTCTTTTTTTAAAACCTCTCCTGAAGGTCTTTATATATAGGATTCCACACACTTCTGTCATTTAAAGTATGAAGAAACTAGCAAAGGGGAGAAAAAAAAATGTATTTTCAGCTGTATCTTGTTGGAGTGCTTTGTTTTTATTTTATTTTTATTTAGTTATTGAAATTGTGGTGGGAAAAGAACAAAAAGTGAATTTCTGAGAAAGTGAGTCTCTAAAGAAAACACATGAACAGTGTCACTGCGGCCCGCCGACCGTCCTGTCAATTAGAGCCATATACATGAAGTCATGTCTTCCTATAGCACTGATGTTCAGGTGTGACAAGAGCTAGGTACACGATGTGACAAAAGTATGATAAGCCTACATACCTAAATAGGCTTTTAAAAAAATGAAAATAGAAGCCATCGCCGGGCCTGGCCCACAGTTTAGGGATCCTGAGGACGGCTGGGAGGGCGTGCTGTCAGGCTCTTTTTCCTCCAATGGCCCCAGCATAGAAAAAATAAAGTCCGAGCACTGTAATCACTCTCATAAAAGTGACAAATACTGTGGGTGACTTTAGAAGCAGCTGAAAGGTGCCTTTACTTCTGACAAGATTGGTGTTAATTACTAGCAAGGACTCCAGTATAATACTATTTAAATCATTTTAAATTATCCTCTCAAAAATTAATTTTTCATCAAAGATTACACACACACACACACACATACCACACCAAAAAAAAAATCATGATATCATCTCTGCAGCTGCGATTTAGTAATAATTTCATGTATTATTACCAATGTCAGTTGGATAAAAGAAAAAATGGCACCCCACCGTGCTGATTCCAGCGCAGGCCATATATAGAAATTTTTAACTATCACTTATAATCGCTTTGATGAGCTTAAACCTCCTCTCAATTAACACCCTAAACGACACCGAGACATCTTAATGGTGGATGGAAGTTGGAGAAAGGGTTTAATCAAAGGATACAGAGGAAAGCACAGAGAGGAAGGAGAGCCATGGGCACACGCCGTTCCGTCCGGTCCAGCCCAAGTCCTGATCCGCAGCTCAGTCCTGTGGTAGCAGAAGGGCCAAGGGCAAGTGTGGCAGGTTGGAAGGTTGCTCCAGTCTAGAAATGTGAAGACCTGCCTCCAGCTGCCCAGCAGGACATTCAGACTTGGGGACTGGAATTGGGGGACGGGAGTGCCAGCTGGACAAGTATGATAAAGAATGACAGAGAGGAGAAGGAGCTATGGGTCCCTGACGACTGTCTCCCGGAACATCCCAAGGTAGCAGTTTTGGGGATCTGTGATTCAGATGGAGGTACCCCCAACTCCCTCTCAGCAGGGCCATGGGATAAGATAGCTCCCTGGAGGGGAATTTGAGTTATGCAAACTCACACAGCCGGGATGTTACAGACGGATATTTCTCAGGCCATTATCTTTTATCGCAAACGGCTGTTTCTGGGCTGTGGGAGGATTTGAAATAAAATGAAATAAAACAAAATCCAAATGAAAACTGACCAGCGTGCCTCACTCTTCTTAAATCATGTTCGCGGTCTCCATGGTGATTTTTGTTTCCAATTAAGATGTCCTAATGAACATGTGTTAGTTTTGCTTCTAGGAAACAAACCCTGCAATTAATGGCCCCGCAGGATCCCTGATCTCTTGGGCCTCATATATGTATTGGGTCAGAAAGGCAAATCTGCAAAGGCTTGGAAATGATACACTAAAATTTAAATAGAGGGAAATGTGAATTTCAGACATGACTTATCTCTTCCCTACCCTTAAGCTACCTTAGCCCCTAAAGACAGGACTAATACCACTGTCACCAGCCTTGTGTGCAGGAATGCAGAATATGTAAGCTACATTCTCAGGAACAAATAATAATAATAATAATAATAATAATAATAATAATAATAATAAATATTAATAATAAATATTAATAATAATAATGACATTGTCCTATCTGCTGCCACTGAGGTCAGTATCCATGCAGGGCAAGGGAACCTGCACTTTGTGCCAGAACCCCATAAATAACCCACTAGGACACACTTCACCATCCAGAAATTGGAGAGGGGACATTAAGGACCAGATACTACCAAAGATTTCTGGAATGTCCCATTGACATGAAGTAACAAAGGCAGTACTAAAATCAGGCTTCCTCATAATGAGCAAATCAGTAACATTTTCTCACAATAAAAAGTATCTAGGTTGTTTTCTCTCAGTTTTTTGTTTGTTTGTTTTTTGTTTTTTGTTTTGGGTTTTTTTTTTTCTGGACAGTTAAGTTTGTCCCTGCCTCCACCCTGCCTCCTATCCCTGTGAACTTGATGCCTTAATTCTACCTTATATAGAATGTCTACTGTGTTGGTTATATGTTAAATTATATTTTTACTTCATTTTGGGGATATTACTTGAAACACATATATGCATGCACATAGACACACAATAAATTGTGCTAATTTACATTCTCACCTTTAATATACATATTTATAAAAGCATCCTTCACCTGGAATCATTCTTCTAAAAAGATGTCTCAAACATAGCAATAGTAACCCTTCTACATGAGTAAGAAATTTCATAAGCTGTCACTTATTTAAGAAAATCATTCTATTTCTCGCAAACTCAGGGATAGTTTAGCTGGATATAAAATTAGAGGTTAAAGGTTATTTTTATTCAATACTTCAAAAAATAATTCTCCATTCTTCTATTGCTGCAGGGTGGCTATTTGGAAATCAGATTTCAATTTAAATGTTATTTCTGTAAAGGTGATCCATCTCTCCATTCTGAGGTAATGTTGCCTTTTTCCTTTTCCTCTGATGCTCTTAAGTATTAGTACAGATTCTCCTGAGTTCACCTTGGACTGAATCCTCACAAACCTACTTGTAAGCTGAAAGTAAAGTAGGTTGAAGATGCATTGAGTCTAAGCTACAGAACATCCCAACTCAGCTACACAGCATACTGTAGAGTGTAGGTTTTTCCCCTTATGATTGAGTAGTTGCTAGATGCTGGCTCACTCACTGCCCAGCATTTAATGTATACACCTTTTGGGTGACACCTCATGCCCACATTGTAGCATACAACATTGTGTTTTTTACATTCAAATTTTCCCTAAGGCTCTATTCTGTCACTGTTTCTCTCTGGCTGTTGCTCACCATGTTAAGGTGACTTTCTCCTATTACAGATGTGTTTCTTCTGCCCCTACTGCTCTTTTCCCTAAGCATGTAGGAAACATTATCTGAGAAAATTTTTCTGAGCCTTTTCCTAGTATAGAATATTTCTTGCATTATGCCAACACTAAAGCTTCAGTATTAGTTTCATTTACAAAGAGCAAATAGCTGATAAGTATAGAGTGTTAATCCCTAAAGCAAGTTCTCTTGACAGACTCCAGGGAGGGGTGCTGGGGCTGAGGTATGGAAACCCAGGTGAAAAGCCAGAAAACAAGTCTCTGTTAATCTCACCCAAGATCATTGGTACTCAGAGCTTCCCCACTAACCTCCTTGATACTTCAGAGAAAGAACACCACACAAAGCTGGCTAGGAGCTCTGACCTCAGTCCTAAGCATGAGTGTCCATAAATATTCTCTCATTTGACTTTTGAAGTACCCTGGGGAAAAGTGCTGATATTCAAATTATCATGAAACCATCTTGGTGAAAGACATCAACAGACTGGCCTAAGTTCATGAAGAACTTAGGAAGGCATGCCTTACAATTATAACACCCAAAACAGGTTTCTCTGATGATGCATCTGGAATGAGCACAAGAAGGGTGGAGTCCTGTTTTCACTTATTCTGGTCCTATTTGTAAAGTTGAAATACATTCCAGCTCCAACTTGGGAACTGTTTTATGCTCATGTAAAAAAAGATCAGGGACATTATCTTCTAGGGAAAAGAAAGCATGGGATGAAGACACGGTATAACCCCCTGGTGTGAGCATGTAGTTTACATAGTGTAAGTAGAAAAGATAGCATGAGGATACTAGTTTAGAATACAGAATCAGGGCAGCTGAAACCAGCATGGACTGTAATTATGTAGCTCTGGATTTGACCTAGAGCTCTAGTTTCATGTGAGTACAAGGAACTCTGGATTTTGAATCTGAAGTCATAGGTCAAGGCCAGGTTGCATTTCTACCCCCCAAATCTGTGTTGATTCCACACTGCATATATAGGAACATCTCTGGTCTTTAATCTCCACGTTGTATGTCTACCCCATCATAACCTAATAGACTACACAACACACAGAGTTGGAGCTAACATAGGGCCACACTCTAAGGGCCACTGATTCTGCCCTTCAGATACCAGACAAACCAGCTATGAGGATCCTGCCATGGTAGCCCTGGAGGAAACAGTCTCTGTGATGGTTAATATCGATCATCAACTTGGCAGGGTCTAGAATCACTCAGGAGACACTTGGGAGATCCCTGGGTGTGAGAGTTTCTAGCTTAGATTAACTGAGGTGGGAAGACCATCTTAACTGTGCGTGGCACCATTCCATAGACTGGGATCTCAGACTAAATAAAAATGAGACAAATCACAGCTGAACATTTTTATTCATTCCTCCCCTGCTTCCTGCCCACTGATGCAATGTGGTCACCATGCTTCCCACCGTGATGGACTCACACCCCTTGAGCTGTGAGCTGAAACACACCCTTCCTCCCTTAAGTTGTGTCTTGTCAGGTATTTGGTCAGAGCACTGAGAAAAGCAGCTAACGCACTCACCCACTCCCTACCTAGCCCTGAATTCTTCTGGAGACTAAGAATCAGAATGAGAACAATACCCTGGAAATACCAAGGTGTGGACTGAGTCCAGCCCATAGCTGCCTGTCCAGGACGGCATTCCAGGAGCCAGCTGGCCTCTGGCTCAAAAAGCCCTGAGAACATGCAGACCCATGCCAGGGCTATGCTCCACAGAGCTGGAGTGCTCTTCACATCATCGCTACCATCGAGGGAATCTAAATTGGCCCACTGTGCATGTGCCCAGAACACCCCATTCACTCCTAAAGTGGAGTGCTCTTAAAAATGTGAAGTACTGAATTTGGAAATGATGAAGGATTTGGGCACGCATAGTGCAGAGCAATTTAACATTATGGGGCTCTTCAATGGTCTTTTTTTTTTTTTTTTTTTTTTTGGTATAAGCACTATTTTGGAAGGGGCATGAATAATCCCTGTGTCTACATTGAACACCAATAACTCCAAAATGCAGTCAGTCAACACCAAAATAATAAATATCCAGTGGCCCCAAACTGGGGAAAACATAGAGAAAAGGCAATATTCTCAACTGTTCCATAAACCTGGAATACCTCCATGTTTCCCATCATAGCTCCACTCATTATATATGTGCAACTCCAAGCTTAATCTCTGCCCCTCTAATGCTTTTCCATGCAGATGTGCTGGTGTGCGCCCAATGGTCACTGTCAGCAAGGCGTTTCCGGGGTTGTTCAGCTATTGAATCATCAGAACAGCACTGTGAGTGATATTTATCCTCCCTTGACCCTCTAGGAAACAGGAACTCGAAATAGCCAAAACGATCTTAGAACCTCCCAGAAAGACAGAGAATGCAGGCGGCGTTGCTTGACTACTTCACTCAAAAGAGGGAGAGCAGTTTTCATTTGATGAGGTAAGCAGAAATGGACTTTGCCTGACACAGAAGGCTTTTGAGTGACCATAGCAGGTGTGGAAGAGCTGTTGTCATCTGAATCCAGAACACTCAAGTTCTCACCAGCAGGGGTGAGTCAGACTCCCCGAAGCAGGAGAGTTTTGTGGGGGGGGGGAGGCTAATGAGAGGAAGGGGGAGATGGGAGGAGGCAGGTCTTGGCCAGGTGTTGGTGCTAGGATCCTGAACACCAAAACTTCTTTGATCCTTTCTGTCCGTCAGAAGACACTAGGCATTCAGCTAATGCCTGCCCACCGCGTTCAGAGAGGCGTTCTTCTCTGGTGACAAAGGCTTCCAAGACTCTGTGTCTTGGAGAGCCAGAAAGTAGATCTTTGCCTGAAATTGGTATTGTTTTGAAGCCCTGTGGCCCCGAACAGTCTGGTTTACAGAGCTCTGGACCTTCACGACAGCCCTGCTCACCTGGCCATGCTCTAGAAGGATGAGATGGGAAAGAAACGTCTGAAGAAGAGGCAATGGGTCTAAGGAGATCCACTGTGCACTCTGCAAGTGGGATCGGTTTGTTTAAGGCATTCCTCAGGACCGGCTTTGCCCTGGTAATGGACAGTCTGATAGTCTGTCACCAGGATATCGAGGCACAGTGAACGTGAGAGAGGTTCGTGGTGCCATAACCCTCGGACCGCAGCATCAGCAGGGGACCATGAGCACAGCACCATGCCAGCCAGTGTCTACTCAGCACCCATGCTAAGTAAGGTTCCTCAGGCCTCTAAAATTATCTCCCACTTGGGGTAAAAGGAAGAAAGGCGCCGCACAACTTCTGTTGAGATTTCCAAGGCATCTCTCTACTTACCATCTGGTGTCTCTAATCCCTGAACTGAATGAAGGTTCTCTCCTCTTCCTCCCCGACTCAGAGCCTCTCCCCAGAAGGCCCCAGTCCCTTGAGCTAGGCACTCTAAGCTGGAAACTTCCAAATCCACGTCTCTGGCTCAGATCTTCACACTTGCGTTTCAAAGGCTTCGAATACCACTCTCGCAGGCAACCCTCCTTCCTTTCTCCCACACTAACAAGCTCTTGGCTAAAGCAACTGAAACTAACGATGAGAAGCGCTGTGCCTCACCTCGAAGGAAAAAGCAGGGTGTTGAAGAGAGGGGTTCATTTTTGCATAAGAGAGGTGTCTTTACACATGGAGATGCTTGAGGTCTTAACCTCAAAGATGTGAACCAGCTGGAGGGAGAGGAGGAGAGGGGACCAGAGATCCCTGAGGCCATGAGGTGAAGCCACACTTGGTCTGTTGAAAGAAGGAATGGTCACTGTCAGTGAGGTGTTTATTGGTTTGTTGAATTATTGAATCGTCAGAACAATTCCAGCAGGAGCTTTTAGGGTACATTTTGGACACAGTGATAAGCACGGAACGTTGTTTAAACATTTCCATTTATTTTGAGACAGGGTCTCACCTATCTGAGTTAAAGGTGGTTGGGAGCCACCATCTGGGCTGGGAACCAAAGCCGGGTCTTCTGCAAAAGCGGCCAGTGTTCTTAATCGCTGAACCTTCTAGAGACAGGGTCTTTCGAGGAGTCCTTAAGTTAAAACGAGGTCAGTAGGATGAAGTCTGATCCGGTGTGACTGATGCCCTTGTAAGAAGAGAGGAAACTTGACAACACAAAGATGAATTAGAGTATGGCTCACAGAGAAAGCACCACGTGAGGACATGAGCAAGGTGGCCAGCTCTAGCCAAGATGGAGGACTCAGAAGAAGCAGCCTTGCTGACATCTTCCATCATGGATGTCTAGTCTCCAGAAGCATGAGAAAACACATCTGTGTGTTTAATTGTGGTGCCTTAGGAGACGACAGTGATTTCCACCTTCCCTTCCCTTTCCTACAGAGTTGCTTTGTTCATAGACGCCTGGTTGCCTCTGAAATATGAACTTGTATTTCGTCTGCTTTGCCTGGCAAGGTGTCATCACAGAGCCAGATTCTTCTCCATCGTTCTCCGGGTGGGTGCCCTGTTTGAGAAGGTTTTATTGCAATTTTCCCAGCATGGACTTAATTGTTTATTGGCATTGCAGTGTGAGGTTTTCAGCTTCAGCTAGGTAGTTCATATCCTGGGAGACAGCTCTGTCCAGAGCTGCAAAAACCACTGAGAGAAGAGCTGATCTTATTTGCAAGAATATCAGAATTCCGGGCACCCAATACCCACACACGAGGCATCTCAGGAATATAAGGAACAGATCAGTAGAGTTATTATTTTGGATTGGGGGCGGTGAGGATGAAGTTGACAAGACATAGAGGATTTTGTTGACCCATAGTTTAAAATGTTTGTACGTATTTAACAGAAACATCCAGTAATAAACTCAAATTATTGCCCAGTGCAGAAAAGAACTAGAGGTTGATTCACTGAGTTAGAGGGAGGGATGGATGCTGTATTTTACTGGGGCACACACATTCTGACATACTAATGGGGATCGTGTCAGTTAAATGTTGACATGTACCAAATCATGGGCCAGTCCAAATGGCTTAGTCATGGCTGGGGGCAGAGAGAGAGAGAGAGAGAGAGAGAGAGAGAGAGAGGGAGGGAGAGGGAGGGAGGGAGAGGGAGAGGGAGAAGGAGAGAAGGAGAGAGAGACAATATTTGAGAATAATATGAATTAAAAAGGCAAGTTAGTTTAAATTTCTGTTTGGTAGGCCCCCAGGCCTACATGTCCAGTGGGAATACACTCTAGCTAGGGCTTGATGAGTGGCCTTAATGAGGTTGGACATCTTAGAATCCATGCATAAAATGATTTTAAATATTGATACGATGTCATTGCAAGTGTGAAGATAGTGAAATGTTCATTCTCTGAGCAAGACAGGTTCCATCTAATTTATTAAAGGTGGGGATGATTATTTACATTTGAAAATGGAGCGTGTTCATAGATAGAAGCCAGAACGATAAAATAATTATTGCATTTAGGGGATGGATACAGTACATTTTCTGGAAAGGGGGAGAAATCAGAGTATTTACCCCTTGCAGATGGTGGATGTATGTAAAGAGCACAATACAATAGAAATAGATCTTCAAAGAACAAATAATGATGCTTAATAGGCTCACTGTGGAGGAGAAGGCAGTGTGGGAAAGTTTCCAGGATGGGGTACCTCCCCCCAACTACAGCTGCCATAGACGTATCTATCAGGACGCTTCCATGATGCTTCCAGAGTCTGCATCCCACCACCCAACTCCGTGATAGGAGGCAGAGGCATGGAATGATGGTGGAGAGAGGAGTTCTGTTGCGATATGAGACTTTCTACGGAGAATGCCTCCGGGCAGCTGTCTGCCTCGTGTGTTCGACATTAGGGCTGTGTAGCAAGCCGGATTAGAAGTGTATTAAAGCTAGCAGGCAGTGCAGAGTCAGCTGGAGGTTTGGAAGCACTAACTAGGCCGAGGAACCAGGGGCGGACCCAGGTATAAAAATAAAATCACCGCTAGCCTGTTCCGCTCCCTATGCATCTTGGCTTGGGGAGCTAATTGCACCTCCTTGGATGTGAGGCTTTCGCTCTTGGAAAGCTGTGTAAGGGCTTGGCTCCCTCTCCTATTATTTCCTATTAATCTCCCATCACTTTCACTATGGCTGCACACTCATGACAGGCAGCCTACACGGTAGAAGCAATGGCCTGCTTCCTTACCCGTCGCCACTGCCGAGCCCAGCCAGCTAAACTGTGCAATACCTAAAACCAGCAACAGGAACACTCCAAGAGCACAGTTACGGACTGGAAGACAAGGAACAGGGCATTCATTCATTCATTCATTCCATACTGACTGAGCACTCGTCACAATTTCAAATTCCAATGTGACCTTGGACAAAGCACTCAGCTGCCCTGTGCCTCGGTTTCAACACCATTTAAGAATACCAAGCAGCTTCAGCAAGCTGACATATGTAAGGACATTAGCAGTGCCCGATTTGTGGCAGAGCTGATAAATACTCATGGCTACCGAGGTCCCTAAAGCCTGTCAGCACACACTGTCTTTTGCACCCAGGCAGAGAGATGATGAAATCTTAGAGACTTGTAGGTAAAGCTAAAGCACGTTTCAGTGTGGTGCCGACCACAAGACATTGTCCCCCAATCTCAACAGCGGAACCCGAAGCACTTAAATCACTATCCCAGGCCTTTTGGCAAACAAGAAATTCTGCTTCATTGAAATCAAGTCACAGATGCTACAGCAAAACCCAGAGCCTACAACTCAGGCTTCCCACCCTCATGCTTCAACTGAGGTTCAGAAGGCAGGATGGGCCATGGCGGGACAGGGCTGGTACACAGGCAGCTCCTCCCCACAGGCCTACTTTGGCTCTATGCTCTTTCTTGGGATCTCGGCATAGGCCTCCGGAATTATCCATGGGCCTGCTTGGAGACCAGGCAAAGGGACAATCTGTGCACTCTCCTGCCATGCTGATTGGTCAAGGCAAGCACTCCAAAAGAACCTATAGTCACCCTGGACAGTCCAAGTGGGCAGAATAGTCCATCCAGGGGGCTGTGTGCCAGTGAGAACTCACCCTTTGCTCAGGAGTTCAAGGCCATCCTCAGATACACAGTGAGTTTGAGGCCAGGCTGGGCTATGTGAGAGTCTGTCTATAAACAAATGCACATAAGAAGTGAGTTCTGCTAGAAAAACTTGAATACTGAAGTTTGCACATCACTCCCAGACAAAGGAGCTGTGCTGCTAGAGATAAGTGGCTTCCTCAGTTGCTTCTGCAGTGTTTGCCCTAAATGGCAGTGATTCTCATGCTTCTCATAGTATCTGCCAATACAAACAAGAGCATCTGTTTAAGAGGGGAAAAATAACTCCATGCACAGATTTATCACCCCCACTACCACCACCATCACCATCACCAACATCACTACTACCACTACCAACACCAACACCACCACCATCAACATCACCACCATCACCACCACCACCATCACAATCACCACCATCACTACCACAAACACCACCACCATCACCACCACCACACCACAACCACCACCAACATCACCACCACCACAATCATCACCACAACCACCACCACCAACAGCATCACCATCACCACCAACAACAACAACATCACCACCACCATCACCGCTGCTACCACTTCTATCTTGCCACCTCCACCACTGGCACGGCTGCCATTGCTGCCACCACCACCACCATTAAAATCTTTTCTGGTTTTATATGCACAGTCACATACATATTAAGTCATATTTTTACTCTTCAAGTTCTTAGACAACAAAAATAAATAAATAAATAACAGTAAGATCAAAGTTGTCAGAAAGAATAGGAAGAGAAAGGAAGATTTAAAATAAAAAAAAAAAAAAGATCTGGGATTTTGTTGGTTTGGGTTCTCTTGGATATGCAGATAGCCTTCCCCCAAGCCATGTGTCTGAACCTGTCAGAAAAGAGGAGAGCAAAAGAGATAAAGAACATTCTGGAAGCGTCAGGCTAGAGTTGGCAGCCGGAGGCCCTTGTTCGCCTGCTACCACTTATTGACCATACGTAAACACATATGGCAGATCCAACCTGGTTCTTCAGTCAGGAAGCAATCCTTCACATGCTCCTTCCTTCAATCATCGTGTACCAAGCATCTGTTGCACGCTACGTACAACTTAGGCCCTCTGAGAGAGGTTGCCAGGCCCTCCATATGCTTAACTGGATGGAGGAGAAAGGGTGACTGACCATGATAACCTGAGCCCTGTAAGACTCCTTAGCTCTCTGAGCTCCCGCCACATTTCAAAAACGGGGGGGGGGAGGGGTTAGTTAGCCTAGTTGTTTGCAGGACTGTGGGGAAGTCTATCAAAACCCATATGCAAAGGTCTTTGAACTTGACAGATGTGCAAAAAGAAGTTAAGCCACTCTTTTTCCAATCCTCTGAGCATCATTTCTTGACCTTTAAACCACTTATCACATTGCCTCTTGTATTTCAGTTTAATGGATTCCTTTCTTGCAGTTTGGACTAGGAATTCTTGATGGCCATCTGGTAGTCATTAGAGCTACTTAGGAGACATCGCCAGCTCTCCACTTCCCTAATACTTCCCCAAGCTGGGATTGGGCTTCGAAGTCTCCTTGGCTTTGAGTGTAGCTGTGTGAACAATTCTAGGCCTCCACGTAAATTTAAGTGCATACCTTCTAATTGCTGAGCCTGATCCTCTAAAACCCCATCTGTATGGAAACTAGGCTTGAGATGATAATGGTTATTCCTACAGTTCAGATTCCAGAGTGAGGAGATATCAGAGTTGGAACCAGCCCATGAGGTAAGTTAGCCCTTGGCTTTGTAAGTTACGGAGGCTGGGAGGATGGTTGTCCTCAGCGCATAACCTACTTCATCCTGACTAATGCAGACCAGCATGTATATGTCATGGTGTAGCTTGATCTACATGCAAAGTCCCAGTGTAGGATATTCAATTAATTACTTGTTTTGTTGCTGTAATAAAATACTTGACAACAGCAACTGAAGCAGAGAGGGGTTTATTTTGGATCACAGTTTCAGGCATACAATTTACCACAGCAGGGGAGGTAACTGGTCTCATTGCGTCCACAATCAAGAAGCCATTTCCAGTTCACTTTCTCCTTTTAATCCAGTCTGAGATCCCAGGCAATGGGATGGGGAGCTCTTCCCACCTGTCTCAGGCAGGGTTACGATTGCTCTGATGAAACACCACGACCAAAAAGCAAGTTGGAGAGGAAAGGGTTTATTTGGCTTACACTTCCGTATCGTGTTCGTCATCAAAGGAAGTGAAGACAGGAACTCAAACAAGGCAGGATCCTGGAGGCAGGAGCTGATGCAGAGGTCATGTAGGGGTGCTTCTTACTGGCTTGCTCCCCATGGCTTGCTCAGCCTGCTTTCTTCTAGAGCCCAGTACCACCAACCCAGGGGTGGACCGTTTACAATCGGCTTTCCCCTCCCCTGTCAACCACTAATTAGGAAAATGTCTTACAGGTTTGTCTACAGCCCAATCTTATGGATGCATTCTTTTCATTGAGGCTCCCTACTCCCAGATGACTTTAGCTTGTGTCGTGTTATAATAAAACTATCCAGTAAGTCCCCAGTTAACCAACTCTAGATAACCCCTCGCAGACACTGTCAGAGATACTTTTTATGGTACGTTCAAGTCTCATCAAGTGACAATCAATATCAGCCATCACAGGTTCCTCAGTGACCGAGGAGAAGACAGGAACAAACTTCTAGACACCGAAGAACCAACATTAAATACAGAGAATATAAACCAGACAGCATGATGGCCAGCCACTGCAGCTGGTCACTCGAAACCTGAAGGAGATGGTGGGGAAGACAAAGGGCAGAACAGTCATTTATTTCTTACAAGTCTGAATGGCACAATCATCACCAGGACCATGGAAGGCATCAGTGGTTAAGAAGACAAACTTGACATCCCTGTAGTATTGGATCTGTTCACACTGGCCCGGCTGTTGCTACCTCATGTGACTACCCAGAGAAACCAGGTAACCATCACAGCCAAGGGACAGTTTGCCCAAAGGCTGTGATGATAATATTCTTCTTAATGCATCTGAAGACTCATGGGACCCATTCATCAGAGAAGTACACTTTTAAATTATGTCCCCAGTACTAAGGCAGGAGCTGGCCAAGGATTGTTCGCCATCAGTCTGACATTCAGAATACTGCAGGCACCACTGCTGTCATTTCTATTTGTGGTTTGCAAAGGAAACATTCTTCCTTCACACTACCAGGCCCAGAAGAAATGAGGAACTACAGGGGAAACCCATCTGCTGATGAAAGGCTAAGAACCAGGGACCAAAATTCCTAGGTTTGATTGAGTTGTGGTCCCATTCCCTCTTGACTGTGAAACTGGGCAGCTTAGCTGACGTTCATTTCTATGGAAAATGGCAATTCCAAGAGTAGCAAGGAGGAATGTCGTGACCTGGTAAGTCATCACATGGAAGACATTTATGTATTTCTTTTACATTTATCTTATTTAGGGAGCATGCACAAGCCACAGGGACAGTGTGGAAGTCAGAGGACAACCTTTGCAGTACCTCTTTCTCACCTTCCACCATGTGGGTTGCAAAGAACTCAGATCATCTTAGCAGCAAGTACCTTTGGCTGCTGAGACATCTCTATGACCCATGAAAGTCATTCAGACATCCAGACAGTATCAGTGTAGTTGCTGCTATTGCTGTGGTTTTTATTATTTTATTATATTGATGTTATTATCACTGACAGCATTCCCTCCGGAGGCTACTCAGCTGGTAAGTAGCAGAGAGGATTTTTTGACCAAAGTGTCTCATGTTAGACCCTGAGGGGATCCACAATAGGTAAAGGATGGCCTTAACAATCGAGGCACTCAGCAAAAGAATAAAACCTCCAGGTATCACATCAAGATTGGCACTCCTAGGAGCTCAGGGGTGTGCCTTCCACTGAGTCTCACCCAACACAGGTTCCCTCAGTCCTAATTATCGCAAAGCCATCATCTGGGTAAGCTGAGCATCAAACCCATCAAGAAACTCAAGCTTTCATTGTAGGTTCTGAAAGAAGCCGCAACAGCTCAATCTCTGTTCTGGACTCTCATTGAACATGATAGCTGATGAAATAATGAGAGCTGGGACATTGTTTGGGGTGTTCTTCTCCACTTTTTTTTTTCTGGTCTCCATCTTTAAGTGATTGCCAGTAAACGGAGGGATACCTGCCAGCTACACTGCATGCACCCTCTAATATTCCTCCATAGGATGCCTCAAAGACTAAGACACAGTCGGTGGATACGCAGGAGCCCTGCATACGGGTGGGAGAACAGATGAGGGTGTCTGGAAAGTGGACCCTTAGCGTTAGAGAGTCTGTGAGTGTCATTCCAATCTGCAAATTGCCAAAGACTCCGAAATTGACTTCGGAAAGTTGGAAACTCTCCCCATCGAGTTACCTCAGACACTGTTTTCCTACTGATATCAAAGGAAGCAGCTTCATTGATCATTTCCTAGTGATTTAACTGAAAGGATTTAGACTCAGTGGGAGCCATTGATTATAATGGCGATTCCTATTGACTGAAGGAGGTTTCTGCCTCTGATTGGGTCCCCCAGATGAGTAGGTATCCTTTTTCAATCATCTGCAAATCAATGCTCAGCCACGGCTCTCTTTCAAGATCTCATCTAATCACTCACACCAAGTTCCAAACTTTCAGAGGAGACTTTCCCAGCCTCGGCAGTAGTGAGATACAAGGTCACTGTGTCCTTCCTTCGGGGTCACGGATCTTAGTAAAGAACTTACAATTTTAGTTGTATGTTGCTGTGGTGGCTCTGCAAAAAAGACACGGAAGCATTCTCAAACATATATCCCTGCCAGACCTCAGCAGAGGGATCCGCTATCCTGGCCAGCACCATACTGGACAGTGGAACCCTGAGAGTCTGAGCTCAGGTGCTTTTATTGGTTCAGAACTCCTCAGGTGTTCTACTGCTACAACGTGCAGATCATGAGCAATCAAACATTCCCCACATAAATCCAACACCTGCAGACAGTACAAAAATGCCAAGACCTAGGCAGTTCCTCACCCAACCGTGCTCAAAACAATTATTTTATACATAATTCAAAATAAACTTCAACAGCATAAATCACCATTTTATTATATAAACCAGCACAATTCCTCACTGTATTCTGAACAGTTATAACCATAGACAGGTGTAGCCCTCACTCCTCATCAAAGAAGCTTCTCTCTGCAACAGATAGAGACCACTGCAGAGAACCCCAACTGGTCAGAGTGCAGAGCACAAGTCATTGTGTGGTGTCTAGGCCCAGTTTATTTCTTTGTAACACAACCGCTGCACCCAAGGCTCAGGAAGGAGGGAACAGAGAGACTGTAGGAGTCAGGGTACCTCAACAATACAGCTGCCTAAAATAAGACCTGAACAAGGACAATACTCACACGCTAACGCGGAAGGGGGAAAGTTTGCAGGACCTTCCTTACAGACAGGTAACGGGATGCTGAGAGTTGTAGAACTATTCTTCCCAAAGAATGAGACCTCTATGTGATTATCCAATATCAAATAGTTAGCCCTGAAACCATGTACATGCAAATATGTAAATAACACATTTAGACTGGGCAGGCCTACTTATATATTTTTATATATTTAAGGACACACACACACATGTGTGTGTGTGTGTGTTTGTGGTGTGTATGTGTTATAATAAAAATTAGAGAAAAAGAGGACATGAATTTGTAGGGGACTGGGGAGGCAGGGAAGGAACTGGAGTGGGGGAAAGGAATGATGGAATTACTGGCTCAGTGGTTAAGAGCTACAGATGCTTCTGAGAACTGGGCTTCTGTTCCCAGCACCCCATGGTGGCTCACTACTGTCTAGAACTCCAGTTTCAGGTGATGGGCGCCCTCTTACGGCTTTCACAGGCACTTCATGCATGTGTCACACATACATACACGCAGGTAAAACATCCATACATGTGAAATAAAATAAATAATTCTAAAACATTTTATAAGATGAATAAGAAAACTGGGTCAAGCCAGCAGGCAGCAGGCTGCTGAGCCCTGCCTCTGCGCCTCTTTCCTCTTCCGCCAGACACATCTGAGCCTACAATGTTCTCTTCCCTCTCGTTCTACACCCACACCGTCCTGAACTTTCCATTCATTTCTCTGTAATACAGTTTTTTCTTTCTTATTATGCAAAATAATAACCCCAGGAAAAGGATTTCATGAGACCCCAGAAGACCCTGCAGGTGGGAATCCTGGGGCCATCATAGGCCCTGGGCTCTGAGCTAAGAGCTGGTGCTTTCAATCCCAACCACAGGTCAGATACTGCACGGTGGTAAAAACAAATTCAGACATTTGCTGGGAACAAACCTGGATTCAAATTCTGACACCACCTCTTGTAAGTGGTCATGTGATGCTCATAACACTCCCTCAGAGCTCAAATGTTCTCACATACAACATCAAGAAAGTTAGTTGCTTGTTCTGGGGTCCCTAGAAGACTGGAGATGCTTCAGGAAGTATCTGATGCAGAGCAGAGCGCTCCTGAAGAGAGGCTACTGATGGTTTTGTTAACAATGGGACTCTTTGCTTCTCTCTGTATTTCAACCTCTTCTTCAGGAAATGTCAGGAGTAGGGGCATAATTATTTTGTCCTAATCTTGCAGTTTGGTAGTAAGCACGTATGTTACCTGTCTTCACATTTTGTTGTTTTCATTCTCTCTCTCACTCTCTCTCTCTCTCTCTCTCTCTCTCTATATATATATATATATATATATATATATATATATATATATATCTTTCTCTTTGTGTGTTCTTTCTCTTTGTGTGTTTCTGTGTGTGTGTGTTTGTGTGTGTGTGTGTTTGTGTGTGTCTGTACAGGGGTGATGATTGTGGGTGTGCAGATTCATGTGTATACAGGAGCACACAGAAGCCAGACATCAACTTCAAGTATCCTTCCTTATGAATGAATGCCATCCACCTTGCTTTTTGAGACAGGGTCTTTCATTGGCCTGGAGCTCACCTGGAGGCTCCTGACCAGAAAGCCACAGGGACGGATCCACCTGGCCCCATCTCCTCAGAGCTGGGATTACAAATCTGCATTTCCACACTCCGTCCTCAAGCCTGTCTCTCCTACTCTCGCCCATTTGTAGGGCCATTCATCGTCTGTCGGCCCAAGTGTCTTCATGTGATGCCTCCATGGAGTTCCAAGCTGATCGCCATGACCAGCTGGAATCCTGGGATGCCACCAAGCAGTCCTGGTCTTCACTCAGATCCTCTGTGGAGCAAAGGGCTGGGGCTGCGTGAAGTGTTTCTAAGGACTCTTCCCAGTGTGTCATGTCTTGGCACTAGAATACCTATACTCTTCCTCATCCCTAGTTCCATCTGCTTTAACTTTCACAGCTTAGTATACAGTCAGCCACCCCGTCTCTCCCAGAGATGTCTACTATTTTCGCCTTCCCCTCCCCTTCTCTCTTTCTCTCAGAATTCTCCATTCCTTCCTTTAAAAAACTACCAATGAAGGCCTAGGAAGATGCTTTAATGGGTAATGCTTGGATCTGAGTTCAAATCCCCAGAAACCAGGACAAAAAAAAAAAAATCACATGTGGCTTGGGAGACTGTGAGTACTGAGACAGGAGAATCACCGGGACTTGATAGCTGACAGTCTAGATCCCTAGATCCGGGTATAGTTCCTGTCTCAAGGAGATAAGGTGGGGAATGACAAAAGAAGACACCTGGTGTCCTTCCCTTGGCCTTCCCATGAGCACAGAAGTGCACATCATAAATACCTGTGCACTCGTGTGCACATACACCACTTGCAAATGAGAATAAACTAAATATTGAGAGAAAAGAAGGATCCAGAATGAACCTCAGGGAACCTCAATGAACCGCAGAAGAGAGAAACATTAAAGCCAGGCACCTCCTCCTGTTTGTCGTTGGGCCTCCTGGCTTACCCAGTTTGGAGTGTACCTTCCCTGGGTAAACAAGCTGAGCACTCTCTCTAAAGGGCCTCCTAAATGATCAGCAGTTAAGAAACGGCAGGAGAGCATGATCTTTGTGCACCCATGAAGCGTCACCCTGAGCCCACACTCCCTGCCTCCCTTCTAGGTGCTCACAGCTCCCGTCTCAGACCCTGGAAGACTGAGCCCAGGTTACCATGGGCGCCTGTCCCCTGTACATCAGCATTATTATTTTGTGTTTCCCTAATACTTTCATTGAAAGATAATCACGTTGTGAATATTAACTCCTCTAGCCCGCATTTGTAGCTGCTTGTGTGTAAAGAAGCTTCACTTTCTGAAATCAAAATGACACTAATAATTTAGCCAATTGACTCCTTCCCGTCTCCACATTTACAGTCCTGTTATTTCCCATTTGTGCCGTCTGAATTTTGATACCAGCATCCCGGTCAGAAGCCTCTTTTGTTCTTCGTGGCTAAAGGTCAATTTGTCACATGGAACAGGATTTTCCTACATGTCCTCATACAACCAATGTCTCTTAAGGACCTACTAAGTGCCAGGTCCTTCCTAGGAATGTAGGAGCCACAAATGCTGCTTTTGACAGAGCACAGAAGATAGGAGAAGGGAGTGGCTGATAATCCAAAGTCTGACCATTGAAAGTGATACCTCCCTCGGGTGGGGGCTCCGTGTGGCGACACCTGACCCGGGAACAAGACCAGGGAATGTTTTCTGGGCCTTAACTTGTGGGAAAAGAAGGCTAAGAAAGAAACCGTAAATGATAGAAGGTCCCTTGACCTATCTGCAAAATTTTCATGGAAAAACTCATTAGGATGGCTATTGTTGATAAAGTAATAACAAATAAACAAGTAAAGGAAAAAGAACAAAAAAGAAAAACCAGACCATGAGCAGTGGCCAACAGTGGCCAACGGAGACAGTGTGTGCAGGGGCAATCCTCAGAAGTTAAACAGAATTCAGTCACCCCGCTTCTCCTGTGTACTGATTTTAATTTTTGGTTTTTGTTTTGAGGATTTTGTCATTGTTTTGGTCTGATCCTTTGTTTGTTGTTTTGTTTTGTTTGAGACAAATCTGGCTCTGCAGCCCAGTCTGGCCTAGAACCTACTATATAACTCAGGTTGACCTTGAACCTGCAGTTATCCTCCTGCCTCCAGATGTGATTCACCACACCCACCTTGAGCAACTTTGCTTCTGAATCTTGATGGGAAAACAGGCCCTGCAAAGACACCTGCATAGCCATGCTCTCAACAGCATTAATTATTCTCAAGTGACTACAGGTAGGGGTGGCCCACGTGTCTGTGCTGGGAGAAGGGATAGAAAAGAGGACACACACACAGTGGGATGTGATTCGACCTTCAACAGCCTTGCCAGAGACCGGATGAACAGCACCGAACTCCACAGTTCATCAGGATTTCTGTGTCTCTGGTTCCTCATCCCAGCAGTTGGTGCAGTGGGCTGGGATGATTGGTGCAGCGGGCTTGTCTTGCAAGCCTGAGGACCTGAGGACAGCGTAGAATGCGGGCACATTCTACAGCTGCACTGAGGGACAAGTACCATCTGACTCCAGAGCCCTTGGGCATCTAAAGTAGTTAGATCATAATGGCAGGAAGTAGGATGCTGGCTGCCAGGGTGTTGGATAAGAGGGCTCAGGGACTACTTAACTGTTTCACGGAGGAAGATGGACAGGACAGAATGTTGATGACCGCACAGTGTGACTGTATGAACACCACCGCATTCTGTGGGGAATGCATTCTAATTGGGAATTCTGTGTCGTGGGTTCCTTGATAGGGTATAACAGCATAGAAAGTGCAGTGGGCTGGGAAGAGGCTCACTCTGCAGAGGGCTCATGTTCCAAGCCTGAGGACTTAAGAGCAATCCCAGCACCCACATAAAAAAACACTAGGTGTGGTGGGTATACCCATAATCACAGCTGAGGAGGGAGAGACAGTCAGATCTCTGGGGCTCTCTGATCAGCCAGCCTAACCTAATAGGGGAGCCCCCCAAGCCAATGAGAGACACTGTGTCTGTGAAGATGGATAATATTCGTGATAAAGTCCATGATAATATTCCCTGAGGCCGGTATTTCCCCAGGCTTTCTCTGCACGTATACACAAACATGAACATGCACACACACATACACGTATACACATATATACACACCTGCACTGCCACACAGACACAAATCAGAAGCAAAATGAACAAACAGGAAAAGCAGCAGGGAGCCGCATGGCTCCTCCTACCTCCAAACTGCATTCAGCTGGGAGTCCAAATGCAGCCCAACCTCCCACCCATTTTCTAAAACCCCATCCTCCTAGAGCTGCTGCTGCTTTTAAGTCAGTTTTATTTGTAAATACAATTAAAAAGCCAAGCGCAACGCACCATCATCCGAGGGGTAAATGTTTGCCTGCTCTGAAGCAGAGCGCAGTCATTGCCATTAATGGTAATGGGAGTCCCATGGCTGAGCCTTTGCGCCTTGTACTCAAAATTGACCCCCTAGAGTTTGCAGATGGAAAAAGAAAAAAAAAGATGATCTTATGTACAAATGAGAAAACAGAAAGGCAAGCCAGAAATAGTGCTCTGACCACGGAGATGCTACTGGGGCAATGAGCAGGCAGTATGGGGGAACGGGGGTGGGGGGAGTTGCTTGAAAGGGCTCCAAACCTCTGCGTGTGTCAGGGTAGCCAGGGCTTCTGGTGGCCCATAGCCAGGAACTGAAGTTGTGACTGATAGCTGTCTCTTGACACAAAATGTCCTCTGGAGATGGATGACAATAAACTGAGACCTGCCTGCTTCCTGCCATATGAGAGCTGTCAAGTTTGTGTTTCAAGAGTTTCCACGGAGGCTGGTGAGAGTCCGGTGCATTGTCATAATTAAAGGCTTCAGGTTTTTAATTCCCTCTGTGCTTTCAATTTCCCCTGGAGCCCTTGTCATGTTCTGCGTTCCTGTGTTAGGAAACACAAACAAATTAACAGGAGGGTTTGAAGGGGTTTTACTGGGCCTCTCTCCCCTCTCTATCTACCGCTCCTCCCTCCATCCCTCCCTTCCCTCCCTCACTCTCTCCTTCTTTGTCCCCCCTCTCTCATTGGCTTTTCACAAACTCTCATCCCACATTTTTGTCGTTGCTCTATTTTCTGGATTCAACCTATGAATAACGCAGGGCTCCCATCAAGTCTTGGTCTCTCTTCCAAAGCCACCACTGATGCCCAGGTTGATCTCTGTGAGTGACTCTGAATGCTAGAGAGGCTGCTGGGCTGCTGGGCTGCTGGGCTCCTACCCGGCCAACAGATCACATGCTTCCCAGCCAAGTCAAGAGAAAGTGAAGTACCCATGCACTGTGGAATACTATTTAGATATTAAAAAGGAGAATGGATCCCATTATAGGTACAGCATGGGTAAACCTGGAGGGTACTATGCCACATGAAATTTGCGTAAGCCAGGAAACAGGAAGACAAACACAATGTGATCTCAATTATCAGAAGACAGAAAGCAGAGCTAACAGTGCTGACCAGAGGCCCAGAGGAACAGAGGAAAGGCTCCTCAACAGATACAAACTTCCAGTTAGGCAGACGAGCTATATGCTGCTGTCTTACTGCACAGCTGGGGGATAAGAACTAACAGAGATGGTGGTGTACTTAAAAATAACTGGAAAAGAGGATCTTGGGGCTGGGAAGATGACCCAGT
Source organism: Cricetomys ansorgei (assembly GCA_026225945.1). NCBI lineage: Eukaryota > Metazoa > Chordata > Mammalia > Rodentia > Nesomyidae > Cricetomys > Cricetomys ansorgei. The sequence goes on along the minus strand of JAMJFZ010002669.1, from coordinate 2,079,883 downwards.
GGGTGAGGGCACTTACTGCACAACCATGAGGACCTGAGTTCTGATCCCAGCACCCACAGAACAGCTAGGCATGGCCATGAACTTATAAGCCCACTAGCCCACTGCCAAGATTGGGGTACAGAAGAGACAGGGAGACATTGGGGCTTACAGCCATTGGTCTTGTCAAAGGTTTAGTGAAAGATCCTGCCTCAAAATAACAAGGTTTATAGTAAACAAAGAAGACACCTGGTGTCCTCCCCTGGCCTCCACAAGAGCACACGTGGGTACACCCATATGCTATGCACACACAAAAGAAAACAGGGTCTGAGTATTATTATCATAAAGAAATGATGGATGTTTGAGACAACAGGTAAGTCGATTACCCTGATTTTGATCAGGACACAGGGTTTATATGTATTGACGCTTCACACTATGTCACCATAAATGTGTGTGCGTATGTGTGTGTGTGTGTGTGTGTGTGTGTTCATTTTTTAAAATGATAACCCATGTTGGGTCAAGCTACCAGTCATGTGACATGCATCAGTACAGCAGCATGGACTCTCCTGGCTCCTTGCACAGCCACACACTTGAAGTCAAATCATCAATGCCAGCCTTGCCTGAGGTTGTCTTTGATGAAGTTGGAACCATCATTACTATGTTCTCTACCTTGACCTCCAGGCACCTCTGTTTGATGCCCTATGTAACAAAATGAAGAAACACATCAAGCTACTGTGCTAGACTCCAGAGTTCTCTTTAAGAAAACAGGGGTGCCATTGATTGCTTGAGTTGCAAGCTAAACTAGCCACTTTTTAACTGTGTTTACGTAATGAACAAGGGACAAAGAAATTCTGCTTAAGGAGATTTAACTACTTGGCAGATATTTTTCTCAAAAAAGAATAAAAATAAGTGTCATTTTGAAGAGAACAACTGATAGCAACTTGTTTCACATTAATGTGCACGAGTCTGACACCACGAACTTGGTGATTCAAATCATTGTCTGATAATATCGCTGGTGTACTACTAATGTGGTTTGTGAGATATTTAATAAGTCATTCAACAAACCCAAACAAAAAGACCCAAATAGGATGCTACGAAGATCACACAAGTCTAGAGTCTCTCATCAAAGGATTATCCAGGCCTGATCCTGCTTAGCTTCCAAGGCCTGATGAGACTGGGTACTGTCCATGGTAGGTTCATGGATACCTGGCTATTTTAAACTCCACCTGAAGTTCCAGTTAGACCAGGCCTTCACACAATAAAGTGGGAAAGCTCGCTGTATCAGACTTTACGTTAGAGGTAAGCTTTAAGAAGTTACTACTTACCAAGGGTCGATGTAGTGGCCAAGAGAAAATATAAGGTTATTATTGGAAAGAGCTATTTAAAGAGAGAGAGCGAACCCACAAGTGGTTTCTGTAGTTTAGTCTAGTTGGTTTTTTCCTTTTGATCCGGGCATCTGGTTATGTAAGAACCTAGAGAAGAAGATGAAGGAGGGGCAGGCGTCAGGACCCTGTGTTCTCCTTACAGTTTTTCATAAATCTAGAAATTCTTTCAAGTTCAAAGCTGAGAACAATAATAACAGCCTCAGCTTCCCATGTCTTTCAGAGGCGAAACCAGGGGCTTATCTGAAGAGCCTCTAGTGACCTGTCCCTTCCCCCCCCACCTACCCCCCAACCCCATACTCTCTGACCCTGGATGCTGGGGTCCAGACTGTTCTGGAACTGCTCCTTCCTTGGGCTCTTGTCCAGTCAGTGGAGTCAGGGATCACTTTCCTTCAGGGTCCCTTTGACCCTCAGCTTCTGCTTCTTCCTAGACTTCCCTGAAAGCTGAACTCCCCAATGAGGCCTCCCGGACCATCTGCTCAGATAACAGCCCCTGACTCTCCAGGTGTCCTCGGGCTCTGCGGACTCTTTCTTCAGGCATACACACCCTCCTTCAGCGCCCCTGCTCCCTGTGTGGGTCTGAGAATCAGAGGTGGGAAAGGAGACTCATGCGCTCCTGTCAGGCAGTGTGTGAGCCGAGTTGGATACCATGAAAGATTTAAGTGTAAGTCGCCTCTTTCCTAAGCACCTTCAGAATTCCCAGAGGGCTTTCCTTCTGCGGTAGGTGTTGTAATGAAAAAAGACCCAGACATGACAAGAGACACATGGGTAAAGACAGCTCTAAAAGCAAGAGTGATTGATTTCACAATACTCCAAGGTAGCCCTCTCCAGCTCCAGCCTCCTCTCAACAGCAGCCTCCCTCATTTGCATAGGTAATTGACAGCTTGTTAACAGCTCATTAAGAACACTAAAACCATGTGACAACTACAAACGGGTGCCTAAATGGGGACAGAATCTGTGAATTGCAGGGTATTGAGAACTCAATCAGATCCCAGACTGCAGGTCAGAAAACAAGTGAAAAGACAGGACATCAAACAACATTTTTTAACAAAAAAATAAATAAAAAGGCTTCATTCAGCCATCCTGTGGCCCAAGCAGGGGACACACAAAGGCCTGATGATGATCAGAGTCCGGGCTAACCCGCATGATGACAAAGCTCCTCTTTCATCTGAGTATGCAGCTCGGGTCATTTTCAGTGTCTAAAACACCCAATAAACTGCTTATGCAGGTTTAAAATTTGTTCTTAAAATTCACCTTTTTCATAAACACAAGTCATTTAGATACCACAATCTAATATTCTGCAACTGAGAAAAATGTAAGGTGTAATTTGATTTCAGCCCATAAAAAAGGAGATAAGTTTTGGAATTTGCACACCATTACTATCAGTAAATTTGAAGCCTGACTTTTTTTTTTTTTAAATGACCGTTTGAATATAAATTGTGCAAATAACTGTCCCATCAGCGATTCTCTTCTGGCATAGCCCATTTTTGTTGAGCTGTCTGCTCTGGGTGGAGACAGGGGTTTAAGGTGGGGGTGGGGGAGCCTTGGCCAGGCAGTGGTGGTGCATGCCTTAATCTCAGCACTTGGGAGGCAGAGGCAGGCAGGTCGCTGTGAGTTCGAGGCCAGCCTGCTCTGCAGAGTGAGTTCCAGGACAGCCAGAGTCACAACAGAGAAACCCTGTCTTGAAAAACAAACAAAATGGGCAGCTCCACAGTAGAACCGCTTGCTCTTTGCCCTGGCCCATTGTCATCAGTGACTGACGGGCAGACGTCCAGCTGCTGTGCCCCACATCTGGTAGTTATCTTCTCTCCTCCAGCCTGGTTTACTGTAGGAAAACGGACAGTGATGTGGAGTGAGGACCCAGGAAACACTGCCACAAGCTCAGTCATTGGGATCTTGTCTTTTTCTCATTTCGTATTAGTTCTTTGAGATTTCCATACAACGTATTTGGATCAAATTCACCCCCACCTACCCACCCAACTGCGTGTCTTATTTTTTAACCAATAAGTTCAGTTCGTACCATATGGTCTTAACTGTATGAACATCCACTGGAGTTTGAGTGACCTACAATAGGCCACACCCTTGAAGAAAAATGGATTTCCCTCTCCCTGCACCTATCATTTGCCTAGAGCTCCTCGGCTAGGGGTAAGATTTCGTGCCTCCCTCCATGCTGGGATTTTATCTGCCTTGAGCTTGCATGGGTCTTGAGCATGTGTGACAACTGCTATGAATTCATATGTACAACTGCCCTACGATGTCCGGATGCTGGCACTAACCCCAGACTGCAGCCAGCCAAACCAATCACGCTTCTGCTACAGCCAATGCACTGAAACCCATTGCCCCTTTCCCATAGGCATGGCTGCCTCCACTCCATCCAATCAGGTCAAACTAAGGGACTCCTTCAAGACAGTGGGGCCAAGTAGGACAAAGAGCACAGAGTCTTTGATACTTAACCTCAGAAGACCATGAATCCTTCCCTGTACGGGTAAGACTGATACTATCTACAAAGAAGTAGGAGAGTACCATAGACTTAGAAATGTTGTCCTCAGTTTAGAATGAGCCTAGAAACCCACAATGCTACTGGCACTCGGTGAGCGAGTCACTGTGCAAACACGGAGACATCTTTGGACCTCACTCTGCCAGAGTCCCGCACAAGACTTTGCCAGAACTTTCAATTAGCATGCCCACTAACAGTGCTGGAAGACGTTATGAACGAACCCAATAATAACAATAGCGAAGGGCTGAGGGGATATTGGTCAAGGTCAAGTTTACAGCAGAAGTGCTGAACTGGAGAATTTCTACCCAAGCCGACCAGCAGATGGGTTCTGTCTGGTAAAGATCACAAATCAAAGACTTTAAAATAGACTTGCATATATCAATACTGGAAGATGCCACAAAAACACAAACCAGTCTCTCTCTGCAAACTGGAATATGGGGCTCACTGGACTACATTATTTGGGGGGCACAGTTTTTGGCATTGGAGTGGCTCGCCATAGCATCTGGTCACTAATACCCACTGAACAGCAGCCTCTGGCTCCTAGGGCAGCAACCGCAGTGGGCATTTCCACCCACCACACACTGGGACCAGCTTCTATTCTCCCAACACCCCCGCCAGTTGAGCAAGTCAGACACAGTGCACATACATGGCAAAGAGGGAAACTGAGGCACAATCAGTTAAGGTAACTTGCCGAGATCGCACAGTCAGTGCACCACTGAGTGGAGATGAAGCTCCTGGGAGCCAGAAGAACCTCAGAAGGAGCTGAATCGCCTTCTCCCATTTCCACGCCAGTTCCTACTGGTTCTGCCCCACTCTCCTCTCAAAACACTCCATTATTTTTTTCTGGAAATGAATCTCAACATGAAAGAAAGATACAAATTGCCGTATTTTCTTTTTCCTCCAAACACGATTTTCTTGGCGCAGACACAATAAATTCCCTTAGGGAAAGGATGCTACCTTGGATTATTTTTCCTTTTCATGCTCCAGACTAGAAACAGATCCCAGACACAATTGATCACAAGAGAGAGAGGATCATATATTTTTCTTTCTTGAAAGTATTCTGTGGGCCAGACCAGTTAAATGCAGAGATCCAGCTTCTCACGTCAGGGATGTGAGGAAAGAAACAAGAATCAGTTTTGTGTGAGAGGGGAAGACTGGGCACAAAACTCCATGAAGCCTGGGGCTAGTGGGCAGCATGGAGTAAGCACCAGACAGCCTAATCTCTGCTGGAACTGAATGCTACTGCTATGATATGCTATGGTGTGACGTCCCGGTCAGGAACCGGTGGGGATGCTAATCTTTGGACTCATTCCAGATACAAGAAATGGAAATCCCTAGAGGGGGTACCCAGAGGTCAAGATTTTAATACAACTGATATTTTGAAATTACATATTTGTTTGTTTTGCAGGTGTGTGTGTGTGTGTGTGTTCAGGTGTGTGTTGGTGCATATACAATGTGTACACATGGAAGTCAGATGTCAACCCCAAGTGTCATTACTCCATAGTCTCTCACTAAACTTGGAGTGCATCTATTTGACTAGACCAGTGGTTCTCAACCTGTGGGTCACGACCCCTTTGGAGGTCAAACGATGCTTTTACAGGGGTCACCTAAGACCATCCGCATATCAGATATTTACATTATGATTCATAACAGCGGTAAAATTAGTTAGGAAATAGCAATGAAAATAATTTTATGGTCGGGGGTTGCCATGACATGAAAAACTGTGTTACAGGGCGCAGCATTAGGAAGGCTGAGAAGCACTGAGTTAGACTGTTGAGCTAGTGTGTGGCATCTTATCAACTGAGATCTTTCCAGACCTTCTGTTGATTCATACACATACTAAAGCTCCCTCCAGAAGGCCTTTCCTGGCCATTGCTTCATCTGAACACTGGTTCTGATTTTTGAGAACTTGGTGATTGAAAAAAAATCAACTCTTCTAGACTAGAACACATGGGCTTGCACAATCAACTGGGAAATGCACTGTGGGGGGGGTGTTGTGATTGCTTTGCTATCTATTTGTATTATTTATTATTGTTATTCCATTTTTTTAGAAAGATTCTTTTATGTGCATGGGTGTTTTGCCTACATGTATGACTGAGCACCACATGTGTACAGCGCTCAAGGAGGTCAAAAGAGGGCATCAGTTCCCCTGGAACTGGAGCTACAGACTGATGTGAGCCACCATGGGGGTGCTGATAACTGAAGCTGGATCCTCTGCAAGAGCATCCAGTGCTCTTAACCACTGAGCCGTCTTTCCAGTCCCTTTTGCATTATTTTAATCTCATTATTTATTATATCATCATCGTCGTCATCGTTCTTGGTTGTTGTTGTTGAGGTGTCTACGTAATGCCTCCATTTCCTTCAGGAAAGATTACAACACCTTGCTGCCACCATGTCTAAGAGGCCAACAATGGCCTGATGTGAGCCACAGAATCCCTGCCGTGGGAAGACCTCGAGAAAGGACGTGAGCAAACACGAACAGCACCTTGACCTGGGATTGGGGGCCTTGGATTGGTTCATTTCCTGAGGCTTGAGTTACTTGAATACTCAGGCTAGTGAATCAAGTTGGAAGCCAGATTCTCTCAGTAGGTTCTCCCTGTCTGGGGACCCAAAATTTGTCTTTCCCATGTCTTGAGCCACCTAGAGGGCAAAAGTAAAGCCCAGGGTAGGAGATGATGCATGTCTCCAAGGCAGAGACAAATCATGGCACCAGGTCTCCATCTCACAGCTCCTCCAATGACTGGAATCCAAAGTGAAGTCTCTCACAGACCTACATCCCGAACTTGACGACATCATTGTTCAGTTTAGGGTCATAGTGAGGCTGCTGTCTTCTTAGAAGGCAGCATGTTCTCCTTTTATCCTACAGATTAAAAAAATCTCATTCTGGGACAATCGCAATCAAGTTTTAACAGATATGTTCATCAACATTAGTGATTCTTGTGGACCCTTATATATAGAAGTAGATTGTTGCCACAGAACTTCATGTGTGTGTGTGTAGGGGTGTGTACATGCGTGCATATGCATGCGAAGCCAGAGGACTGACTACCTTGGGTCTTTCTCAGCCACTCTCATTTTCACCTGGAACTTATCAATTTAGCTAAACTAGCTGGCCAGAGAGCCCCAAGGATCTACATGAGCCCATCTCCCCAGAGCTGGGACTATAAATAAGCTCAGGCTACCTAGCCTGGGGGTACGGACAGGTATGGACAGCAGCCCATGTCCTCACACTTGCACAGAAAGGACTTTACCAGCTGAGCTGTCTCCCCAGCCTGAACTTTTTTTTTTCCAGCCTTCGTGTCCTATTCATAATTCTTCTTCTTGGATCCCTTTAAACACATAAGCACTCTGAGTTTCACTCCGTCCAGAATATTCCATTATTTCTACTTCTTGTTGTACCCATTCTCCAACCTGCTGTATCTGCTAACTTTCACTTCCAGCATCTTTTTTCTTTTAAGGGTGTCATTCTTTTACTGTTTATCTTCCACAGGAGCTTCATTTAGTTTCCCTTTCTATTTAAATTTATGAGCGTCTCTTACAGCCCAAGTTCGAATATGTATTTCTGAAGTAGCGTTTTTCCCTTTCTTCTTCAGAGACCCCAGACCTATGAATTCTCTTCCCCACATCACTAGCATCATACAAACCTGAACTCCACTCTTGCTTCGTACCTGTTTGTGACTTGATTTCTCACATGAGACGTTTTTCCTTACTCAGAGGCCAAGGCAAAGATGTCTCCTGATCTTTTTTTTTTTTTTAAATTTATTGAGATCTATTTTAACCCCCACACAAGGCTCAGAGAACATTGCAGAAGAAGGGGCGGAAAGAATAAAAACCAGAGAATGGGAGGGCTGCTGCGAAATGCTGTGTTCTGGACAGGACTTAACTGTTCTGCACAGGAACGCACAGCAGCTGTGGTTGCCTGCATGAGACCACGAGATCAAGCCAGTTAAAAATCCCAGCACAGAGTAGGGAGGGGCTCCCAACTCCCCCCCCCACGCACACACACACATCTGAGAAGCTAACGGCAGTTGATGGCTGCTAAGGGAAGAGGGGTCACTTCTTTTTCAGGGATGGCTACTGCTAGGTTTCTCATACCCCATTGGGTGACCTGACACCCCTGCACGTATGAGCAGCTCTAACTGGACTCAGTGAGTTATATGTTTTTTTAAACAGACATGAACTTCGGAGGGAGATGTTTTGGGGGGATCCCATGGAAAGTTGTAGAGAGGGAGGAGGGAGGGGGAGTTGGATATGATCGAGACATACTTTACAAGAAATCTTTAAGGTGAATATTTTGTGCTGAGATCTCCTTTTAGTTCACATCACATGTGTGCTCAAAGCTGCATCTTCGTTTGCGATGTGGGCAATAAACAGACTCTAGAATTCTTAATACCCTTGGAGAACACCATGCTATCCGCAAGCAGAATACTTGCTGTGAGCGCCTAGGTCTCCCTCTTGCCTTGAGCTCAGGGGTGTAGTTTTACTTCCAAAGCTAAGTGCCTTCTCTCTTGCCACTTTTGCTTTGATATTTTGGCTCATGATTGGATGACTCCAAGAAAAACGTGACTATTCTAGAATCACGGTCATGTTCAAGAGATGAAGAACAGACATGACTACCTGTCCAAATGGAGCCCCACCTGCCTGTAAAGCAAATGTTTTCTCGGCTTCATGGACTTCTTGCTTCTTATTGATAATGACGTGCTTCTTAAAGCAAAGGAGCTGGGAAAATAAGCCTTAGGATATGATCATTCCTGCCTTTGCGGAATAGGCTTCTGCTGGCAAAAGGAAGTGGGGTGGTGCCAGGGGAGTAGACAGAAAATTCATGGTGTCTGCCACCAAGTTATCCCATGAGCAAAATACACATGGAAAAGTCCAACACGATGTCTAGCCCATAGCATGATGTTAAAGAATAGAGAGCTGATAAAGAAGATAATGATGGTGTTGATGATGCTGCTGACTATGAAGGCGGTGCTGATGGTGGTACTATTAAAGCAGGAACCATTGTGGTGATGAGGATGAGGGTGATGATGATGATGACGATGATGTGGTGGTGGGTGGTGGTGATGATGGTGTTGAAATGGTGATGATGGTGATGATGATGATGATGGTGATGATGGTGATGATGATAATGATGGTGATGATGATGGTGATGATGGTGATGATGGTGATGATGATAATGATGGTGATGATGATGGTGATGATGGTGATGATGATGATGATGGTGGTGATGATGGTGATGATGGTAGTGGCGGTGATGATGATAGCGGTGATGACAGTGATGGTGGTAATTATAATGATGAAGATTTATTTAATCCATATCTTAGTCTATAAAATTATATGAAGTAGTTCATCATAAGAATACATTAACAAATGGAAACCTAAATATGCAGGTTAAGAATTAGGATCTAGATTATTATAAGAATGTAATCTCCTTTATAGATATTTGAGTAAGAAAGTCTTATAAATAGAGAATGACGACTTTGCTACAGGAAGAAATAGTTGACCGAGGACAAGATAGATAGATAGATGATAGATAGATAGATGATAGATAGATAGATAGATAGATAGATAGATAGATAGATAGATGATAGATAGATGATAGATAGATGATAGATAGATAGATGATAGATAGATAGATAGATGATAGATAGATAGATAGATAGATGATAGATAGATGGATAGATGATAGATAGATGATAGATAGATAGATGGATAGATGATAGATAGATGGATAGATAGATGATAGATAGATAGATGATAGATGATAGATAGATGATAGATAGATGATAGATAGATAGATGATAGATAGATAGATAGATGATAGATAGATAGATAGATAGATAGATGGATAGATAGATAGATAGATGATAGATAGATAGATAGATGATAGATAGATAGATGATAGATAGATAGATAGATAGATGATAGATAGATGGATACATAGATAGATAGATGGATAGATAGATAGATAGATAGATGGATAGATAATATTGGGGGGAGAGAGAGATGATAGATAGATAGACAGGCTATTGATTTACAGTGAAGAAGACCAATAGATAATTGGGAAATAGGAAATATACAAAAAACTTCTGGAACATCTGGCCTGGGTTGGACAGAGTTCTTAGTAAGACAATATTAGACACTGAAGTCAGAGCCCCACTTCACGTCATTTGCAATTTAAAGTATACCATCCTGCTTAAGCTGAGTAAGTTCTAAACAGCACTGGCCTGTGACTGGATGATTGGCACATGATTGCTTTGTGGCCTTGATGCGACTTATGCTTGTGACACGTTCCCTCCATGGTCCACTGTAATCTAGGTTTTTGTGCACTCTACTCCTGGCCAAAGAAGATTTTCACAGTCTTTTATAGACAGTAGAAATGAACCTGGAGAAGGTGAGAGTGGAGGCTTCCTTTGAACCTAGCACAGAGTCCCACCCATCTACAGGCTGCCTGTGTTCGACCTGCCGGACCATTCCCCCCACCCTGCCCTGTGAGTTCCCTCTGCTTTGTGTGACTCATTACAGAGTTCCTTCATAAGGTTTTTCAGCGAGCCAAAAATGAAGAAGCAATCCTTCCGGGACCGTGTCATATTTGCAAAACTAAGACCACAGCAAACAGATGAAACTGGAAACTACCAAACAAGCAGCTCTCCAGGCTATGAACGCCACACGGGGCAAGGGTGGTAGAGAAGGGATCTCAGGAAGTTCGTCATCTGCAAGACACTCAAAGCTTAGGTGTTCAGATCCTGTTTCATCATCTTGCTTTTAAGTGTTTTCTTGATTTTTTTTTTAAAGTGTTTTTTAAAGTGTTTTTGTGGTCAAGCCAAAATATCATGTGGTACAGCTATGCGTGTGGAAAGCTAGGTGTATGCACTGGTGGTGACTGGCAGCTCCTCTGGAGTCACCTCCCAGACAAAGGTTAATCATCTCAGACTTTGAAAGACAGTTGTTCACTCACACGACAGAAGTGGTTTCCCAACACGTCACCTCAACCGCTTAGAGCAAATCAGGACGCGCCTTGCCTTAAGTTAGAACGTGTCAACCAAAGAAACAGCTCTCGCTTCAAAGGAATAAAAGAGATGCTTTATTCCAGAGCCAAACACGAGTGACTGTGGCCTAGGAACATAGATCTAGGTCTTCCCCAAATACAATGTTCCAATGAGGTAGCAACGCCATGACATTTTACAGTCACGGAACAAAAGAAACCATGACACTCTTCAAATGCACTGGTGGGCACATCAGGAAGGGCGTTACAAGGTGGGGGAGAACTCTGCTACAGAACTTGGATGGTACCTGACAGCACTCCTAGCCCTGTGATTAGAGGAAAGCCAGGGCTTCCTTGAGTTAATACGATCCAAAGAGTTTTTATCCGTGAGTCACAGGATGTGAGGTCCGCCACAGATGTGAGCAAAGAATAACTGTTTAGTAGGTAAAAGGTAGGCCAAGATAAATTATAATTAGGCTCCAGACCTGTGGCATGCCAGCCTCCCTACGTACTAGTGAGTCAGTCCCAACTTTGCAGACACAGCTCTTCTCCGGGAATCCTCATTCGCAAAAGCGATTTTGGGAAGAACTTGGTAGTCAAGAAACAGAATCTTCTACTGGGCATTCTCACCATTTCAGTCTCCTGTTGATTTTAGTGCAAAGTGGCATGAAAAGAACTTGATTGTTTTTAGTTTTGGGGGTCTGACCGTCCCCAGACTCTGTGCTAAAAGTCATCAGCCATCCACTGTCCTCCCAGGGGAAAAACAGGGAAGGGAATCTGCCTCCCTCTCCCTCGCCTCTCAAACTCTGCATGTACCACACTCAAGCCTGCAGACTACATTTGCCAGCCTGGAAACCACAGGTCAATTCCAGGAAGGACAAAAATTAGGCTTCTTGCAAACCAGGGACACAGGGACAATGGCCTCCTAGCTACTGTCCCCTTCTTAGAAAGGGCGCCTTTCTGAGCCACACCTTGTATCTGTAGAGACAAGATGTGAGCGCCTGAAGGCATTCAATCCCCACCCTGGGAAATGCGTGTGCATTTGTGCACACATGTACCCATGCATGCACACACACAGGCACGCACACACGCGCACACTCAGTCGTTCACTTCAGGAAGGCCATTAATTCACTTCCTTCCTACTAAACATCGTGACAGATCTTCCCGTCTCCCCCCCTCTGTCTCGCCAGCCTCGCTCCTTGGCTGCCCCCCTGCTCAGCCCCCCGTTTTATTAGTATTATTATTCTCTTAAGTGGCACATGTACCACCACTTCCTGCTCCATCAGGCCCCGCCGAAAGCAACGGAAGCTCGCTCTCCTCACGGTGACATCTGTCTTGGTGGCAGCCTCCTCAGGCGGTTGTCTTGGCAGCCTCCGCGCTGCCACCAGGCCTGTCGGGTGGCTCAGCAGCTGACGGGCTGTCACAGCCGCCTCATCTTGGGGGCTGCCATCTTCTTTTGATTACCTTTTGATTCGGAACCATTTGCTTTAATCACTTGGTGGACGAAGTCCCCGCAAGTCCCCCTTAGCTGCCTCCTGTGTAGACAGGTAGGAAAGAGATAGATCTCTATGCGACTTGGCTTTGAGGTGTAAATGGGAGCTCGGCTGGCCCATGCCCAGCAAGGCAGCAGCGGGTGTAGACTGTCATTTTCCCGATCCCCTCTCCTGCTCAGAAGCCACTTCACCAATGGCAAGGGTCTTCCGTGTCAATTAGTTTACTACCCAGCCCACTCCATATGTGATGCTTTCTGGGCTCAAATGAACGGGAGTTCGTCCTTCCTTAGCTGGGCAGGAGAGCTCATTAAAGCAGCCCCCTCTCTCCCCAGAAAAGTCTCTCTTTGCTTTTGTGAACCTCTTGATGACACAATTCACACCGCACCTCCTCCCCCCTCCCGGGGCGGACAGAAGCGATGACAGGGTTAAATCGTTAATCGAGGTTTTGTGAGGTCTGCCAGAGCTGAGTCTCCAACACTTACATCTGTTCAACAATTATTACAGCATTTTTTGTCATAAAAGATTCAACACCCTGAGTGTCGAGCGAGCAAAACCTGAAAATTTATTCAGTGAATAGAATAGCTAATTTCTCAGAGGAAATGCAAGGGGGAAATTACAGATCTTACTTAAATTCCAAACACCAGAGTGCATGCATCTGATGCCCTCCTTGGGGTGATTTCTTTTTTTTTTTTTTTTTGGTCACAATGCTGGACCAAAGCAGGGCTTGCCATCCATCAGGAACAGGGATGACTCTCAGTACAGGAGCTGATCTTAGAGAAGCCACATTGTAAAGCTTCAAATGCAGGAGAGGGTGCACCCACCCATGTCGGGCATCTTGAAAGAACCTCTCCCCTAGCTAAATCCACGATGGTAAGGAGGCAGGCAGAGGTTCCCGAGCGAGTTGCTGTGATTGGGTTTGGGTTTTGGCCACGCCCTTTGCGCAATTTGCTCCACAAATTTCTTTAAAAGGAATGAGTGGTGGAAACAGAGGATGCTGGAGAAGGGCCCTAGGAGCCCTGGGAATCTTTAAACTCTTTAATGTATTCTAATGCTGCTTGATGCTCACGGGGGCAGCTTTAGAGCTTGCTCCTCTGCTCCATAAGGGTCTAGAATATGGATTTTTATGCTAAAACTAAAGCTTTCTAGTTAGGATGCCAGTCGAGTGAAACAATATGCTACAGGCACTCGTCGCTATTCTCCAGGGCCGGAGTCTGACTTCCTTCCACTAGGTGTTTGCTGCTGCAAGGGTCCCTGTTAGCGGAAGAGCGGGTGTTTCTAGCGCAGTCACTGTGGTGGCGTGATCAATGTGATGTGAATTTTCAGAGTGCCTACTGCAGACAGGACCCTTGCTGCAATTTCTGTAACTTCTCCAGGGGCTCTAATACTTCTCCCTTGGACAGGATGGCCGGGTCACTCTGCCTTGGGGTTGGCGGAGCACATATGTGGTAAAGGCTTTCTTTGCAAAGGCTCAGATCTCCCCAGTGCTTACCCACGGGCTTGGGGCCAGCATAGCTCAGAGAAGAGGCTTTCGCTGTCACTCATGTCTTCACAAGAAGCACCTGCTGTTTTAGACATAGTGATCACCTTAGCCTTTCCCTTTTGGGTAGAGGGTTTTCGAGTCTTCCCTGGCTTCCTACTCTTCTCTAAGGCACAATGTAGCTTCAGAGGAATCCATGGAGGCTGTGACCCGCAGCGTCCAGACAAGCAGGCATGGCTCACCAGGCCTATGCAAATGACAGTGACATCATGTAGCAGTCCAGCCTGGGGCACAAAGCTCTCAGGGGATAGGCAAAGGCCTCACCTGGCTCCCAGCCCAAGCTTCTCTTGCAGTCACACCCCCCTTCCCTGGCTCCAGTGTCACAGCCCAGGTGCTACCTCTGGCTCTGTCATATGGTGAGACCTCCTGGTGGGTCAGCTTGCTGCACAGCCCTCCTGTCTGGTATCACACACACACACACACACACACACACACACACACACACACACACACGCAGAGACACTGCATCTGTCCCAAAGCTGGAGAACCACGAGGGAGACCATATACAGCTCATCTGGGAGAACAGGAAGCGAGTGCTCTGAACACTGAGACTATCATAAAAAAACTGAAGATGTTAGCATCAAACTTCTGGGATACTGAACAAGGGCCGTGACCCAGGCTCTTGAGAATCACTTTGGTTTATCTACAGATCCACCCTGTAAAACATGTTTAGTCGGCCTCTTTCCCAGCTAAGGCAGTCGTTCTCAACCTTCCCGATGCTGCGACCCTTTAATACAGTTCCTCGTGTTGTGGTGACTTCTAACCGTAAAATTATTTTCTTTGTTACTTCATAACTGTAATTTTGCTACTGTTATGAATCGTAATGTAAATATCCGATATGCAGATGATCTTAGGCGACCCATATGAAAGGGTCATTTGACTCTGAATGGGGCTATGACCCACAAGTTGAGAATCATTGGGCTAAGGACTCTAGAGTCAAGGTCAGGCTAGAGGCTACTCTGCATTGGATTACTGCTGCCTGTATTGGGCCAAGCTGCCACAAAGGTGACTTTCTACTTGAGAAACAGTTGAGCCTGTGATGCCCCATAGGAGAAGCAAGAGGACAGAACAATAGAATTGTGTGTCTACTGTCTATAGTTCAGAGACAATCGACCAGCCAGAATGTTCCTGAAAAGAATAGGAAGTCAGCTGACTGGAAAGAATGTTGCCACATCTATGATGGTTAGTGTTCATCCTCTACTGGACTGGATTTAGAATCATCTCAGAGATACACAGTGCACCTGAGGGCGTTTCTGGGTTTATCTTAGGTGGAGGAGATCCACCCTCAATGTGAGCGGGCTCCATCCCATGTGTCGGGATGTGGGGCTGAATAAAAAGGGGAACGGGAGAAAGTGAGCTGGGTACCACAGTTCATCTCACTCTGCTTCCCAACTGCAGATGCTGCCCTGGCTTCCCCTGAAGGACTGCACCCTCAGACTGTGGGCCAGGATAAACCAAGCCACCTTCAGCTGTTTGACATCAGGCTTTAGTCACAGCAAAGAGAAAAGTAATGCGTGCAATCTCCAAGGCATGATTCCAGAAGATGTCCCGTATCCTCCTCAGACCTGTGATTTTCCTCCTGTCTCCAAGTGGTTTTGTGTCCACTGTGATGAAAATGGTGTTAGAAGGCCCTGGGATTCTCACATCAATAACGACTGTCAATCTTATACTAACTTATCAGCCAGATCATACGGTCCGGGTGCCGAGTGCACACACCCGGAAACGGTCTTTCTCTGTCACCAGTTGCTTTCAGGAATGGCTCTGCCCACAGGAAGTTATCAAAGCACTTTGTATCTCTGTCTCTGCACAAGGCACTCTACATCTCCACATCAGCACCAACAGTGCTATGTAGTGGTCATTTTTGCTGTGTAACAAACGACTCTGGAGTATCCTGGTTGAAAGCAACGAATGTTCATTACATCACAGCTTCATAGATGGGAACATGGAAATCACTTAACAGCATCTCTGTTTCAGGGTCTTCAGGAAGTATCCAGGGTGACGGCATGGAATGGAAGGAGAATCTCCTTCCAGGCTGATTTATGCAACGCTGGGAGGGTCCAGTTCTTTTCAGGCAGCTTGTCTGAAAGCCTCAACCCTCCCCTGGATGTCAGCTAAAGGTCATTCCCATGCCCTGACTTCATGGCATCTCCATGACATAGTTCACAACAAGGCAACTGACTCATCCCAACAGACAGGGAGCAGTGACCATGGTGGACAGCCACCACTGTGGGCGCACTGTGTTGGGAGAAACAAGTCCCTGGGTTTAGTCACGTTCAGAGAGGAGTTCCTCAGGACATAAATACCAGGGAACATCGGCGAGGCCAGCGCTGCACGCTGTGGGGTGGGGTACACCTGATCGTCAACTTGATTGAATTAAGAGACGTGAAGGGCACTGGTGAAGACTCACCTCCGGATGTGTCTGCGAGGGTGTTTTCAGAGAGGTTGGACTGAGTGGAGGAACGCTTTCCCTGAACTTGAGCAACACCAGCAACTTGGCAGCACTGACCTGTCAGCAGGGCCTCCGGACCGAGATACGGGGCAAGCCTCTGTTTAAAAATAAGGAAGGAAGCAGAATTTCAAAAGTGCAAGTGAAAACCTATCCCCAAAGGGGTGATTAGTTACAGGAAAATTACATTATCTTTACATAATGATACAAAAATATGAAATATAAAGGGAAACGAGTGATTTGTAATGGGGCCAGTTGTAACCTAGCTGGTTTAGGTGAAACGTGAGAGCTTAAATAGAGCCTGAAAGAAATCATGAAAGAATGAACAATAACTAATAATAATAATAAATAATTCGTGCCAAGGACTTACAGTGTCCCAGACATTGTGCTACATATCTTATACCCATTAGTTCCATCAATTCTTGTGACCAGCATGTCCTTTTGTAAGAGCTGAGCAGTTACATAACTTTCACAACTCAAAAGGTTAGTTAATAAAAGTGTGTGGATTTCAACTCAGACAGCCGAAGTCTGTATCCTCACTTATGTCCAAGAGAACCAAAGAAAAAAGTCTGCATTGCAGAAAATTAATTTAGTAAGCAGCAGCCCAAAGAAGGCTTTCTGGGGTCTACAGCAGAAGTGAGCAAATTGTAGCCTGTAGGCTAAGTTTGGCCCACTGCCTGTTTGTGTCAATAAAGTTTTATCAGAACAAAACTGTACTCAATTGCTTTTGTATGTCAATGGCTATTTGGATGTGCTCCCTAAGAGAGTTGGCAAGTGACAGCACAGATTGTCTGGTATTCAGAACAAAACATACCTTTTATTTAGTTTTTACAGAAAGAAAAAGTTTATTGATCCCTGGCTTAGAGACAAATGGCATGGAGATGTAAGTCATTTGAGGAAAGCTGCAGATATGAATGACAGCAAAGACCTGAATGCAGAGCTGGCATACACAGGGCATGGGGTGTGGCCAGGACCAAGAGGGCTGGCATACACAGGGCATGGGGCGTGGCCAGGACCAAGAGAGCTGGCATACACAGGGCATGGGGCATGGCCAGGACCAAGAGAGAAGAGCTGATCGAATGCATAGAGAAGAATCAGAACTGGCAACATTGAGTCAAGTTATTCCAAACAAAGAACATAACAACCAAAACTCCTATTTTCTAAAGAAGTTAATTTATTAAGGAGTTTTCAATCTCTGAGGACATTTTTTTTTCCTGTCACTTTGGGAGATGGCAGTTTCTCATAAGGAGAAACAAAAGCATGGCTTCTATGAAACTTCAAAGTTTGTCATCTCTAGAAAAAGAGTGAAGTAGAATCTATTGCATTTGAGAAGTTAGTGGAGTGACTCAAGAATTTTATACCCAGCCAAGTGATCTTACATAAAGGAGAAGAAAGATATTCTAATATGCAAAATTTTATACTGCCCTGATACTCACTGTGGCAAATGTGGTTTATAGTTAAACCCACAGTGACTGAGTAGTTAATCAAATAAATTATTCAAGTCAAAGAAACAATGGTGTAAACACAAATATCGATGAATGTAGCTCACAAGTACTAAGTCTATAGAGTCAAGCCTAAGTCACTTCAGTAAGGATATTAAAGTACATAAAAATTAAAATATTTTAAAATAAATGATGTAATTTAAAAATAATAAACCATTTCTGGGAAAGAAAAAATAAATCTAAGGACAAAAGAAGCTAAGCAAGAAATGCAATAAATTTTGAGATTAATTAATTACAACCATACATAATAGCATTAATAAATAAACATGAGAACTGGTATTTAGGAAGACACAATAAAATAGACAAACCATTATTAAATCCAAATTAAGAAACAAACAAATGAATAAATATGCAGGATTGGATGTGAGAAATTAGAGATAGTATCAGAAGAGACTTAAACATTAGAAAATTATAGAGGCGTGGCCTTACATGAAGTCATTGGGAAATGTAATGAGTTCTATGATTTTCTGGGAAATTAAAAATAACAAAATTGAATGTAAGAAGGATTAGTAAACTTTTGCAAGCCAATAACTCTAGGAAATGTGGGAAAACAACTGTCAATACACACATCTCCCCAAAGACTATTGGGGCAATAATTGTGTTACTTCTGCACAGGTTCAAGGGTTAGCTTGTTGCTAGTGTCTATAGTTTGATCCAGAGCATGCTAAGCAAGGAAAAGGCCCTCCACTCACACGCTGTACTCCCGCATCAGAACCCACGATCACTTGCTTTCTGTTGCTGCAATAAACACCATGAGCAAAAGGAAACTGGGGAGGAAGGGATTATTTCATCTTACAGCTCTTGTGTCACACTCCATCACTGAGGAAAGTCAGGGCAGGAACTCAAGCAGGGAGCTCAAGCAGAGACCATAGAGGAAAGCTGTTTGCTAGCTCACTCACTGGCAGAGGTGCAGCTAATGTTTTTGAATGGGCCAGACCCAACTGCCTAGAGAGATGCTGCAGCCCACAGTAGGCTGGGCCCTCCTATGTCGGTTTGCAATCAAGATAATATCTCACAAGCCAATCTGATGGAAGCATTCTCCACTGAGGTTCCCCTTCCCGTACGGACTCATATTTGTGTCAAGTTGACAACCAAGATTAGTCATCGCATGGTACAAAAACCACTACATATGTAATTTCTTTATGAAGAAACACTCAGCAGCCTAAATCAAATGAATTTAAACACACAATAAGAGTTCTAGGCATTACGCAGGAGTCTAAGCAGGCTTAATATTAAAACCCATTAATTTGATCTATCACATCGCCATAAGATACTAAAGCTAATTTTTAAAATGTACTTGCATGAGACCATATTCAGAGAAGCCAAAATAAATTCCATGTGTTCAACAGCCATTCCGTCATGCATGTACATTCTGATGCCTTTGAAGACTAGCAGGGCACTCCCTTCATAGTCTAAAGATGGGTTCTCCAGCAACAGTGAGCATCCTGGCCTGCTGCTCCCACATCCATTCTCATTTAAGTCAGAACAGGAGAGGAGACACTAGGATTTGGCATTTTCTTGCACATCCAGACAATGCTGGGAGCCAGGAACAACAAGCACCAATTACACAAAACATAAAGGAGAAAGGGATGCTCATTAGTAATTTATAACCACTCATTTCATAAATCATTAGCTAACAGCTTTGTTACATCATTTGTAGCGAACTGATGGAAAAATACACACAGCTTTGAGCCAATTCGATAAACCAACCAGGTACAGGACAAGCAGTCTGGATGAAATTGAATGCCCAGAGCAAAGCTAGCATAGGTCATGTCCGGAAGAAGGCGAATATGCAACCTCCGAAAACAATTGAAAAATGTTTATCTTTCCGAGTGGTGATTCAAAACAACCGGTTTTATAATATGCCACACAAACGAAAACTTCTTTAGTGTTGCTTGTCAGCATGAAGCATCCTACAGGCACGCCATTATCCCGTGGGGCCGTACTCACTTCCCCCCCCCTTCACACTCAACACTAGACCACTGTCTATTCAAAATCTCCAAGCTGCATTTTCTTAACGTGAAAAAGACAACCAGTCCATTCTGCTTACTTAATATTTATGACGGACACGATTCTAGCCGAAGTGTCCTTTTCTTTTTAATTTGGAGCGGTAGATACGTTCTTAAATCTCTTTCGGAGAAACTGAAGTTAAGTGAAATGAAAAAGCACTGTTGATGGTGGTGGTGGTGGTGGTGGTGGTGGTGGTGGTGGTGGTGGTGATAGGAAGGACGTTGGAAAGATGGTTCAGTGGTCAAAAGCACTTTCTACTCTTCAAGAAGAGAGTTCAATTCTCAGCACCGATGTTGGGCAGCCCACGGATACCTGTAGTTCAGGCTGACACCCTCTTCTGGCCACATTGGGCATTACATTCATGTGCTCATACTTATACCCAGATATCCACCTAAATAAACACTAAATGGTTGTGTGTGTGTGTGTGTGCGTTTTTTTTTAAGGTAAAGGAAAATGTTGTGCATTGCATGTGCTGAATAGGATACCACATTAATAACCATTCAAGGGATGTGAGTGCCTCACGCTCAACAGATTTGCCTGTGTGCTTAGGTTTAAATTTCACACAAGAAAGGAGCAGCTGAGGTGGGACTTGGATGCACAGGGCTTGTGTAGCCTGTGCCAGGCCCTGGATTTGATCCTCAGCCCTGTGAAAAAGAGAAAGAAGAAAATAATAGTCCATAATCCAAACCTCCAGAGACTAAGGGTCCTGGGGATGACATTGGAAAGTGACAGATCATAAAAAGAAAAGCTTGGTTCCAGCTCACCTTGCATAGGTCATGTTTAAATCAGAGTTTACAAAACAGACAGTGAACAAGGAAGCTTCGAAACCAATGGGTACTGAAACTCTGGAGGTGTGAAAAGATTGCATAAACGTCAGATTCGGGGTGAAGTTGCAGTGGTCTGAATGATTGTGTCCTGACAAGACACACAGGTGACTGACCCCAACAGGGTGAAGTGGGAAGTAAGGCCTTTGGAGGTCTTTGGAAAGGAGTGGAGCCTTTCCGAAGGGAACTGAGGCAACAGAGAAAGACAAGGGAGTTTGGGGGACCATGAGAAAGGAGATGGGGTACTCATGCTATTGCCTACCCTGCTCTCTTCTCATGGGCCTTTCCTTCTCCAGATTGTTAATAAACTCTCTGACCCTGTTTCATCATATGACTAGTCCTGAAATTCTTTTTGACATTGAAGCCACAAATTCTCCTTTGTCCTGGATCAGGGTCCCGAAAAGATTAGGGGCTCTCCCTTTCACCACTGACAGAAGCAGTCTCCAGAGAGATGCCTCCAGCCTGCGTCCTTGGGATTTAGAATGGCAGAAGGGGAGTGAGCAGAAGCTGTCATTCAACAGATGTCTGCTGGCTTGTCTGCAGACTTCCCAGTCTCCCGAACCGTGAGGACACATCTCCCAGTTGTTCCTGTATTTTGTTACAGCATCCCAAACTGACAATGGCAAGAGTCCTCAGGAGAAACCCTCACTACATCTGGCCAGATAAAGCCTTAACACTTTCTTATCAAGCACAACCCTAAGTAAAATTAAAATACTGTGCAAAAGAGGGGTTTGAATATACACCAGTGAGGAACATTAGTGACCCAAAGACTTAAAAATAGCCAATAGAATAACATACACGCACACACACACACACACACTCTGCAGGCAATCTTCATAAATAAATACCTTGAAGTAAAATGCATCTGTAACTGATCAAATAAGTAAAAACAAATAATTAAAGTGAATTCAGGAGTTGTATTTTTAACCTTGACTGTTTAGGAGCAAGGAAGCCATTGATCCTGAGTGTTGAGAGCCCCACACCTGTCAGGCTCCTGGGTAAAGCCTCACTCAAGGAGCGCACAGGCTTGGTGTATCTTAGCAATCGAGGAAAAAAAAATGCTCATTAATCAAGAATAGCATCAACTTCCAGAAGGGAGAAGACCAAGTATTTATTCATTTTTGTTGATAATTTCACTCCTACAGAGGTATTTACTATTTATCATCTAATATTCAGTTAAAGACATGTTTACAGAAGTGTTTCTCATAACAAAATATATAATTTAAACAAATGGAAATAGGGGCAGCAGAGACGGCTCAGCAGTTACGAACACTGGCTGTTATTGCAGAGGACTGGAACTGAGATTGCAGTACCCAGGCTGACCAGCTCACAACTGCCTGGAACTTCAGTCCCAAGAGAACCTGACTCTTCCTCTGGCCTCTGTGGATATAGACACACATGTGCACATGTTCACACACACAGGCACGCAAACATGAGCTTGGGTGCGGGTGAGTACATACATACACACACACACACACACACACACACACACACACACACGAGGGAGAGAGAGTGTGTGTGTATCATAAGTATAACATAAAATAAATCTTTAAAAATAACAAATGGGGCTGGTTGGTGGTGGCACATGCCTTTAATCCCGCACTAGAGAGGCAGAGGCAGATGAGTCTCTGAGTTTGAGGCCAGCCTGGACTACAGTGTGAGTTTCAGGACAGCTAGGGGGTACACAGAGAAACCCTGTCTTGAAAAATCGAAAGAAAGAAAGAAAGAAAGAAAGAAAGAAAGAAAGAAAGAAAGAAAGAAAGAAAGAAAGAAAGAAAGAAGGGAGGGAGGGAGGGAGGGAGGGAGGGAGGGAGGGAGGGAGGGAGGGAGGGAGGGAAGGAAGGAAGGAAGGAAGGAAGGAAGGAAGGAAGGAAGGAAGGAAGGAAGGAAGGAAGAAAAAAGGAAAGAAAAAATGGGAATGGTAAAAAATGTGTAGTAATAAGGATAAATTGTGTCCATGCAATTACCAGGTTGTTTTAAAAATCATTGTGTACTCAAAACATTTAATGGAAAAGTGAATTGTTATGAATATACCATACACTAAAAATAGAAGATAATGATGCTGGATGTGTATCAGAGAAAAAGAGAGCGAAAGTGTGTATGTGTGTGTGTTAATCTATTAGCATGCACACGCATGCTTGCACGCACCCATAGAGCACATAAGATCCAGCCCATAGGAATGGTACAATGTTTTCTCATGTGAGCTGCAGATGGTCCTTGGACTTCCAGCCATCTCTGGGACACTCATGATGCCCAATACACTGGACATGTAGTGGACATGCGTGTGCTACTTCACTGTTCAGGGCACGGCAAGAAGTATGTTCATGTCGAGGACGGATGCTTCTGGGGTTCATTCTATTCTCCCCGTGCAGCACTTTATCCGGGACCCATTGTGGTCCCACTTTCTTCTGTCTCTGACTGAGAACCCTTTCAGTAGTGCGTCACCTCCCAGCTACCTCGTAAAGAAGTCACTTTCGAAGCCCCAGGACCTGCCTCTGGGACACCCCTCTATTGTACTGCTCTGTGACTGACAGCCTTATGCAACAGCTCCGCCTCCACTTTATTCTCACCAGGCTCCTCCAGGCTGCACCTGGGCTTTCTTAGTGCTCCCCCCTGGGTTTGTTGCCACTGGTCGTGCCCTGCCCACCTGCCCACCCTTGCTGGCCTGCTCACAGATTTTTATACTCCAAGGACAGTCCAGACTCCCAAGGGAGCAAGTCTGGCCAGCTGCATGAAGCCTGACTCATTCAAGGGTCCCATGCCTGGCTTTCAGCTTGGGGTGTAGAACACTCCCCAAAATGATTGTGACCGGAAAGAAAGGATGGAGGAACAGGAGAAAGCCCAAAGGGTAGAAGTGGAGAGAGCCAGCACTAGCACTGACATCAAAGGCTGTCTGTTGCCCTCCCAACCTCCCCGTGAAGTTAGACACGGCTGGAAAGTCTGCACCTCAACATCACCCAGTGATTTGTGCCTGGCCGCCTCGTATCTAGGACCGCCACACTGACAGCGGGACCCACAAAATCATCACCTCCTCACCAGATGGCTGCTTCCCAGCCAAACCCTCTGACAAGGAGACAAAGCCAGAACCCCACACAAAGATGCCTTTCATAGCACATCAGACCTGGAACTTTGGGAGTAGCTCAAGGAAAACCCACCTCTCCCTGGCTTTGAAAACGTACCCTTAGCCTGAATTTATATCAAGGTAGATGGAGAAGGGGAAGCCATTGTCAGCAGGCTGTAGCTGTGGTCTAATCTCATTCAGGGACTCTGTGCAATGACGTATGGTTAATGGGCGCTCTAAAATCCTCTGGTCACTCGCTGGCACAAGGCTTTTTACGGGGAAAGAATGAGTGATCCGGCAGAGGTGATCCTGCTGCTCGGGAGCTTTTACTGGTGATTTGTTGAACATAAATTCTGCCACAGTCTATTAACAAATACAACTGAAAGTTGGTGCCTCTGCTTTCCCATGGCCTCGCAGAAACAAGTGTAGAAACAGAGTGATCGATACTTCCTGTTTGCTACAGGACCTGAGGTAAGTGAAAGCGGTCATAAGATTTCCATTTATTGAATATTATGTCAATAGGTTCCCATTCAGAGGATCATAAAACAAGTTATAGGCAATGTCAGGATTGCTTATCCACAGGAAGGGTGTGCTACATACTCCCCTTTTTAAAAGCCTCCAGCCTTTATCTCAAATAATCCATTCCCATTGAGTCTGGCAGGTGTCGAGACACGGACAGGCCCGGGGCTGCAGGAATCAGAGCAGAGCCTTGTGCCCGCCCTGCGTATTGAGCAAAGCCTGAGGTGCATCTGTTCCAGGCATGCGTGCGTACAAGCTTGGCCTTGCTCTCTGTTACACGCACACCCAAATGTTCCAGCAATAGAAGAAACAGCTAAGTTACTAGATGAGGAGAAACACCTCGGTAGACTGATTCCCAGCCTCTAGAGCTCAAGTCCAGCAGGAAGCGTCTAAAAAACAAAACTTCAGCGATTCGAACCTGATGGCTCTCGGTCATTGCGTGCTGACATGCGCGACAGGAATTAACAGACGCCACCAGCGGACAGACATTAGCGATTGTGTAAGGGAAATCGTTTACCTTTAACACTGAGAACCAGCACAGCAGCCGAAGGCCGAGCGCTCCCTAAAGCACCTGCCACAACTTTCTGACGCCTTGTGCTCCTTCTTGAGAAGAATCTGCTTGGGAGCTTAGTTACAGACTCCGTGGAGAGATTTCCCACAAAACAAAAACAAAGAAGGTCTACTTAAGACAGACAGATGTTTCCAGAGGCTCTGCAGATGCAGAGCAAGGGCTGGGGAGGGGGTTTCTGCCCAATGGGGGTTCTCTAGAGAGATTGGAGTTCTAATGGGTTCGTCTTTTCAGAGAGTCTCACAGCCTTCCTCATCCACCTATCAGCAAATGCTTATTGTGTGTGCTGTGTGCCAGACATGGTCCTAGCTGCAGGGACACAGAAAGGGTTATGTATGACATGTCTGGCATCTGTCTCCTTCTAAGTGTTGGGGAATAGACATTCTGACACCACAGGTCACAGATTTGAGCTCTGGAAATCAGAAACCTCACCTGGGATGGTAAACTTGTGATGTGGTTGAGAGCGCTGAGGTCACAGTTTTACCTAGTCCTGTGTTCCTGGTCAAGGAGCTTGCCTGCTCTTGTATCTTCAATGGTCATGCTTAGGGATGTGATGAGAATCAAGCCAGTCAACTGATAAACTATCGACACACAGTGAGTGATATCCACCTACTGGGAGGATGCCGGGAAATGACCAGACACCATCCTACCAGTACCTCAGTGGGGCCCAGGTGATCTTTGAGGGAAGAGTGTAGTTGAGATTTCCATGCTGGGATTTGAATGTGCTCGGAAGTCTCCGACCCCTTTCTTCTGTCCCATCTGCCTGGTGAGTGCAGACAAGCTGAGCCACGACTTGGTGTCTCTCATAAGAGACACAGACACATCAGGGGTGGTGCCAGGATAACACAGGAGGGGGACACCTCGAGGAAACCAATCCTGCCCGCTCCTTAGCCTGCCCAGCCCGGGCACGGTGAAGAAATAGAGAGATCCTCAATGATGAAGGTTTGGCTGAAGATATTTTTGTTTTACGACGGAGGAAAAATTGATAGGCTAGGCAGAAATTAGACTTGCAATTTTGAGTTGTGTTATTTTTTCTGGATTAGAACGGGCTGTCCAGTGCTCTCCTGTGAAGTTGAGATTCAAAGACACTCTCCAACTAGCCTTGTGGCTAAGTTGAGCCTTGTGGCAGGCATATACAGTGAGCTCATTTCCTGCCCCTCCTCCACACCAGGGAAGACAAGGGTTGTTAACAAACCTGCTCTTTAAGCCACCTGCAGTGACCCAGTTCATTGTGGCAGCTAATACAGAGTTCTGAAAGAATTTCCTCCTATTCTTTTTCTAAGGGACCTGGGCTAAGAAGTTCGGGTTGTTACTAAGTAGTGTGACAACCCTGGGTGAGCTGAGAAGCAAAGACATGCTTCCCACTTGATTCGCTTGAATTCTGTCCCTTACTTGTCCAAGAACCCTACTGGCCCACTGACTCCCAGCACCCTCCCGTAAAAATGAAGGGTCGGGTACCATCTGCCACTAGAGATTTCCAGCATTGACTTTCTGTTAAAAAAAATTAATAAATAAACACCCTGCATGCTGGCATTTTCTGCAACAAAGTGGTTTCCTTGAACAAGGAGATAGTAGACACGGAGGTGGGACGGGCGGAATGAAGCCCAGACTGGAAATAAGTCACGGGTCCTCACACAGCTGGAGGACAAAGAGGAAAAGTTGTATCACCATCTTTAAAGTGTTTGTTCTAGAAGGCATTTTCACAGGGTTCGCCGAGACAGGGCAGGAGTGTGTCCCTTCCGTACTCTGTGCTGCTCCAGCTTGGAGGAAGAGATAAGAGAATGTGAGCATCCTCCCCTGGCTTAGTCAAGGGCATTTGTTGTGTGAACTCAACTCTGCAAGCTCCCAGACCTGGCATTTGAAAGAGCCTCAGAGAGAGTTTGGAACCAGAGGCAGGGGGAAGAGAGGACTGGAGGGCTGGGGCTGGTTTCGGGGTGAGTGGGAAGCGTGGGACAGGCACGTGAAGGCAGAGAGTCTCGGTGTTGTGGAGTTTGGTCTGAGGCGCACGCTTCGCATTCCAGTTTCGATCTCTGCTGAGAAGCCCTGAGAGGCGGGTTAAGTCATTTACAGGGTGATTAATTTTCTTGCGAGGGATATAGGCCTATTCCCGAAGGCCTCAAGTAATTCAAAACTAGCACAATTCAAGATTAATTCTCAGGAGGAGGAAATGTAAAGTAGGGTTTCCGTTAGCACGAAATCTGTGCATAAACTGAGACTGTTAATGCATTGTAGATCACAACCTCTCATTCACACTCTTCAGAGCCACAAAACTCACGGCCACACCCTACATGGATCGTGCGGGCAAAAGAACTGTGTGGCAGATGCAAAGATGAACTGTCAGTTGTCAGCTGTTCAGTGGACCTGAAGGCACCATACTCAGTTACAGGCTACCCCTCGTTGAGATTGTCCCATGGTCCAACCCCAGGAGGCCTTTCCTAAGGCAGATCCCACAACACCCACCTCCTCCTTAGCATTCTCTGAAGATTGTCCGCCTGTAATGAGACAACTTAGTGACCAAAAGGTCCAGCTCCAACTCCAGAGAGACACGGATGCAGGTCTCTCTTTATGCGGAGAGCCTCAGAGAGCCTCTCCCTTGCTTGGGACCTCTGAAGGCACTTGCCATTGTGTTTGTTCATCTTGTTGTGCTTTGCTTTTCTCATGGGTGCCAAGGGTCAGACTCAGGCCCTTGTGCAGCAAGGCAAGAGCTTCACCCACTGATCCATCTCTCCAGTCCCGCATCTACACGTTCTACAGGCACACTTTCTTATCCCCCCCCGTCCCCCCCCCACACTTTGGTTTTTTTTGAGCCATACTCTGCAGCCCAGGATGGCTTAATACTCCATATAGAACCTAGGCTGCTCTTTGATCTCATTGTAATCTTCCTACTTCAGCCTCTCAAGGGCTAGGATTATAGGTATGTGTCGCCACACACAGATTACATGCATGCTCTCTACTCCAATTTGCTCCTTAGAGGCAGGACCAGGCAGGGCTCTGCCATCCCTGGGACACTCCAGTCATGATGGGGCAAGGCTAGAACTCTCCAGACACAGGACTGAGACCAGAGTCGCTATCTGTGTGACCAGTCAATACAGATGTACTTCACGGATGAGCTGGCATTTCAATAACGGTGGGACATTATGCATTGTAAAAACAGGCACATCGTGGCTTACCAGGGACTTATAAAAATAATTGCGATCCAGCCTGGCCTCTGTCACTAGCAATTTATCGCATTGCCCCTCTTTTTGTTAATGCAGTTTATACAAGTCAAACGAATTATATGCAAATGAGGAGGCGCGTTAGACTTCAAGTCCAGAAGTGGCATACATAGGTGTGAATCCGCCATTTTCCAATGTTTTTGAATCCCTGATGGGGGCAAGTGAAATAGTCACAAGATATCCTGCTATGGAAGGCCATCCTCCCTTGAAGAGACCAAGTCAAGGTCAGGGACTCTCTGGTCTCCTATTTCTGCTGCTACGAGACCACACCCCCGAAGACGGCTTTCGTCCCCTCCTCCTCACACTGCCAGCAGCCCAACTAATACCAAGTCCTCAGCCTGGAAGACAGCTTCCTCCTTGTGGGGCTGGTACCCTGTTTCTTGGCCTCACTCCACCAATTTGAAAGGCCGCTGGATGTGTCCAGCCTGTCGCAGACCGTGTGCCCCAGAGGCCAGCCTCGGGGCTCAGAAGATCCCATCCCCTCACACCCCAGATCCTCTGAGTCACCACCTCATCCCTGCCCATGCGAGCTGTCAGACCCCCTCGGCATGACTGCCTCCCTTCACTGTTACATTTCACTGTGCATCTTCATCATGTCGTTACTTACACTCTTTGGTTGACTTTCTCAGTGACCCTTGAACTCTTTCCATGTGCTCTATCTTATAGAAGCTTCTAAGCCCTGCATCAGGTGGGTAGGAGGAAGGGACAACAGGAAGGTTAATGCCTCTTCAGCCACTCTCAGCTGTCCAGGCTAAGGCAAGCCCTCTCCTGGTGATCTCACACTGGTCCTCTGAAGAACGTTTCCTCTTTACAACGCTCAATCAACAGTGAGAGGCAAAGGAAACAGCTCACCGAGATGATGTTTCTCTACAAAATGCTCTCTACAGGCTCATGTGTTTGAGTACGTGGTCACCAGCTGGTGGCGTTGTTCCAGAAGGCCATGGAACTGTTGAGAGATTGAAGCCCTGCTGGAGGAAGTGAGTCACTGGGGGTAGGCTTTGAGATTTACAACCCAGTGACACTTTCTGCTTGTTCCCTGTTTCCTGTTCTCCTGGGGTATGGGGAAGTGAGCGGCATACTCCTGCCTCTGTGGAGCCCCTTGGGTTATGTCTTCTTCTCCTGGACAAACTGTAATTCCCTCAAACTGTGAGCCAAAATGAACTCTTCTATAAGTTGCTTCTTGTCAGGTGCAAGAGGCCACATTTGCATTGTGTCATCTTGGGCTCCTTATTAAGGGTCTGAATGAAGACAGTAAGGAAGGGAGGGAGGGAGGAAGAGGAGGGGGGAGGGAAGGAGAGAGGGAGGGATGGAGAGAAGGGGGGGGAAATGCTAGTGAAGTGTTACTGCAAACATACTTGGCTGTCATATCAGAGGTGGGAGGGACAGAAAAAAAAAAAGAGGAGTAGGGTAAGCAGCTTCTAAACTGAACCACAGACTGAACCATAGTCATGACAATAACGAACTAAACCTCTGAACCTGTAAGCCAACCCCAACTAAATGCTTTCCTTTCTAAGGGTGGTCTTGCTCATGATGTCTCTCCACACCAATAGAAACCCTAACTAAGACAAGGCCCTCTGTGATGTCTGCTCTACAAATCTGACAGGCTGATGCTGCCTTCTCTAGTGTAGCAGAAGACAGGACCACACACAGGCCACCCAGGAGGGAGGAGGGGTTCAGGAGGCTTCACTCCTCCCCAGGAGCTACAGGCAGTTAGTGGTTGATGAGGGCAGAAAAGTCACGTTCTTCAGTGGTGTAGACACTGGGAAGTTGCCCTTGCTTAAGTAAAAACTTCCAACCACGCTCACGCAAGTGGTCTAACTAAATGCCTCAGGCCATAAACAAAGAAAGAAGAAAAGAATCTTCAAGGGGAACTTCTTGGGAAAGAGTAGAAGGAAAAAGGGGATAAGGGAAGATAATAAGGAAGAACATGATCAAAGTACAAGTGCGTGGGTGTGTGTGAGAGTACATGTGTATGCGTGTGTGTGAGTGTGTATACACATATTTACATATACACATATATAAATGTATGTATTTGTATGTGTCTGAGTGTTGTCCGCATGTATGTGTATACACTATGTACTTGCCTGGTGCCTATGGAGTTCCAGAAGAGTCCTGAATTTCCTGGAAGGCCACCATGTGAGTACTTGGAACTGAGCCAGGGTCCTCTGCAGAAATGTCAAATTTTCTTATATATATATATATATGTATATATATATATACATATATATATACATATATATATATTTGTGTGTGTGTGATACATTTATGAAAGAATAAATAAAAGTTTATAAAAGAATCCTGCAGTTACCTCCAAAACCCGACACGACCTCTGCTCTCCCCAGCTGCATCTTGTGCCACTGTCCAGAGAGCCATCTGGCCCACAGCCTCCTTGCACCCCTCCTATGACCTAGGCTACCCCTCTCATCTCAGGGTCCAGTGGCACACACCCAGGCATGGTCCTGCTTGGGGGTGTGGGTGAGTAGGTGCTACTCCGAGGCTCCTACTCGAGGCTACGTGGAAGCTCTGCTCCAGCTGTCTCCTGTCCGTGTGAATACCTCGGAACAAGGGACTCCACGATCTTGCTCACGACAGACCTGCTACATCCCACCAGGGGAAACAGGACGCCTGGCCAAGCCCAGAGCAAACAGGCTAGAAACTGAGGTACAGGGAATAACCGACCAGGGAGCTGCACACTGTTACTCTCCTCTTGCCTCAGGGCCTGTGAGTCCTCTGTCCTCTGTCCCCACGGTCTGGAAGGGTCTCTCTTCCTCTGCCCCCTTGCCACTCACCTCCACACGCATTCACTTCTCCCTTGAGCCCCAGACTAGGGTGAGTCCCTCTACACTAATGTTCTCAGAACACCCTGCAATTTCCCTCCAGTGCTTTGTGCGAATGGGTGGCTGCACGTGTGTGATTATTCAATTACAGTCTGCCTTCCCATGAGGGAAGAGACCACATCTGTTCTTGCTCATCACGGCGGCTTTGGTAGTCCATGCCTGAAAGTGCTCACCGGATGAGGTAGCCCAGCAAGCAGATTCACTGAGATGTAGCTGACCCAATCTGTGTCGTGTAAAAACCACCGAAGTAGAGCATGGAGCAGGAGATGGTTGTGCGGGGGTGGGGGTCGGGGATGCTTGGGAACCTGGAGAGGCTGTGGTGGCATTCTTCAGAGAAGGTGGTGGCTTATCCCATCCAGTCACTCCTCCATCCACACAAGCAGACACTGAGGACATTAATCTTAGCGCTTGGGGAGAGACTTTGAGCGGGCACAGAGCTGTGAACACAGCCCAAGGAGGAAGGACAGTGGGTGATGAGAAACATTGGAGGTGTTGCCACTAATAAATATGGGAGATATACATCTTAATTTATAAATGATATAAGTGACTGAGCTTCTGTAGAAGAGAACACAAAATTACTGACTTCCGGCCAGGGAGAGTAATTCGAAGTCAGGAGAGTCTGAATTTATGATAGTGGTTCTCAATAGAAGGTATGGAGTTCATGGGACGCTCAGATTCCTTCAAGCACTGGATTGAGAACCGAATGACCCCAGTACCAGATAAGATTAATGACAGCACAACCTGCCACTTGCCAGGAAAACCATTGTACTGCTCGATGTGTTTTGCAAAGATATGTCCGTCCTGTCTGCTGCCCTTTGGAGGGACGCAGATGAGCTGATCAGGAACCCCAGTGCGTGAAGAGTTCAGAGGCTCTCAGAGACTGGAGGAAGAACAGGGACTGTGAGGCAGGCACATGCGGTAGATAGCCAACAAAGACGGGGATGAGACATCTCATTTGACCCAGTGCAGCACTCCACAACACTGGGGGGGGGGGGGCAGGAGCTGGAGCCACAGGTTCGGCTCTCACAGCCGGAGCACCACAGAAAGCAAGTCACAAAAGGACCATGGAAGGTATTCATTCTCTCTCTCCCCCTTCTCTCTCTGCAAGTGTCTCTCTGTCTCTGTCCCTTACTCTCTCCTCCTCCTCTTCCTCTCTCTCTCCTCTCTCCTCTTTTCTTCTCATTTTTCATCTCTATTCTCTCTCCTCTCTTCTTTTCCTTGTCTCTTCTACACTCTGTCCTTCCTTTCTTCTCTTCCCCTTCTCCTCTCTGCCATGTCCTCTCCCCTTCTCTTTCTCTCCCTGTCTTCCCTGTGCCCCGTCTCCTTCCTCTCCTCTTTCTCCATTCTCTCCTCTCTTTTCCCTTCTCTACTCTTTCTCTCTTCTTCTCTTCTCCTCTCTGCCTCTGTCTTCTCTTGCTCTCTCTCTCATCTTCTCTCCTCCTCTCCTCCCTCTCTCTCTGCTTCTCTATTGCCTTCATATCTCACTCTGTTTTTACTCATGTCTCCTCTTATGACCCGAGCTCATAAGCAGAAGGCATTTTGTAACTGGCCATCCCGGAGCAGAAACCAGTAACTGCAAATAAGTGAAGAAATCTGCACATCTGCTTAAGTGTAGTGGCCACAGCAAGGGTAGGGAAGGAAAGATGGGGGCGGTGAGCTTACAGTAGGTCTGATACTTAAGGCAAGTGTTTGGTTCTTTGACTCCCCCAAAAAAAACCAAAAAAGGCACAAGTTGGTGAAATCTCCTAAACGTTTTGACTTGGCTGATCTGTGATTATTACCACAAATACCTGAAGGATGACTTTAATTTTTATGTTTGTGGTTTATTGTTTTTAACATAAGGTGTTATCCGGGCTGGCCTGGAACTCCAAAGCCATTGATGCTGACCTCCAGCTTCTGGTTCTCCTGCCTCCAGCTCATGAGTGATCCTGTATGGCCGGCACGGACCCTCCTACCCAGTTCCTGCAGTGCTGCAGATTAACACAGAGCCTCATGTACACTAGCCAGGTTCCTGAGTTACGCTTCAGCCCACAAATACCTCCGAGATCTTTTTGTGACTGGAGTGTAGACCGAAATCCTAGTCTTCAACATAATTCCATTTATTACTAAGTCTCAGAACTTCATTTTTCTCAATTAAGAGAATGGTCTCAGAAAGCCTACCACAGAAAGGGACTGTGCAGTTTAATTCGATATTTAAATACACGCAGAGTTCCTGCCCATCCAAACTGTGTACATCTTTCCTCTTTCCTTCATCTCGCTTCAAAAAGCCAGAGTATAGACTATAATTATAATAGACATAATCTCATTCTTTGCCTACAGTAAGAGCAGCCTCTCCACAAATGGGTAGGACTTTTACAGTGAACATTCAAGTTGACCAGTGATACTGAGTTCAGGGTGAGCTGCCAGCAGTGTGGTCCAGAAACACTGTCTGGAGTTCTGAGCTCAAGAATCTATAATAATGTATGTGTGCATGTGTGCATGTGTATGCGTATGTGCATGCCTATCTGTGCACATGTGTAAGCGTATGTGTGCTTGTCTGTGCATATACATGCATGTGTATGAGTGTGTGCATGCCTCTGTGTGTGTGTGTGTGTGTGTGTGTGTGTATGTGTGTGTTCCCCAATGAATGAGGACCCAAATAGGTTTCTAAAATAAATTTGGATAATTTGGCCATTTGAACAACCAAGTTGAACAGATTTTAATGGCATTTTAAGCCTTGGAAAATAAGGCTGCTAATGTAAATGCTGACAGACCCTCAACCATAACCAGACATCTATCGACACAGTAATAGCTTTAAGAGGGAGAGTAACACACCTATTTACATTTTGAGTGCAAGCCTATTCCCTAGGCACAGGCACACTTGAATTAGATAAAAGACTCCGAACCCAGCACAAGCTGAGTGACAGGCATCATGGTGGCAGGAGGATGATCGGGGATCAGGCTTAAACACCACCACTAGAAGTTTGTTCCCATCTAAAAATCCATTGTTGTCATCATGGGATCACGTTTGCTGGACAGTTAGACTTGGTCTATTTTACATTTTCCGATGTTGTCTGGGATGAACGTGGCAAAGACAGCCCCTGAGCAGTGGTTTCCATGCCGAGAGCTGAGGAGTGGCAAACGAATGGACACCCAGTGCTGGTTGCTCTGCAAGGCCAGTGTCCAACACAGAGGAGATGCCCTATCAGAATTATGTGAAGGTCGGGAAGGCGAGAGGATACCAGGCAAGGAGGGTTCTGAATGCTTTAGGCAAAGCCAACACCCACCATCCCCACTGACTGTCTTATTTACTACTGCCAACCTTAGCCAATGCCAGACAAACCCTCCCAGCATCCCTTCTCCCCATTCGTCCTTCACTGGCATCTCCTTTGTCCCCTCTAACCTGACATCTTTCCATTACAAGCTCTGTGTCTGCCTCTTCCAGCTCAGCTGCCTGTGGGGATTCAGGATTCGGAGGGCTGATAACGTCACTGTGCCGGACTGAGGAAACCGAGTGAACGCTGAGCACTAAGTCATCAGACGGGGAAGGATTAGCCGAGCAGGCCCTGGCAAAGGTGAGCACTTGGCCCTTCAGACCTGGCTCTCTCAGGCACGCAGCCCTTCCCAGATCCTGAGCCACGTCCTGGCATCTTTGCGCCAGCCTAAGCTCTGCCACTGTCTTGAGAAGTGTCATTTTGAATTCCAAATGTGCCAGCCTTATTACCACCACCAACAGACTTCATAACGACGCTGCCAATACCATCAATGGCATCTCTTAATGACACTTCATCAAGAGAACGGATCCCGGAGCTGCCTCTGGCACTGCCGTTTGGCTCCTTTGCTTTATGGCAGACTAAGAATACTCTCTGAATTAAAAGCATGACAACAACAATGGCAATAATAATAACACCTAACTGTGACTGAACACTAATCCTGTGCCAGGTACCATGCATACAGGGGAAAAATTGGCCCAAAAAATTATGGTTTTGAGGGACATCTGGTCACACATATTTAAGGACCTAACAGTTCAAGCATTAGCTCCTCAGCTATAGCTGCCATGTGGTGCCTGTAAAAGGAACAGGTCCCACACACTTCATTTCTCAACCCCCGGTTCAAATCAGCATGGACTGAGGCCCCATCACCCCGGTTCTCCAGGAATAAGCAGCAAGGTGCGCATAGTATGGATGGAGACACTTATTCAAGGTTTATCAACTAGTGGACCACTGAGCGAATCCGAAAACTGTAGTCCACTGGCACCCAAAGGCTTGTTACTGCTCTTGGCTACATCAAGTGCCTTCCCATCATGCTGAACTGTCAGAAGCACAAGCCTGTGGAGTCTCAGGGGCAACTGTAGAGGAGAGCAGAGCAACTCTTTAGCTCCTGACTCCGAAGTAGACATCAAGAAGCAGTCACATCTGGAAGCTGGCATGACTTCCTTGGAGACACCATGCTGCAAAGAGCCTTTTCTTTACTCTGCCTCTCTGAGCAGGCTCCATGGGCTAACATGGAAGACAAACCATTAGTATCGAACCTGTTCTGGGAAGAGATGATGCTCCAAAGGACGGGCACTAACAAAATTGACCCCCCCAAATGCTGGAAAGCTTTCAATCCAGAATGATCTAGAGTTGGTCAGCAGGCAGCACCATCAACAGCTTCACTGGCGGGGGATGGTTACTAGGGATCTTCAGCATGAGCAAGGCAGGAAGCTGACTGCAGGAGATCTGGTATGATGCTCACTGGATGTGTGACCTTGGGGAAAATCTCATAGAGCTCCTGCATGGGGTGGTCTCTGTGTAAAATGGGAACATCACACTGATTAAGAAACTCATTCCTTGAGGGTAGCCAGTCACTAGGATGGTAGTTTCTGGAAAACACAGCCAGGGATCAAAGTTCAGCTCCACTGCCTGCTAGTTCAGCCACCTTGGCAAAGTACCTAAACTTGCTGTATCTCCATTTTTCTTATCTGCACAGTAAAGAATGAACTGACAGGGCTGTTTTGAAAATGCAGTCAGTGAGCGCAGTTAGAGCTCAAGGCAGAGGGCAAAGTATTGCTTGAGGGGCGCCTTGGCTTCACAGTTTACAACTTTGCTTTGGAACTTAGTTCCGGTTCTGTTGGTACCTTTCTATGCAATTTCAGTGGGCAGAGGGTTTGATTGGAAAAATGTGAATAGGCAGACAGACAGACTGGTAGGATGGATGGACAGATGATAGAAGATAGATAAGCAGATAGATAGATGATAGGTAGGGATAGAGATTTATAGACAGATGATAAAATGTACAGACAAATGAACAGATGCATAGATGACATTAATAGATTGAGAGATGATAAAAGGACAGGTGACAGAGATTTGATGAGGAAAGTATGTAGACTCAGAATTGGCCACTACCTTTGAAATCCACTTAGTGAATGTTCTCTGACAATCCACCATTATGCAACCTGATAGGTGGACTGATGATTGATTGACATCCATGTAGAGCTGAGGATGGCGCCTCCCTGATCTCATGTGAAAATGCTGCTTTAATTTCCTCCTCTTTGAAGGCACTGCTAGTCCTCCCGTGGCTCAGTGATGGAAAGGGCTCTCATCTAATTGTCAGTTTTTTGTTTATTTCATCTGATTAATAATATGTATTAGTGGTACAGACCGTCGACATTCACTGTGACACTTCAACACACAGCGTGCGCATGTGTATGCAGGACTTAGAACACGACACCATCTCACGTTGCATAGAAATCAACTCAGTGAGTCCCAGAGTCCTAGACGTGAGACCAGAAACAACGAAACTACTGGAGAGAGGCACTGGTTACAGGTGATGAGGATTCCTTGGCCACGGCACCAAAAACACAAGAAACAAAAGTAAGGACAGACCAGTGGGTTTAGATCACAAAAAAGGTTCCACACAGCTCAAAGAAGCAAGTGCAGCATGGAGAGAAGGCACCAGCTATTCATCTGACAGACGGCTGATGTCCGGAATATACGAGGAACTCAAAAAAAGAAAAGAAAAGGAAAAACAAGCAATCCAATTAAAGTCGGGCAACTGATCTGAATAGGCGCTGCTCAAAAGAAACAATTTCCAAAGCCGAGGAACACAGCTTTGGAAATAAAAGCCGTGCATGTTTTTCTTCCGCCTGAGCTAGTCACTGGGGCAGTTCCTCTCAAATTAGAATGGGGTAGGCATTTTATAGTCTTAAAGAGAAACCACGGCATGGGGAGGAAGTAGCGGGATCATCGGAAGCACGGAGGCCCTTGGTCACCGGTAGGTCCGCTGCTGTGGAAGTTCATTTTTAGTTATGTATAAAATCATTGTTTTATGCACTGTTGGGGGAGGGGCTGCCCAGGCCTCGCTGTTTTGTATTGTCTGCAGGTGTTAGATTTTTGTGAGGGATGTTTGATTGCTGATGATCTGCATGTGCTGTCAGTAGAACATCTGAAGGGTTCTGAATCAATTAAAACATCTGAGCTCAGAAGTTTGGGGTTCCAGTGTACA
This sequence comes from Cricetomys ansorgei, assembly GCA_026225945.1. Taxonomy (NCBI): domain Eukaryota; kingdom Metazoa; phylum Chordata; class Mammalia; order Rodentia; family Nesomyidae; genus Cricetomys; species Cricetomys ansorgei. Next base: position 2,042,569 of record JAMJFZ010002669.1, on the reverse strand, counting down.
GTGTGGCACCGGCCAGGATAGCGGTTCCGTCAGCTGAGGTCTGGCAGGTTTTGTACCTATGATTACGCCTCTATGTCTTCTTGGCTGAGCCTGCACAGCAGTGGCAACTACAGTCCACCCCTTAGAATTCCTATTTCCACTCTGAGTGGGTGTTGATTTTGCACTTCCTTGGTATTATTGTTTTTTGTTTCTTCCACAATTTTTTCCTCTCTCCTTTCATTTTTCTTGAGACAGAACCTCATATCCCAGAGCACCCCAGGCTGGCTCAGGAACTCACTCTTGCTGTGTAGCGGAAGAGAATGTTCTCCAGAACTCCTGATTCTCCTGCTTCCATCTCCAAGATGCTGGGATTATGGTCATGTACCACTATGCAAGCTCTCACGGTTCTTCTCTTTAAAATTCTCTTTCTAAAAGTTAGTTATTAGCATATATTAATTATGGAAATAAATCCTTTTAGTTGAGAAATTCTCACATGCATATACAAAGTGCTTCGATTGGTCACACACACAACTTTTTCCTCTCTGACCTGGGATTGGCGGGGAGGGGGGATAATTCCCTGTTCTCAAAAGAGTGAAGTGTCCTCTCCAGAGCCCACCTCCACCTGCATGCGCGTGTTTCTCAGAAGCTGTGTCAGAGCATCACTTCCAGAGAGCAGTGGCAGTCAACTGCTTTTCTTCTCCAGGTTACCAAAACGAGGCACAGAGAGGGAATATTCACCCCGAGTCACATGGTGTCACACCACAGTTGGCTCTCAGAGCCATCGTACTTCTACGACAACTAGGTCAAAAGCAGGACTCTCAGGTCAAACCCCAGTGCATCATCTAAAAGAAACACAGGAACCAGAAGACATATAGATCAGGATCAAGTTCCATCAGCAGTGGGTGCAAAGGCAGGAGAAGCAGGCAGCGTGTCCCAGGTTGCCCACTGCCTGGTGTTACAGGTGGCCTTTCTCTTCCTGCTCTCTGTTTTACAAAGTGTTTAATAAGGCCAGACCTACTGTGACAAATTTCAAATTTATTTTAAAATTCATTCTCTCCATGAAATACCCATGAAATGTCTTATTTATATTCACATAAGAACTTAAGGGTGGGGGCTGGAGAAATGGAAGCAGTGAAGAACATGTATTGCTCTCACAGGTGAGCAGAGTGCAATTACCAGCACCTAGGTCAGGTGGCACACAACCATCCATCACTGCAGTTCTAGGAAGGTGCGATGCTTCTCGGTTCCATGGGTACCTGTATTCACACACATGCACACACCTGTATTCACATGTGCACGTGCACACGCACACACACACTTTAAAATAAGTTTAAAAACAATGAAGATGCTAAAGAAAGGTGTCCAACTTTCCATATCAATTAGTACTTTCAAAGTTCAAAGCATCAGCCAATGTGACCAGACTCAGGTGAGACCCTGGGAGGGCCACATGGTAAGTCTCTACCTATCTCTGAAAATGGAGTTGGAGTAGATCTGCTGAGCAATTCAGTCAAAGAAAGATCCAGACTATTGCACAATTAAATCTTTCCATGGACGGGGCACATGCTGTCCTACACTGCTCAGACAGCGTGGGGCAGGACTCCGTCAGGGTGTTACCTCGATGTCTCCGCAGACAGGATAGGGCCAGAGGCTAAGAGGGCCCTGAAGAATTTCAGCCTCCCAGCAAACCTCTCCTCAGACCCTTCCTCCTGAAGGCAGCCCTGCTTTGTTACCACAGCTTCTGAGCGCTCCAAGTCCCGTGCACTAATAAGTTGTGACTTTGGAGTCTTTAAATGTTAAACCGTATAATGAAAAGGGCAGGGAAGTGTTTCTAAATACCAATGAATTCCAGCATCTTGGCTTGCCAGAAGGCTGGGCTCTACCTCCAGTTCCTGCCCAGGCATTTGGGATTCGCACATGATGTGGGCGTCCATGAGCGGGGGAGGAACCCGTCCTTCACTCAAAGAGTTCTGAGACAAGCAGGCTGTCTGGGGCATTGAAGCCCATGTGCTGTGATGGGTAGATGTCCTGGGATGTCAACAGGCCCCAGCTCTTCTCTGTTGGTCTCCATATCTCAATCTAGGGGAGAGTGAGTAGTACCAGAGGACACATAAAAGTGGTACCTATGGCCAGACATTGAGGAGATTTTATAGAAGTTGATTTAACTCTTACCAAATGTAAGAAGAGCAGAATTTTTACTCTGGGAGGAAACTGGGTTATAGCCATGGTCTGTTTCACTCTGTAGTATCAACACAGGGCAAGTTGTTTCCGTCAGATTCCCATAGGGACAGTGGCTCTGTCCCTGCATGGAGAGTTCTTTTGATCCATGCAAATCCCTCTGCAGACACTGCTGTCACAAAGTCTACCCCTATGGGGGACCCTGGAATCTTGGTTGTATCACACATTCACCCAGTGTCCTCTCATTCCAGAAGGAAAGCCAACACTTAAGCACGGGCCTTCAACACCACGGTCTTGCCTTGATCATCAGACTGCCCTGTCACTTAGCAAATTGCAGACCATCCTGTGTAGGTTCCACAAGCAGACAATGGCCATCTAAGTATAGTGTAGAGCTCCGAGGCAACACTTCAGGTCTAATTAACATCTTAGGAGGCAAGGAAATCCGTAGTCACTCTGTCAGTCTCTTGCTCAGCCTACATTCATTGTGTACCTACTATGTGTACAGGGCCTGCCTTGTCTTATGCACTGTATTCAGGAGCCTTCTGTCCTAGTCCAGAATCCAGCTGTGTAAACCAGTCATTGAAGAGAGATGGATACATCCACTAGAAGCGTATGGAGCTGGGGAGATGGTATCAGCCACCACTGCAGGGGAATAATACGGAAATCAAGATGTGGCTACCAAGCAGGGAACATTAAAGTAATAGAAGACACAGGTCCAATCCTCGGAAGATAGGTCTCCTGACAAGAAAGGCCATACACAGACCCCTCAGATATCCAGAAAACATCACAGGGAGGGAAGTGGCTAGAACAGAGGCTCCAGTTTTGTTTGCACTTTGTCTGAGCAGGGCAACTGCTCCACAGGCCTCACTGTTCAGCTTTTCTCTCCGGAAGTGGTCTTGGAAACTTGCATGGATCTAAGGCTCCAGAAACTCACCCAGGTCTCCAACTCATTCACACTGTGACTCGCTCCCAGGACTGAGGTACAGGGAGAGGAGAACACGAGGACCAGGTGCGCAAGGATAAACTCAAGTTTCCCTATAAAATGGCTCAAGGACCCTTTTGGTCCTTCCACATCCTTCCATGTGAGGACACAGCATCTTTCTTTCCAGAGGTTACAGTGAGACACCTGCGTTGCACAAGGCCAGGACAGACCAGCAAAATTTCCAACAGTTTAGCCTCTCACATCCCAGATCATTACAAAAGAATACTCAAGACCCTAAGGTCCACCAAAGGTCAAGGGCAGAGGAGTTTGGCCCTATGGCCCTTAGAAGGAGCCCATGAGCATCTGCACCCACTTTTGTTCTATCCCAGGGGTTCTCGGGATGTGGATAGATATGACATAGCACAGACCTGGCCGTTTGCTTCCTCATCTACCTAAGCATTGGATTCTAGTTTGTGTAGTAAGGACATTAGCCCATGGCTGACAAGACACATAGAAATGCATCTCTGCATTGTGGTACATCCAGCCCACTCTACAGTTGGAGTTCCCCTGTTGTCTCTCCATGGCAGCCAAGCCTGAAGACACCAAAGATGACAGGAGCTGCCTTAAGTCACTTGCAGCAAGGCAGAACCAACAGTAGGAGAGGAGTCGGCCTGCGTGTACCACAGTGTGCTAGGACAGTAGTTGGTTGTTTTATGAGAAGCTCAATTTCCCTATTCCGGGGCGAACAGCCATTGCTCTATTCCAACTAACTAGACTGATTCAATTAACGGTGCTAAATACAGTTCCTACTTGAAAATAACTTCAGTTTACTGCTTCCACAAACCTCATTACATTTGATTAAACAAAATACATAGTAATAGAAGAAAAGATGTTACAAACTTTTGGCCATGGCCCATTGACTCGGGCCCTGAAGCACTCAGTGGGGAAGAGGAGAGATGGGTGTGAGTCTCAGAGTTTCTTTTACGCAGACCCAGACGGCAAGCTCAGATCCAACTTCTGAAAACTCTGGGGCCCTGCACTAAGATCTATGAAGGAAAGAGCCATAGGGCTCGCTCCTGAGTCTGTGGGGCCAGGGGCAGAACGCAAAGCAGAGTGTGAGAGAGATGAGTCTCTGGGCTAGCCAATAAACTTGCACTTTGCCATGTGAGATCTCTTGTCTTTTAATCATTTAACTGACAGAGGAAGGGAGTCTATCTGCTAGTCTGTCTCTCTCCGGGGGGTTGTCACGAAGAGGAAAATAGATATAGTGACAGAATGGTAACCCCAAGATGCATGAGTTGAAGCCCTGACTCTGATCTCATTGCATATGGAGATGAGCTGATAAGGATGTTACAAGGTCAAGGAGAGGTTATAGAGAAGGGACCCGGACCCCTCGGGGCTGACTAGTGTCTCTATACAGAAAACAAGATACGGTAGGATTCGTCTTTTTCTTTCCATTCGCATATAAAAGAAAGGCCTGGTGGGTGTATAGCAAAAAGGCTGCTTTCTACAAACCAGAAAAGAGGTCACACCAGAGACCAGACTCCCCCACACCATAGTCGTGGGCTACAGATCAACGATGTCAGCCGGCCCGTGACCCCGCAAAGTCATGCCACACTCCTGTCTCCTTTGTCACCGACAGCTATTCAGTGTCCACACCTCCCCCTCACTTCTGTTTCTAAAGCAGAGTCCGACTGGGCCCGGGTCACCCGGCTTCGATTCTGAACTTGCTTTCTTACCATGACAGAGTGCCACGATCTGGGTGGCTCGAGCCATGGCTCCTCCTTAAACCATGCGTCAAGACCCCGTGTAGTAACAATGTATCACAAGAAGTTTGGCATGAGTGAAAGGTTTCTGAACACACAACAGTGGAAAATGAAATCAAAATCGAGCACACGATGAATTCAAGGTAGTTCCAGCAGAGCTTGTCCGTCTTGTATTATGCTGTATGTGATTCATGCCCTTGCACCACACAAGACATGAAACACATCAGCTTCCCGTTCACCGCACTGCATGCTATGAACGGCAGCATTTTTACTATGCATACTTTACTATGCAAAGTTTTATGCTCTTCTAGAAAGATAATGGTTTAATTACAGAAAACAGACATTTACGATCTCCCTACCATCATCCTTCAGCCTGTATTACTAGTACATATTTGGAATGTATGGTGCTAGCGTTCTGCCTGCATATACATGTATGTACCACGTGCATGTGTGATGCCTACAGAGGCCAGAAGAGGGCATCCGATCTCCTGGAGCTGGACTTCAAGATGGCTGGGAGCTTCCATGTGGCTACTGGGACTCAAACCGGAGTCCTTTGGAAAAGAGCAGCCAGTGTTTGTAACTGCCTAAGGCATCTGAATGCATGTGACAAATTGTAGATGCCTCCAAGATGCCGTTGTTCAGTCTCTGCATCTCTACCTCCAGCCCTTTGCAGAACTCAGTGCAAGGCTCATTGCTAGCAGGAACCATTCCAACTCATTTACTGGTGATCATTTCTGGGAGGAAGGAGGGAAAGCCGGCTGGGGAGCACCCCCAGGGCAGGCGGGAGAGCTGCCTCTGTCTCATAGGCTCTGGTGGTTCTAACAGTTTCCTTCCCTCTGCTAAACACTGAATTAGCAGCAATTGTTTTAAATATCTCTTTATTCAATGTATTTGTGGTGTGTGCGTGTGCGTATGCATGTGCGTGTGTACGCCACATACTTTCAGGATTTCATGAAGGCCAGAAGAGGACATTGGATCCCCTGTAACAGGAGTTATAAGTGGTAGTGAGACACTGTGTGGACCCTGGGAATTGAACCCAGGTCCTCTAAGCAGCCAGTGCTCTTAATCTCTGAGCCATCTCTCCAACACCAGCAGGGATTGTTTTTTAAAATGAGAATTCTTTGCAGAGGAAAGCAAGTGATGAGTGGAAAGAAGGTTAACTCCAATCCAAGATAGGGTGAGGGGTGGTTCTGCCCCGAGAACCCCACTTACCAGACATGGGAACCTGAAACAGCCCCTTGGTTTAGGCAGATATTGAAATTGGGTGAGCACTTGCTGAGATTTCCAACTTCTTGTATCATAGAGCAAAAAAAAAACAAAAAAGAAATTAGACAGAGACATGTCATGGCTATTAGCAGATGTAGAGACCGTTTATAAGAAGTGTGTGCTCCCAAGGAGGGACCTGGCAAGGAGCAGACTTGGGTGGGAGAAGTTCAGAAACTCAATGGGCTCTCAAATCCTGTAGACTAGAAACTTCACTGGTCCTCTGGGTAGCATGCACCTTTTTTGAACATGTTTAGTAGGGGGCTTAAAATAAAATTAGGATGACCTTCGTGAGGCAGTGTGGGTATACAGAGCTTCCGAAACAGGACCCCTCGAGCTGTCTGATGAAGGTGCCCTGGGCAGATATTCTGTGTCCCAAAATGTGTGTCACTGCACTTTACACATTAAAACCGACTGATTCTCATTGCAATGCAAGCAGGAGGCTCATTCCTCAACACCTCTCTCGGTGCGCAGCCGAGGGCTGGGCTGAGCACCGCAGCACACCAGCAAGGGTTTCGTTAAAATCCACACATAATCAAAACAAATTGAATCTCCACCCTTATTTCCATAGGGAACAGAGCTATCATGATTAATGCTTGACAATCATATTTAATTAAAGCTTATTTACTTTGTAAGTACTTTCCCAGTATTTTTTTCTGGCCTACACCACTTATTAGCATCCCAAGGTAATCTAACTTATCATAGGTGAAGACATGGGTTATCACAAGCAGAGGAAACACACCGGCATCAGACACAGCCTGGAACCATTTTTTACAGTAAAGGATCTTCGAGGCGCACAAATTTGAAAACAATTTTATTCTGATCTGAAGTGCTGTTTCTTTCTCTCTCTCCTCTCTTCTCCCTCCCTCCCACAAAACGTACATCCCATGTACAGAAATAGGTGTGTCAACAATACGGTCTCATCTAGCTTTTGTTGTGAAAACCCCTCACCATCCACAGCGGGTTTTCTCAGCTTCTGTCATAATTAACCCCGAAATGTTCAGTTGAGTGTATTTCTGCTCAGAAATCCAGACAAAAATCAACACATCTAGGCCTGTCCCATTCCGCAGCAGAGGCGCCCAGAGCACCTCTGGGTTCCGGTACAGGAAAGTGATACTGTGAAATTCAATTCTGGAAAAATCAACTTAAATCTTGAAAATTTTCCTACCAATTTCAACAGGCTGGGTTTAAAACTCATCGTTCTGAAAATTATCTTTAACGTAACTGATTTTGCAATCTCCAATGGACAGAAATAGTTTTGAGTTCATTTCTGTACAAGACATGACAAATCATCCAAGCATCTAAAAACAAAGTTAAATTTGGGGGGGTGGGGGGCAGGGAGAATGTTTAAAAAATTAGTGATTTTTTTCATTCAAGTCCGGTGCCAGAGACATTAACGATTTAGGGTGAATTATTGGCTGAGGTTCACCAAGAGAGCAGAAGGTCCTCTGCCCAAAACTCTGCCTTGCAGTGGTGTTTCTGCCCTGTGCAAGAAAATACAGGCCTCATGGCACAGGGCTGTAGTCCCAGCCACTAGGGAGGGTAAAATGGGAATGTGTAAAGTTCAAGGCTTGCCTGAGCTACAGTAAGTTCAAAGCTACCCTGCACCACTCACCAAGACTCTGTCTCTAAACCAAAAAAAAAAAAAAAGAGGACTGGAGTTATAGCTCAGTGACAGACCACTTGCTTAGTATGTTCGAAGTCTTGAATTCACTCTGGAGTATTAGGTTTTAGGGAGGTAGAGGAGGAGAGGTTCAAGAGAGAGGGAGGGCTGAGTGGAGTCATCCTTCAGGCAAGAGATTTATCAGCAAGAAGCCTTGGAAGCAAGACATCTGTTCCTGAAAGTGTCAGAGGGAAGGGGATGTCTTACATTGTGAGGAAGCAGGCTTAGTTAATATGTGACCTGTATACATGACAGAGGAAGTGTAGTGGAGCATACCTTATGTGCCCTAGGCTATGTGACTAAAATCAGTCACTCTTTCAGTGAGCAGGGGAATAAGGCTAAGTTAATGTGTGCCTTGTAGGACATGACAGTTGTCAGTCTATCTCAGTACTACCGGCTGCAGGGGAAGGGCACTCTTGCCCTGCTTACAGCCCTCTTTATTTAAGGCCTGGTTTCTTAAAGGGCCAGGGTTCCCTTATACGCATTAGAACAAAGCACTGCAAACACCAGAATGGGCCATAGCTGGCCCACTCGAGAGGAGAAGCCACCGGAGGATCCTGTCTCCCCTATAGAAGCCTCAAAGATCCCTGGGACTTGGAATTTGATTAATTTTCATCCTATATCTTGTGTGTGTCCTAACAAAGACAGCAGGTATGTCTGCTGCAAACTCAGAAGGCGGCACAAGGAAGCTGTGACATTCATACGGTGTCTTCACCATATGAAGCTATGGCATTCATGTGAATGTCTTGCAGGAAAAATTCAAACTCCCAGTTGTCTCTCTCCATATATATATATATATATATATATATATATATATATATATATATATACACACACACATGATTTCAAATGAAAGCATAGGGAATCATTTTTACTTTGCACGAATCTAAAGTCACACAATTCAAATTGGATTCATTTTGTTCTCAGGCCCATCTTGCAGATCAGGAGAAGGATCCTAGCCTGTGATTCCAAATCCCAAGGCCATGTGCTATGACCGGCTGCCTCCTGGGTAGACACGGAGTCTCGGGTGTTCCTTTGGTGAGTCCTTCAGTGTGCATTCCGGAGTGGCTCTGTGCGCTACATGTGGAGGTCAGAAGTCAATGTCTGCTGCCTTTCCTTCATTGGTCGCCACTTTTATTTTTTGAGACAGAGTCTCTCATGAAATCTGAAGCTCAGCCCAGCCCTTTAAAGGTATGTGGCACATACCTTTAATCCCAGCACTCGGGAGGCAGAGGCAGAGGCAGGCAGATCTCTGCGAATTCAAGGCCGGCCTGGTCTACAGAAGAGAGTTCCAGGACAGGCAGATTTACAACTGAGAATCCCTGTCTCAGAAACAAACAAATGAAAAACAAAAACTGCATCTCACTGATTGGGCTAGGATGACTGGCCCACAGGCTTCAGGAATCTGCCCGTCTCCCACCCCCCACTCCCACGTACACCACCCCCACCCCCAGCACTGCTATTACAAGTGTGCACCACCATACTTGGCTTTTGATGCCAGTTCCAAGCCCAGGTTCTCACTTTTGCCAGCTAACCTGTCTTTTCAGTCTAGTCTATTTAATAGCCCATGGTCTGATCTGAAACTCCATCCCACATTGTCTCGGTGAAACCAGATCAGACTTGGGGGCTGTTCACACTACAGGTCAAAGACTCACAGGGTGTTGCCAACGGTTGCTTTGGACTCACGCAAGACCCACCAGAGGAGTCATCCCTACAGATATCGCGGCTTGAAATAAATTAAATTTACTTGATTTGACTTTTAGTTGATAAAAAAGACATCCCCCTCTGCTCTCCATCAGCTGATATTCCCAATACAGTACAGCTTTTCTTTCTAACGATGATGAAAGCCCACTTTATAATGAGGTGCTCCGTTGCCTATGACTGTTCTTCCATGAGCATACACGAATGTGCAATGAGTTGGAGAGGAATTAGAGCCAATTTTCATGCTTTTAAAAGCAAAGGTGACATCAATTTAGGCTGGCATTTCCAATAGATTTGCCCCTCTCTCTTTTTCACCCGAGGAAAAATATATAATTGCTAAGTTTATGCAATTTAACCAAGTATTTTTAGCCTCGGAATAATAAATCCCTCTTAAATGGATGGTTTTTGTATTTATTACAAAGAGTTAATAGCATAAAGCAAGTGGAAAAATAAGTACCGTTATTAAATACTTTATTGATAAGTTGAGACCAGGACTTATACCAACAGAGCCCCTGGGAGAGTGATGAAGCTAAAATATAAACAAATATATAATGCCACTTTGTGGAATTAAGTGCACTGTCTAAAAGAAAAATTTAAGGAAATCATTTAAATAAATGCCATAATAAGATCCTTCTAAGAGACAGCTGTTGCAATCCATATTTAGAATCGTGCTCTTTTATCCATTCTATTAATAGCCAACTTTTGTTATTTCCTTACATAAAACCATTTTTTAAAATAAATTTCCAGCGTTATCACTCGCTGGGCGTGTGTCCTCCTAAAGCTCACAGCTGTCCTGCCTCCAGGGAGGTCCAGCTTTCCCGAGCTCAGTGCTCTCCATCTTTACGTCCCAGTGTTTTTCTTTATACAGGAGCCCAGCTGGTTAAGGGGTTTTCTTATTTCATTTCATGCTCAAGAAGTCACATTTTCAAGTCAACATGGGATGATTTAACAATTTTTAAAAGAGAAGAAATTGATCACCTTTGCCAAATACTCTTTACTAAGCTTGTACCAAGTTTCAAGATGTGAATGCCTGTAACTCTCAAATGTCTATTTATTTGAATTTATAAAACCTTAATGAGTCTTTATTTAGCCAAGAGGAATTTCTCAAGGTGTGCGTCCATAAGATAGCCTGGTCTTTGGGGTGTATTTAAAGAAAAGGAGATGTGTTTTAAATAGCCAAGCTGTAGGCGTAAGTCCTGTATAAAGGACTGTTCAGTAATGTCACATCACGTTTCTTGTGATTCAGGCATCACACACACCATATGGACGTGCTGTACTATCACAATGTGCATTTTGTGGACGTGGCTAAAGTGGATTCCTTCTTCCAGGCAACAATAAAATGTCTGCACTGCAACCAGTAAGCCAGAGTGTGAACTGAAGTTTCCAGAAAAGAAGAGGAGGAGGAGGAGGAGGAGGAGGAAGAGGGAGGAGGAGGAAGAGGAAGAAAGAGAAGGAGGAAGAAGAAAAGAAGAAGAGAAGAAGAAGGAAAAGAAGAAGGAGAAGGGTTGGGGAGAAGTACCAGCAGCAGCAGGCATACCTACCCAAAACATTCTAAGATGACTGATTAACTGATTAAAACATCAGTTGTGGGGAGGTTGGAATGTTGCTGGTCCAGAGCCAAATGATCTTGGGCTTTAATATCCATTCATTGTCTACCTCTGTGCATGACCTGACATCCCTTGGACTATCAGGGAAGTCCTCTTAGAATAAACACACCGACCCAAATCTAAGAATGCCATCAGGTGGCACACGAGGCCCAGAGCAGGAAACCCCCACGCCCCTCTGCAACCCGAAGGTCCCACCGACAGATTTGAAAAGTGTTCAGATTTGTGATTTCTTTTTTGTCCTGTTACTATAAAACCTCACTGAACTGCTACCTCATTGGAACATGGAATTACTCTAAACATATATGCCAGGGCCATGGTCACTCGTGTTTGACTCTAGGATAGACCATCTCCTATTCTCTCTGAAGTCAAAACTTTGTTCATTATGTTGTCAAGAGCCAACATGGTGTACACTGTAGCTCAGCCAGTCACTGACGCTGTAGTAAGAATTACACCCCCCTAATGAATTCGGGAGCAACCTCTCTCACTTCTGTGTTTAAGTCTTGGGAAGGAAAGCAGGGAAATCAGAGAAAAGTCTCTGATTGCCTGGGTCTAGGGATGGGGAGAGGGGGAGTTGTTACATAATAAAGACAGCCATCTCAGAGGAAGGGAATTCCCCTTTAAGCAGGGCATTGAATCTCAAAAACCTGAAAAGACATTGGCTCTTGGATGGAATGACATCTTCATGTGAGTCCTGACTTCAGATTACTTGGTTTGCGATATTAGCTGTGTGGGGTTTTATCTTTCTATTTTTTTTTTTTTTACATTACTTTATGGGGTCAGGATGTATATGGGAGTGTGTGACGGAAGACAACCTGCAGGAGTTGTCTCCTTCCACCATGCAGGCCTGGGGGACTAAATTCAGGCTGCTGGTGAGCCTGCTCGGTGAGCACCCCCCCACCCAGACTCGCTGAGCTGTCTGGCCAGCTCCGGCTGTGTTTAATGTTACTTTCTTCAAAGAATAGCTTTGCTTAGCCTGATACATAATCTAATAGCAATTTGGGGTGAGGAGGTAGGAAAAAGTTTTGGGGGCCTAGAAAATTGGTTCCATGGTTAAAGCACAGACTGCTTTTACAGAGTACCTGGGTTTAATTCCCCACCTCTACATGGTGGGTTCGCAACTGTCTGAAACTTTAGTTCCAGGGAATTTGATGCCCTCTTCTAGCCTGCATGGGCACCAGACACTCATGTGGTGCACAGATATACATGGAGGCAAAACATTTATACACATAAAATAAGTAAATCTTAAATAAATAGATAGATAGATAGATAGATAGATAGATAGATAGATAATAGATAAATAAATAAATATTTTACCTTAGCTGGTATAGCTAAAAGATAATGAACATAACAGTTATATGAAATCTTGAATTATTTAAAAAAAAAAGAAGAAGAAGAAGAGGAAGAAGAGGAGGAGGAAGAGGAGGAGGAGGAGGAGGAGAAGGAAGAAGAAGAAGAAGAGGAAGAAGAAGAAGAAGAAGGAGGAGGAGGAGGAGGAGGAGGAGGAGAAGGACGGAACTGAAGCATGTTTTTAAATATCAGACTAAATTTCTACCCTAAATCAGTAAAAGACTAATACAAAAGTGCCAATGGTATCTCACAAAAGCCATCCAGAAGGCAGCTTCTGGAAATGTGACCCAATAAAAAGAGGCCATGATGTTCATCTTCCTCAGTGTTTCCCAAGTTAAATCAGCACAGAAAGGAGTTTGAAGCAATTAGAATATTGGAGTATGTGACCTTAAGTTGTATGCTCATAGTCCCAAGAGGCTGAGAATTCAGATCTTGGGAGCTCCACTTACTAAGGACACTGTCCATAACTCCTGAGATTCATGTCTGGGACCCAAAAAGAGGAGAGACGGGACCTGAAAACCCTGTTTTCAGGCTCACCACTTCTCTCACCAAAAATAAATGGCAGCAGTGTGGTCCTTCCGGACCACTTACTTAAACTACAGCACACTGTGCTAGCCAGTGTGGCATTGCAATATCAAATTGACATGGGGTCTTTTTTTAGCAAGTTCTGCAGAGGAAGCAAGGCTCAGAAAGGTCCCTTGCTTGCTAAGGAGGGGACTTAGCCCCTCTATGGTCTATTCATGTGGCTGTCATTACTGCCTCAGAGGTGAGCTCCCTGTGACAGCTAGTGTCCTGTTTAGGGCCAGGCAGGACCCTTTCCTTTGAAGAGTAAGTTTAGGGTGGGGGAAGGTTCTGACCTGACAGGCTAGACAAATCTTCTTCATATCCTAGTGCTACAACCATCTAGCTGCAGAAGACCAGGCATTAAGTTCTTCTCTGAATTTTCTCTTCTATAAGTTGATCCTCGGTCTCCTCAGAAACTTGAACATGCAATGACCATGTATCCCCCAAATCCACTCAAATGGGTTTAAAGTAGATGCTTCTCCATCAAGGTTCAAGTCAATCACGGACGAGCCAGCAATCAAACACGGTCTCTGTCACCGTGGAAAAAGGCTCATCCACGAAAACGAATAAAATGAGATGAGCCAGATCTAAAGGGGACAGCCACTGTGTGATGCTATTCAGAGAGGGGAATTACATGGGCTGGGGAGATGGCTCAGTGGGTAAAGGGCTTAGAGCTCAAGTGTGGGGTTTTGAGTTCGAATCCCCTGACCTCATAAAGCCAGATTAACCTCATAAAGTACATCTGTGATCCTGGATCTCTGACTCCAAGATGGGATGGAGAGACAGGAGAATACCCGGAATCTCATGGGCCAGCTCTGAGGAAGTGAGCACTGACAGCTGACACTCTGGTTTCCCCCTTACCACCTCATGCACAATGGCATACGCACATACACACACACACACACACACACACATGTGCACACACATCAAGACACACCCACAGTAAGACAAAAGAGTAGCCAAGGACACTGGGCTACTCTGGCTGGCCATTCCCATCCCTGTGGTGTGGGATCCTTAGCTGGTCACCTGACCTCCTAGTGTATGCTGGGCTGAGAAGTTCTAGGGAGAAGAACGGAGCTGTCTGTGTGTGTGCCAGGCCCGTGTTCCACCAGCTCAGAAAGCTTTCTTTCATCAAGGGACAAGGGGAACACGAGATGTCGATTGCTGACAAAGGCAATTACCAAGCAAAACATGGAAGAACTTATTTTTTCTCCCAGTTGTGAGCTTTAAAACTCACTGCATTTAGAAAGTAAATTTAAAAATGCAATCACTGTGCAGTAATTAACTTTGTCCAAATGAGGGCCGTTCAGAACCTGCTTTCTTCAGAGACAATATTGAGCCTGGTTTTTTTTTTTGGTTTGTATTTCTTTTTTCTTTTTTTTTTTTTTGCTTTGCTTTTCTTTGTTATGTTTTGTATTTTATTCCAATAAAGTTTTTTATGGTCAAATTGCTTAATTAAAAAAGAAAACCTCTGATTCGATGCATTTGGATTCTTTTTAAGAACTCTGCCGTGGCATTCCGAGTTTCACCCTTCCACTCACCTGGGAGGAAAGGGAGTCTCGTTTCTGTAAATCTAACGTGTTTGTTGCCACATGAAGCAGTGTCAGGAAGATCTGCCTCCAGCCAGCAGAGACAGTGAGAGCAGCCAGGAGATCTAGGACTTGTTCTCCCTCCAAACTGAACAACATTGGGCCTGAAAGTTGTTAAGACTTCCCATTGCAGGGCATGGCAAGAGGAGAGGGAAGGGAGGAGGAGAAGGAAGAGGAGGAGGAGGAGGGAGAGGAGGACGGGGAGGGGGAGGAGGATGCTACTGCCCAGACACTTGTCTGATGGCAATGTAACAGGGTCTCTGTGTGATATATCCCACCTGCATAACCCCAAATTTCAGACTATTGTTTTGTTTTTCCCCATTTACCAAGTAGGACATCCTGTCCCAGTAAAAACTCACTGGCCCAAATAGCCTGTGTGTGGTGGAAAGATGGGTGGTCAGGTGAAAGCCAAAAATGAGGCAAAGTAGACCGTGCCCAGCGATAGTCCACTCCTTTCTGTTTCTCCCTGGAATGGCTAGAGCAAGGCTCACTGCGGAAAGCTTGCTGGGAAGTTTCTGAACTCTTAAAATCCTCTCTGTCTCTCCTAAATGATGGAAGATTTAGAAAGAAATGCTGGGCTGTCTTGGAAGACCACCTAGAGGGGAAAATCTGAATGTTTCTCACGGTATGCAGCCAGGGTTGAATTCCTGACTACCCTGTTCTAAACACGTGAGGTGAGTCCGAAGGTGTAGACTGACCCTTGCAGCCTAGAACTCTGGGAGATCTGTCTCCTCCCAAGTCTCCAGCCCTTTCTTCTCGTGTTACCAAGAGGAAGAAAGAACACAAAAAGAGAGGGAGAACCTAGCAGAAATACGTTGGCCCCGCGGATGACTCTCTGTTTAACTCGCAATCAAAACAACTCAAACCCAGTTACTGTTTGCATATCTGCCAAGTTTCTCAACTTCAGCAGGCTGCAGGCTCGGGGTATGACAGGCTGTCTTTCAGCATCCAGCAGGATCTGCCAAAGCCCCAGCACACAGGCAACTGGTAAATCAAATACCAGAAAGCTAGGACATTCCTACACCTTCCCTTTCCTCACCCTGCAGAGAGGTTGTGAGGGCAGGTGTTCAGAGCCCGGCCCACACCACTTTGGTAGGTCATTGGCATCCAGAGCCTGTGGGACACTTTTAGTACATGGATGGAAAGAAACTAGGGTGGAGAGGGAATGCCATCTTGTCAATAAATGAAGGATCCTCTCAGTTCAAATAGACTCAAGAGAAAAAGAAAGAAAAAAAAAAAGAATCCTCGCTTTCAAGTGTTCAGTGATATCTGCCAATCTGCAGATAACGCTAGGTATTCAGATTTGCTGCAAAGTGTAATTGAAAATAAAATAGACATTAAATGCACAGGGCGCATCTTTAAATCTCGTACCCTAAAAGCTTCTTGCGAAACTGAAGATAAGGTCCTTTTCCCAGTAAAATGCAAGCTTTTTAAATCTATTTGATCCTTCTTTCTGAGGAGGGGGACTGGACCAAGCAGGTTTAGCCACTGTCACAATTGTTGGCTCTGATTACCATAGCAGATATTAATGCATAGGCATTGTTTTGACTGTGATTTTGACTATAACCTGCTGATTTAATGGCTCACGCCAAGTTTAGGAAGTGCGGGCTGCAGTCTCAATCACAGGAATGTGGCTGTGCTCCTGGATTAATAACAGTCAGCATACATATGAAGACCTGATAGAAACAGGTACTGTACTGAAAACAAAAGCAACACAGATTCATGAGCCCAAAGGACAGGGTACAGCAAAGCCATCTCCCTATACTGCCACGATATCAGAATTTTGCTTCTGGGACGCAATGCTTTTTATTAAAGTGGGGTTAGGATGTTGCCACTCAAAACAAGGCATTAAAACTTAGAATCGTTAAATGATGGAGAGAGATGCTGGTGAGAAAGAGACTGCCTGTGTGCTGGCAGCCCCGGAGAAGGGGTTCAGGTGGGCTCTGTACCTGTGCTGACGAGCAGGTGAGGCCTGCCAGGAAGAGACACCACAGCTGCAGAGCATCTGCCTGGGCTGTGCATGGATCCCGCAGTGTGTGCATGGCAGTGTCATCTCGGAGAGAGAATTCCTTTCCCCAGGGACACTGACTGCGGGAGGGAGGCAGCGCCACAGAGACACCCCAGGGACACAGGCCACCCTGTCTGGTGGGGCTGACTTGTTTGGCCCACTCTTGTTTGCTATCATTTGAGGGGGATCTTTTACAGAGTCGAGAAGGTGAATGAGGGGCTCGGATGCAGCCTCTTGGGTCTGGGTAGGGGCCATGGCCCATTCTCATCAACCCGAGCCTTAAGCTGTCTTTTCCAAATTCTAGTTGTGATGGGGAGGAATGAGCGTGATTTGCTAATCTGCAGGTATCCGTTCTTAAACCAGCAGCATTTCCAAACGAAATCAGATTTCCGGTTTTACCATGAGTCTGATTGCCTGATGGACAATCGCCACCTTGGGAAAGCAGCTGAGAAATTCTGTTTTGCCAGTTTGAATTAGCAGACAGGTGAATTCTTGTTAAGTTCCTATTGTTTCATCTGGGGAAGCTAGGGTGGGTTTGATCTATTTTTGAGAACTGTGTGTGTGTTTGGGGGGGGGCGATGTTTATGAGAGACTCTGGAGGTGATTTCAGGGCTTAAAATCTGAGTGGCTCAGGCTTGGTCTCCTGGGAAAACAGTCACAAGCCACAGTCCTCAAATGTCCAGTGTTCCACCCTGTGAGGGCCCCAGCCGGAGCTCACAGCCACTGCCGGCAAAGGCGGTTTACTCCCAGAGCCTCATTGGTATGCTAATGCCCAGAGCGGCCTCAATTTGCAATTCTCCCCTGGAAATGGTATTCAGAAGTCTGCTTCTCCGTTCTAGTCTAGGTGGAGGATGCTGGGAATTTTTTTTTCTCCTTTTCCTGGCCACACAGGTAAAATAAACTTACCTCTGGTGACAGCAGGCACACATCACCTCCCTGAGGCCTTCTTTGGTCTGCGCAGGAAGATATAGGCCGGCCAACTTAAAATACTGATGCTGCCCTTTTCAGAACAGGAGGCAGGGATGAGGAGGCCTGGTTCTCTTTGCAAACTGTTTCCCACCATTACAAATTTCTAGTCTTTTTGTGCAAATGGTGATCCAGTCCCAATGTCTTTTCTTAACACTAGGGTTGGAGGAGGGATTTGCTAGAGATAACCCCTTTTCTTTGCCAGCGAAAAATAAATGTAAAGTTTACCTTGGGAACAAATGATTAATGAAGTGTTTTCAATATGCCCCAGCTGTTCACCATAATAGAAGAAGAGTTTGATGCTTTGGGGTCCCGAAGCCATCGACGGCAATTGACTTAAAAAAAATTTTTTTTTGGAGGGGGCAAAAGGGCTGAGTGATTAAAGGGTTAATATTCAAATCAGGAATTTGCAAGGCCCGCATAATGGGAGTGCCACCCTCATAACAATAGGAATTTTTAACAATATCCAGCCCTTGTTAGCAAGAGAGTTACAAGCACCGAGGGCAATCAGTGTGTCTTGTCAGTTTCTTTTTATCTACCATCTCCAACCGCCGAGGAGCCGAAATGAAGCACTTTGGAATTATCAATTTCAGCCACATTTGCATAACAAAGCCCCCGAGGAAGAGGCATGATAAATGTAAAGGACCCCTCTTGGAAAAGGAACTGTCAACCGCGCCCCGAAAGATTCTCCGACCGACTGCATTCTCCCGGACCGCAGTCAGCGAAAATAAAATGAAAGCATTAAAGAAAGTCATTCTCTCAGAGAGAAAAATCTCCCCCTCTGCACAGACAGAGCTGGATGAAATGACATTATGCATATGAAAATGTCCAGAAAGATGTTTGATTTATGTATGCATTAGATGCAAATTCCATTACGGTGCGCGCGCTGTTGTGTGATTTGGCGCTGAACACATCAGCGCCCTGATCAGATCTGATCTCATTAATTCCGACAAGGAGAGAGAGAGGGAATTGAGAAGAATTTATGGCCTGGACACTTGAAAGAAGTAAATCGTAATTCTGTTTAAAGCTGTAGCGAACCCTTTAAACACCTTTCATTATAAGAAAACCGCACTTGTCTCACAACACTGTAAGGACTCACTCCGTCTTGTGCGGTGGGGGCAGGTGGGGGGGAGCCTTCTGGTCTTTAGTTCGGGGGTTAAGAAAAAACTATAACCTTATTTAAAGGGAAACAAAAGCAAATAAAAATGTCTCTTTGGGAGCAAATTCCAGCGAAAGGCTCGTGACAGTAAGATCAAAGGAGAAACCGTGCCGCGAAAGACTGGGTAAATGTTTGGCTTTAAAGTCTCCTGCTCTGCTTTTGTTTGTTTGTTTGGTTTAGTTTAGCAGTTTAATATTTTCAAATAAGATACTAAAACAGTAAATGGGGGTTTTTATGGGGCCAGGTAACCGATTCACATTTTAAAACGTCTTTAATTGCTTCGTAGATGAGGGTGCTACGCAAAATATTCCAGAAGCGATTACAGTGGGAAAAGTCTTTTGAGAGCTCGAGGCACCAGAAACGCCTGCAAAGCTCAGTCAATTTCAGACCCAAATTAATAATCATCATGATAATCACCCAACTGCCAAAACAGTTTTCAGAGAAAATATATTTTTATAGGGGAAACTGCAGATTGCTCCTTGCTATCAGTACTGATTTCTTATCTTCCCTTTGCCCGGGAACAAGACCTTAATAAGTTGCTTCCTCCTCTTAGGAGCGATAATCACCCTTCATGGGTGAGATGCCCTATATTTACTCCAGAGGGAGTGAAAAGCAGAAAGTGTCTCAATATGTTATTGCATCAAGGAATCATGGTCCCTCCCCCAGCTTTCATGACCCCCCGGGGTGCAGCTTTGCCTGGGAGAGTTCCGCTTGCCTCCCGCATCTTTCGTCTTCCAAGGCTGTGATTAACTGTCTTCTCAGGGCCGGAGGTAGGGGCAGACGCTGGCTTCGGAAAACCTTAGTTACCGATCATGTTTGATTTCAGATGGAAATGAAGATATCGAGGCGGCGTGCTCCCCGGTGCAGCTTTCAGCTTGCTGGGGTAGAAATCACTTTTGGGTTTAGGAAACAAACGATCCCAATTGATGCCGTATAACTTAGACTCGACCGAGGGGATAAGCAGCGTTTCGAAGGGCGAAGGGGGTTCGGGACCAGGTAAATCTGCTTAAACTTCACATTCTGTCAAAGGCTAATCCCCAGGTCATTCCTCATTTCTACCCTCGTCCTAAAAGTATCCCCTGGTGCTGCAGAAGCGTTTTGGACAGACTGAAAACTGATCTGCCTGAAGCTGAGTTTCTCCAGCCTCCTGTGCTCTGTGTGTGTGTGTTTTTAAGGACACGGGGATTGCGTGTCATCTATTGGTTTGCCCACATGGCAACGTGTAACACTGGCAAATCAGGAAAATAATTGGGTTTTCTTTTCAAAGGGAGGGGGTAAAAAGAATTCCTCTTCCTGTGATGTTTTAAAAATTCAAAATTTCCTCATTTCTCTCTGTGATGGTTCTAACCACACAGTTGAAAAGGTTCATTTGGGCTGTGAAGATTGTATTTTAGAAGACAGAAAATTCAAGTCCGATCGTTCACTTGGGGGAAAATGAAAGGATTGTGCACACTTTGAACGGGGTTGTCAGCAAGTGGGGGGTGGTCCTAACCATGATATTAGTGAGGTTGCTCTGCCCCTGTCTGCCCACCCCCTGGTATTTTAATGTGTCTAGGTCCCTGTAAAAGGATTCACCACAACACAGATCCAGCACTTCCTCCTTGAATGAATCATTTCCTCAAATTTACATGGATAGAAATGTACACGTTGCATCCACAAATAGTGGGGGTGGCACAGCTCACGGGCATCTTGTATCTCCACAGTGAGTGGGATCCAGGATACATCTCACACTCACACACAAGCACACACATGTGCAGGCACAGCACAGCGAATGGGCAGATTTGGGGGGTTAAGGTCCTGTGGCTTGTCCATCTCCACCAGGCTTAATGTGCAGGGACTAGAACAATGCCTTTGAACTCCTTGGCTCTGGTTTGCATACTAATGGAACCCGAATGCCTGGCAGTGGCCACAGCAGCTATCCACCCATTCCTGCAAAAGCCACTAGCCCAACTCAAAAGTTACCATCCAAGGCCAGCAACAATTAAAAAAAAAAAAAAAAAAAAAAAAAGCTATTTTGTAGGAAAGGCCTCTGAGCCACAAGCTTCTCCCTAGCTCCCCCTGCAAGGTTTTCAGAACTAAAGAGTGTTTGTCCAGGACTGGGAACTAGGTTCAGAGAGGAATGGTCAAACTTCTGATTGGATCACGCCGAGAGTAAAGAGAGGTGAATGGACATAAGAACCCATTCCTGTGCCTGTGTCCCTGTCCCTTAAAATAATAAGCCTTGGTTGATAGATTGCCTGTGAGGCATTACTCCAAATCCTTCCTGCGACAGCAGAAAGCCCAGCGTCCTTTTCCTTCTTTTAAAAGCAAGTGGGCAGGACCTGACCCGATCTTTGTTTAAAATTTAAATCTTGCTTCATTGTGGACTTCTGTGCATCAGTTCTGGCTTCTCTTAAAACATTATATTAGATTCTTTCTCTCCAAGGCTGGAATTTGGACGCTCTCAAGTTGGGCACCAAGGTGTAGCATCCTCCCGGGTTTCCTCTAGCTTGGCCAGTGTGGCATGGTGGCATCTTCGTTATGCTCTAGAGGAGCCAGGGGGAAAAGCATTGGGGAAACTGTAAAAAATATATAAACTTTCCCTCCCAAATTTATTCCTATTTACTGCTAAGTTTAAAGCGAACGGAAAGCAACTGGAAGTATGCTATCCTGTGAAGACATATGATTGTCGGTTGGAAGGAAAAATTCTGTCACAGATGCATGCAAACATCCGCACAAAACCACTGAGACAAAGAGCCACGCTGCAGGTGCCTTTCAAAAATTGTGCCACGCAGCAACACATTCACTAGAAGCCAGAAGATTCCAGGTTCTTACGGATAAGTCAAAATTGTCTTCTTAGTATGACCCTAAAAGGGAAAAAAAAAGTCTATTTGTTGGGTACACAAATATCAAAGGAATTTAGTAAATGCAATAAAAGCCGTAATTCTAATCCAAAAAGGTGAACAAAATTTTTCAACTAAAATAAACCTCTCCTCAGCTCAGAGACTGTGAGTTGTATTAAACTATGCGGATTTTCTTGACATTTGCTTGGCGTCTGTGTTAGAAGAGTTTACAGAGGACTGTAACCAGGGTCCTCCTGCTCACACACACCAACCTGACCTAGCCCTCACCTGGCCAGCACCCACACGTGAAACAAAAGGAACCCACTCTCCATTCTAGCCTCCTGGCCCCCTGCCTCCAGCTCGGTCTCGCTCTAAGTGCGAGGCCCGACACTGGTCCCGTGCGTGGTCATGGCTCACAGCAGGGAGAGGTACCCTGTTTCCAGCCACACTCCTCCGGTTCCACAATGTTCCATTTCGGTAAGAAAGCTCTTTTCTAAGGACACGTTGTTCTAAAAGAGACAGGAAGAAGAAAAAAAAACTGTCTGTAATTTGTCATGAATTTCAATTACAAAAAAAAAAAACTTTTCATTTTTTTTTTTTCTTTTTGAAGAAAAAAAAGTTGGCTTGGCTCCAGGTTTTAAGAATGTGGTTAACACAGAGAATGACAGGAAGATTGCGAGCGTGTGTGTGTGTGTGTGTGTGTGTGTGTGTGTGTGTGTGTGTTTGCAGAAATATCTCAGAACACAATATTCTCATAGACCAGGCTGAGTTTCCCTGGATATAGGTGTGTGTGGCACTCTGGGTGAGAAAGAGGATTTTGTATTTTTGGGCAATGGGATTGTTCTGGCAAGTTCCACAGCTTGTCCCAGAGCTGACATGTCAAAGAAGTGTCTTCCAACATCCCAGACTCAGATACACACCAAAGAGCCAGTCTACACCCTCAAACACTGCTCATAAAGGGCTTTGGAGAGGAGAGGAGGAACCATTCTGTCATTGGAAAGTACAAGGGGAGCCCCCAACACACACCCCCCAGATACACAGAGTACTCACCAAACGGGAGCAGAACGCTTTTTGAAATGTGCAACTGTGTGAAATTTGTCTGGTTTCAGATTTACACAGAAATGCGGGCCCATCTTGTTTTCATCCAAACAAACTCAAGCTGAAGAGCATCTTGCCTAAACTGGGAGCACATTCCCAATTCCTTAACCCACCCGCGCGGGGTTCCCCTGGAGCTTACTAAATATGCACGGCACAGAGAGGTGCTTTTTGTCCCCGTTTTCTGGAGGCTGAGCCTAACATCAGCCTAGCACAGAGGCTGACTGGTGAGAATCAGTGCTTCCCTTGACTCAGCTCTGCAAGGAAAAATTCAAGGTGGTTTTGCTTGGAAGAGTGATGGAATCCTGTCCCGCAGTCCTGTGTCACGGCAGTAAGCTCACACTATGGAGTGCCTGTAACTGTGGGGGTCCACCCAGCCTGGGGACTTTGTTACTGTGAGGTTGGAGTTTGAGGAAGCTCCTACAGAGAGGGCACGGTTTAGTAAGAAGTAAAAGAAAGTGCGCATGCGCCTCTGGGGGAAAAGAGTCGTAAACTGCACCAAGCAGAGCATAGCTGAAGGCCTGGGGATAAAGGGTTACTAGGGCTGAGCCACAGAGACCTTGTTTGGAGCAGAGTGAACAGAGGCAAGGGGAGGACACAGATTTTGCTGGAGTTCAAAGGCCACCGCAAGGACTTTGTGAGTGATATGTTGCGCCTGCTGATTGCAGCACGCTTGGCAAAGGGTCATGGGAACGCACAGCAGAGGTTCTCAAACGACCCAAGTCAAACCCCAGCCAGGCTCCCAAGGCTCAAGAGGTGCTGTGTCATTTTGGTTTTGGATTGCTTTTGACATTTCAGTTTACAGAAAGAACACGAGAAGTAAAAGCACCACAACAGTGAATGCGGAAGAGCATGCGCTCTCCTGCCTGAATCCATAGTTCATCGGAGAAGAGGGGCTGCAGCTGTGCTGGGGAGGTGACCCCACCCCCACCCCCCCTCCGCCGGGTATAATGCTTCTTGCTGAATAAGAATGGGGACCTTGAGTTGAGCTCTGGAACCCACATAAAAAACCAGGGGCTGCGACACACTTTGTAACATCAGCGCGCGCGCGCGTGTATGTGTGTGTGTGTGTGTGTGTGTGTGTGTGTGTGTGTGTGTGTGTATGCAAATGTGGGCAGACCGCCAAGCTCACTAGCCTGGCTGCCTAAGTCTACTAGGTGAGCTCCAGGCCAGTGAGAGACCCTGTTGTAGAGAGCAATTCAGGATGACACCTGACATGACCTCTGGCTTCAACATGCATGTGCACACATGTACACATACACCGTCCCCCTCATCCTGTACACAGAAACAGGCACACACCCCCCCACACACACACAGTGAGGTAAGGGAGAAATAAATGTGAGAGGGTCCTTATTGCAGTATGACATTAGAGACTTCACCCTCACCTCCTCTAAGTGGGCAGAGTCCTCCGAGGACCCAATTCTAGATACATTCTCTGAAAGCCAAGCTGGCATCCCCAGGGGATCAGCGCCCTTGCTGCTCTTTATATATGAAGGATTATTTGCTTCTAAAATGATTCACAGTATCAGTAGCTGACAGTAGTCTCCATGTCTGCCTCTTATCTCATTGAACTGGCCAGAGCCTCCATTTTCTCATCTACAAAATGGGAACTCTAACTCAAACTCTGGCTTCATCTAGCGGGGCAGGCACACAGTGAGCATGCACACTAAGGATGCACACTGAAGGTGCACACTAAGCACGCACACCGAGGGTACCATCTGGAAGTGCTGTGCAGATAAATCTGTGCTATTTATCTAACTATGTGTCATTATATACTTGGGTTTTTAACAGGATATAAAAGTAAGAACACTGGAAAGAAGTCTAAACAAAGAGTCCAAGTGATCTAAGCTGAGAGAGAGTGTGTGGGTACGTACATATATTTATAATGAAGACTTCAAATATGTTCATACAAAATCAAAATAAAATTAATTACAGCTTCAGCCCTCAGAGAAAAGCAAATTTTACTTTTTCTTGTGCTCTGTTCTCTCTAGGTTTAGGACACAGTGTAAATACCTGCACACTATTATTTGTGTCTGTGTCCTGGTCCAGGCGTAGAGGCCGTTACACAGCCGTCCTGCGTCCTAAGCATCACCAACTGGGCAGCCTTGCCACCGCTCCAAGACATGTTAGAGAGGGACCAAATGCAACACGGCATGATTATTTCATATAGTCGTGGGAACACACATGTGTCTACAAATACCAGGAACACTTCTATCACTGAGTACATTATTATTAAATTAGTACAGGTTGTTAACTTCTTAAAGAGAAATCAGTGGATCGCATATATCGCATAAGGCCCAGGCGGGACCTAAGCGAAGTCTCACTATTTCTATGTTGTTTTCCTGACAAGCAAGGCTCCTCCCGTTGGCAGACGGTGATGTAGGAAGGACATCATTCTGTACCTCTCTGTTTTCACTTTAATACACTGAATAAATAAATAATAATAAATAGATAAATAACATACATCTCCCTTCCTACCCTTCTTTCTTTAAGTGTTGTTTGAGACTGAGTTACCTCATCCTTCTGGCTGGCCACAAACTCCTGATTCCTCTGCCTGGGTCCCCTGCACGCCAGTACTCACAGCTGCTTCTGTCTTTGTTACCATCCAAATGGCGCAGCACTGAAAATATTTTACACTGTGTCTGATCCGTACTTCCAAGGCGGGTCATTTCCAGTCAGGCACGGCCCATAAGAAAGCAGCAAAAAGGGTAGTCTTTTGAAGTTGTGTCTGGATGAGACCGCTCAGTTGTTAGCGGGGAAACTGTGAGCTTAGAGAAGGTAGCCTTGTTCCATGGAGGAGACACATGTACATGGCCTAAATGTGAGTCATTTCTCCATTCTCCTCCGGCTCAAATTTCCTTCACTGTGAGCAAGTTGGGAAGCCATTTTTCAGAAGTCATTTATGTTTCCTTTTCTGGAGATTGACTGCTAATATGTTCTTTTTGTATTTTTTCCTTGGATTGCTGCTCTATATTAATGATTGGCAGAACTCTTTATATATTAAGGAAACCTGCCTGAGCTAAGTCGCATACTTTACAATATGGGAGTTTTATATGGATAAAAGGTAAAATGTAGGCTGACGAACCAAGGAGAAGAATATAGGGAAAAATAAAAAACCCACTAGAATTCCAGAGGATTCCTGAAAAGATAAGGCACATGGGATGCTGACAAGAAGACCCATGTGCAGGAGGGGTGGCTGATGCAGGAGGCTGTAGGAAGAGTCCTCAAGCTTTATCGTGTCTCCCCCCTTCCCCATTTTACTAATGGCTAATGGAATCCTTCTGGGCTGTGGAAAACAAAAGAGGTCCATGACCAAACATGGGCCACTAGGCAGATGTGAGCCAAAGATGACTGGGAAAAACCCAGGTCAGCATTATAATCTAAGAAACCCTGCTATCGGCAGTTCACGGAACCCAGGCCAGTGCTGGGGTGGCTATCACGGTCCTTCAGGGGCCTGTTAAAGTCTTGCCTCGTCTTGCAACAGTGCTGGCTTCTTTCTGAGCTTCTCCCCCCTGCTCCACATAACCGAGGGATCATCGGTCAGACTTAAGGGATGAAGACTAAGAGGAAGTAACTTCAGGGTCCAGGTGAGAGTCCCTGGACTGACAGGATGGTGTGCTCCTGGTCCCATGTGGAGAGCCAGCATCTCCCTTGGAGATGAGACAGTGCTGTGAAAGAGCAGTACCCCGTCCAGCCCCCAGTTTCCCTGGGTTGAGAGATGATGAGGTGTACCCTACCTCACCCTCTGAGACTCCTGCTTTGCAGGTGTGGGCAACCAGCCAATCAGGAATGGATGGACACTGAGGTCAGGTTGCTCTTTCCAGGGGCTCCCAGCTCCATCCAGGCTCTCACAGGAAGATGTACAGTGGGGTCTCCATGAGCATCACATACAGACTGCTCTTCCTGGCCCTTCTGACATGCTAGGAAAACGTGTGTGAGAGCAGGCTCTGGAACCATGAATGAAATTCTATGTACTTTGGGCGTGCCACCCTGAGCCTGTGTAGTTTTTAAAAATCCCACTGTGGCTTCCCATCCTCAGGATGTAGCTCCTCCGGCCAGAGGAGGCACTCTGGGGGGTCGGAAGCATGTATCTAGGATGGGTACATGAGGTCTCAGATCAGAGAACATACAGAATTCTTGAGATACCACGGTAGGGGGGAATGACTCAACGTTATTGGGGGAACAGGGTTACATATATAGGAAGAGAAAGGGTCCTTATTATCCAGGGATGTCATTGGAAGCTTGTTGGTTAGGACAGCTCAGATATGACAGTCCAATTCACATATTGGGGGTTGCAGCCTAGACCTAGATATTTTCTGGGGACCAGAGGGCGAGACCTTATATAGTTATATAGGGAGAAGTTCTACAGCTTCAGGTAGCAACTCTGCGAGGTTGCATACCTTTGAGGGGGCAGTGCCTTGCTGTGACCAGGCAGCATAGCTTGTGGCCTGTCAGAGCTGCAGAGGGGAGGGGCCAAACTCTTTTTGCTCTCAGAATGAGAATTCCAGGGTTCCAGGCATGCCTTCTACCTCACCTCAATTCCGGGACAGTCCCACAAACCTGCCCATCCTTAACCTAAGACACCAGCATAGAGTCTGACAGACCTTGATCTTCTGCTTCCAGACCTTAGAGCAGCCACAGCCCTCCTGGCTCTGGGAGAGATGTGTTGAGATGTCTCCTTGGACCACCATGGGCTATCTCTTCACAACAAAGACTGCCATGGGCCTGTCACCACTGCCATTTGCTTGCTGTGATAGATGTCTCTGCTGGCTCTCATTTTTGTCTCCTGGCTGTTCCCATGGCCTTTTCAAGGGTAGAATAGGCTTAAATGTGGACATTGGACTTCTGGGGGCTGGCATAGTGTAAGCAAAGGTGCCTTTAGCCTTTCAGATACTAGCAAAAAAAGTTGGCCTGAGAAGAGCATTAGGGTCATTCCAGCCAGATCAGACCTGTGATGAGAAGAGAGTGTCACCAGTGGATTCCAGTCCTGAGCAAGCTACAGTAGGTGAGCCTGATAGCAGTAAATACTTGCCACAAGCTATAGAACCTACTGCTTGCTTGCTATTTAGTATTCTTACGGTAATAGCTAATTGATACAACACTGATATTTTGGATCATTCATGCTACTGTAACAAAAATACTTTCAATAATAATTTTAAAAAACATGTGATATTGGAGTGTCTGCAAGTTGGGTCAGTGTCTGCATGATGCCTGGACATCTGCAGGATGCCCTGGAGCCTGTATGATGTCCCAGTACCTGTTGTGGGATAGTCTCGTGCCCATGGGATGTCCTGGTGCCTATGGGAAGCCTTGGTACCTGTGTGGTGTCCAGGTGTCTGAGGGATGGCCAGGTGCCTGCACAATGTCCAGGTGCCTGTGGAAAGACAGGATGCCTGCATGATGTCTAGGTGTCTGCAAATTGGCCCAGTGCCTGTGTGATGTTCAGGCATCTGTGGGATGCCCTAGTACTTGCAAGATGTCCTGGTGCCTCTGGGATAGCCTTGTGCCTGATGGACACCCTGGTGCCTGTGGGAAGCCCTGGTAGCTGTGGGGGTTGTCTGTGTGCCAGTCTGATGTCCAGGTGTCTGAGGGATGGCCAGGTACCTGTAGGGTGTCCAGGCACCTGTGGAATGTCTAGATGCCTACAGGAGGTCTGGTCACCTGGAGGAAGCCTTGATTCCTGCGGATGTCCTGGTGCCTATGTGACATTCGGGTGCCTGTGTGATGTTCAGATGTCTACGGGATGGCTGAGTGCCTGTGGTATGCCCTGTCACCTGTGGGAGGTCCTAGTGCCTGTGTGATGTCCAAGTGCTTGAGGGTTTGGGCAATGAAGCCCAACTTAGGGTCAAATTTTGTCATAATTAATCTCAGGCTAATATAGCCCAAGTAAAGGTCCATGATCAGAGTAGCCTGCTGCCTCCAAAATCTATGATGATGCCCATGATCCATGCTCCCACCACATATGCTGGACTTAATTTTGTTTTGTTTTGTTTTGCTTTGAAGGTACAAGGGGAGGAGGGTGGACCAGGGTAGAATGGGAAGAGGTGGTATTGAGCGACATTGTATGAAACTGAAGTTATTAATACAAATATTATTTTTAAAAATTAAAAATATTCTAGTGTGTGTATGCAAATGCATGTGGGAACATATGTGCCATGACACTTACATGTGGACACCAGAGTACAACAAGAGTCCATACTCTCCTTTTACCACGTAGATCCCAGGAATCAAACTCAGATTGTCAAGCTTGATAGAAAGTGTCTTTACTTGGCCCAAATGACAATTTATAAACAAGTCACAGTTCTAGGGGCTGGGTAAAAGGCCAAGGTGCTAGTAGGCTCAGTGTCTGGCAAGAGCTTGATTTCCACTTCTATGGAGCCTTCTCAATGCACCTTCCCAAGCTGGAATAGAGGAAGGCAATCCATGTGCCCTCATCTGGCAGAAGGGGGCAGGGAGCTCCCTATGGCCTCCTATGTAAGGGCATTGATCCTATGCATGAGGCCAGGCCCTCACCTATAGTCAGATGCCTCCCAAAGGCTCCAACTCCAAATATGATCACCCTGAGTATTAAGTTTCAAATATTAGTCTGAGGGCCATAGTAACATTTGGACACAGCATCTAAATTATTTTTGTTACATCACAAACAACACTAAGTTTAGCAGCTTAACACTACACAAATCAATCAGTGACCCACACTCTCCTAGGACCAACAGTCTGGGCACCAGTCAGTTGAAGCCTTTCTGTCTCCCCAGACCGAAATCAAGATGGCAAAAGACAGCCAAGTTCAGATCATACCTGGAGCTCAGGTTTACTTCGGGACTATTGGCTGATGGCAGAATTCAGATCCTGGGGGTTGGAACATTTCTTTCAGGTCCTTGTTACATGCTCTCATTCATTGTCTATCAGAAAATGACAAACTGATTTCTCTAGGCTGTTAGGAAAGGGGCCCTGCTTTGAAAAGTGAGGGCCTCAAGGATCTAAATCACCTGTGGGCAGCATTACAGACATCACCAGAATCTCCCCTGTTGTCCAGTATCACAACCAGAGAGTAGGGCTCATTCACAGGCTCTGTCCCCATCCAAAGGAGGGGACTTCATCAAAATGTACAGGAGTCCTGGGTTGGAGTGGAAAGATGTCTTTGGATTTACTTCAGCACAGTTTTATTCTCCGAAGCTGGTGGACTCTGCTCGCTCAGCTCGCCGTGGCTTAGTAGTTTTACGTTAGTGGTATGAGGACATTTCTTTTCCCAGATGTGGGCAATTGTTTCCATCATTTTCCCTCCTCCATCTTCACCCATGGATGTCTGACAATTCATGAGTTGAATTACAAGGTTGTAGGGCAGGTGGTTCACCTGCCCCAGAGCACAAATCCCAGGTCTCTGTGAAAGTCCTGCGGGAAAGGCCAAGTGCTAGAGGAAAGCCAAGCAACTGAAGAAGAGGGAAAGAGGAAATGGGCGCCTAAGGACTCCTGAACCATGTCACCCAGGATCCCCTCATTAGAGAGACCCAGTTCGGTCCATCTGGCCATTACTAGCCCCAGTGGAGTGCCCACTGAATATAGACACATAGGAATGATCACATGATACAACTGGCTGAAAGTCAGAGAAAAAGGTCTACACTCTGATTGAATAGTATTCAAGTTATGACTGACTCCACTACGACACACTATGGGGTGTGTGTGTGTGTGTGTGTGTGTGTGTGTGTGTGTGTGTGTGTGTGATTTGCATATGAATTAAACCTGCATTAAAAATTTGAGTTCATGTACTGCTGATGAGAAACGAAGAGGCTGGACACAGAGGCTGAGCTGAGAAGGCCGAGGCTGGTAGCCCACTCGCTGAGAGCCCACTCCATGCACATGCCACGCAAGCCTTCTCTCGCCGAGTTGCTCCGCTAAACCCCTGACATTTCTGTGATGAGCCCAGATTTCCCTTTGTGATGGAACCGGGCTACTTTGAATACCAGCTCTGCCAATTTTTGACCCTAGGAAAGTTACTTCCCATCCTGTCTGTAAACTGACAAAAGCCATAGCAACAGTGATTATAAAAGCCTGGAAACTTCCCACTGGACCAAGCTAAGAAGTCGAGTGAAATCAGCCTCGTAAAGATAGCACAATGCTGGGCTTGGATGAGCCCTTGGTTCGTGCCCTAAACCAAACTTTACCATTCTTTTTTCTCTCTCTTCTTCTTCTTTTTTTTTTTTTTGTCAACTACATTGTCACACTCTGCTAGACACAGGGACAATGCAAGTTCACTGGACAAGATCACTACCTTCAGAGACACAAGTCTACTGAGGGAAAGTGAACGAAGAACTGTCTTGATGTGTTGTTACATCCCTCAAAGAGAAAGAGTGAAAATCTGAGATTAGAAAGATCTACTGTGGGCAGCAAGGATGAGGGGGGATTCAGGATAAGGTGAGTAGGGAGTGGGGAGGAGGGACAAGGGCAGCTCTTCCATCTTATCTTTGCACCCCACAGAATGCAGCTCTTACTAGGTTTTCGGGTCCTAAATGAACTACCCACAGGAACTTGGCCGTGGACCCCAGGAGCACATGGGATGGGCTGACTCTGGGCAGGAGGGATCATAACCTCCTGGCGAGTGGGCCACCAGCCTCAGCTTCACAGCTCAGCCTCTGTTCCCAGTCTCTTTGTTTCTCACCAGCAGTACATAAAGTCAAATTTTTAATGCAGGTTCAATTCAGATGCAAATGGCTCTGTCCAAGTGGTTAATGAGAGAGAAAGACCACGGTGACAGCAGGGACATTATTCCTTCCTGAGCAACTTCCACATTCCCTGAACCACCGCCATGTGAGCTAAGGTGGGGAACTATCACCTCCCCCCACCTCTGCCTCAGTTTGAGTAATGAGGGGTGATCCACCATACGTTTTCCCTGGGAGCTGGATGGCAAATCCAATTAGTTATGTCTGAGGACAACCCGTAAATATTATCGGGACATAAAATACTGCAGACATTTGGAACAAAAATACAGTCATCTAAATATTGATATTTTCCAAAGGAGAATTTAAATCTTAGAGCAGAAACCAGCTTGAAGCATAACTTGCTCACATTCTTTGTCCGGAGATGAGGGGCTGAGTGTCCAGCAAGCTCACTTTGCGTCAAACACTCATCTGCCTATGCATGAGGTCAGACCAGAGACCATGTTTCAACTGGGCCCTATGTAGGATCTGGGAAAATCTTCAAAATGAGTAAGAGACAGTTGCTATAATTGAAGGCTGTATAGACTACTGAGTGAAAGAAACAAGAAAACAGACTAGTTTCATTTGTGACATAATTGAGTCAGGAAAGTGCAAGGCTCCAAGGAGAGCCTGTCGTGGACCACCAATACCAGATATAGCGAGCAAATGTATCCAGATGCTGCTTGGAAGGGGTGACACCTGAGACAGGTTCTGCAAGATGATGCCCAGGGGCGCAGAGGGTAAAACCGCTTGCTGCTCAAGCTTGGGGACCTAAGTTTGGATTCTTAGCACCTGTGTGAATAGCAAAGCATGGTCTCATGTGCAGATACCTCCATCCTGAGTGGGTAGAGAGGCAGAAACTTCACTGCCAACAAACAGGGAGCTCCAGGCCCAGTGAAAGAATCTATCTCAGGGGGATAAGGCTGAGAGTGCTGGAGGAAAGTATCTCATGGTAAGGTTTGTAAGAAGCCACCATGACATCTTTAACAAGTGGAAAAGCACCCAGGGATGGGCAACCGCTGGGACATCTGCCCAGCACAGCCTTCTTAGGAATGAGAACCAAGGCTTTCCCAGGGTCCCAGAACTGTCAATATTTTCAGTTAAAATTCAAAGTATGCATTTCTTTGAGGAAACTTCCCAGACTGTGCATATCAGCAACTGACTGAAAATCTTAAGCATTTTATAAGGACTTAGCAATACCCTGGTAGAGTTTATGGCTCGTGAGCTATTGGTTTGTGACTTCTGACTTACAGAGATCACTGAATTGTCATGTAAGCTTTGTATAAATTATTGAACTGAATATTCCAGAAAAGTGAACTGTAGAGGTGGGGATATTGAGGGTGTGCGGAGGACAATGAAGGCTCAGTTCTTCAACAGCATCCTATGCAGCTTCACTTTA
This sequence comes from Cricetomys ansorgei, assembly GCA_026225945.1. Lineage (NCBI taxonomy): Eukaryota > Metazoa > Chordata > Mammalia > Rodentia > Nesomyidae > Cricetomys > Cricetomys ansorgei. Next base: position 2,009,854 of record JAMJFZ010002669.1, on the reverse strand, counting down.
AAAACATTAGGAAGGTGGATGGATGGATGGACGGATGGATGGATGAATGGATGGATGGACGGACGGATGGACGGATGGATGGACGGATGGATGGATGGACGGATGGATGGATAATTTGATAGATGGATATTTGGATGGATAGATAGATGTGTAGATGAATGGATGGATGGATGGAAGGATGGATGGATGAATAGAAGGATGGATGGATAATTGGATGATTGATGAATGGATGGATGGATGGATGGATAGATGATTGGATGATTAAATGGACCAAATTTTTAGAGCTGGGGAAGGTATTCTAGGCCATGGAAATTATGTACAAACAAAGCAACTGAACTAAACAAAGCTGTTCATGAAACTGTGCAGTTATGGACTGCAGGGTGTGGGGTAGAACATCACTAGAAATAGGAAGGTCCCAACCATGCCCCTTGAACACTTGGTTGGGACAGATAATCTTCATTCTGATATCACAACAATCTTATCAGCTGCCTAGTAACTCCACTTCTCCATGTGTGGAATGGGGACCGAGGCAGAACACACTTCATGGAGCTTTTGTGAGCACCAGGTGTGGTTCTGGTAAGACTAAGACTACAGAGACGCTGAGTCCTTTGTACTGCCCAGCCATTTCTACAACATAATGTAATCACGTCTACCCTGATCCCTCTCTATCTTGGGGCATGCTAAGAACAGAGTCCTCACAGATCAATCCATTCTCTGGGTTGATCACGCCAGCTTCCAAGAATACCTGTTAGCTAGGGATGCTGGCTTTCTGTAGTTTTCACATGCACCTGAACAGCCAATGGAATGTGAATGTGAGACTGTCTTTCTTTGGCAGGTGATCTTAAGCAAGAGGCTAGAGACAGAGGTGACAGTCCTTGTGCTTCACAGTGGGACATATACATGCATAAACTAGGGATTGGGTTTCATTAATCCCAAATAGCTTGGTCCTAAAGATTAAGTTTAAGAAGGCAAGTCTAGCCTTCTCACAGAGTGGGGACAGAGCTGGGCTGGCAAACTATCCAAATGGTGCCTTGTACCACTTGCCCATGGGTCCCTGAGTGCCAAGCTCCTGACCTATGCTACCGATCTTTAGCCCACTCCTGGAAGTCAGCAGTGGCATCATCCACAGGAGACCAAAGTTCTAAAAGCCGAATGTTCACGTCATGGCACACAGCAGGTAGCCAGTTGAGGGTGACTCAGAGGCCTTGCTCTTAGCTATTTTCTGCATGGTCCAACTGAACAGGGTCCTGCAGAGGGTGCCTATGAGGAAGTAAGTGCTCCCTGCTAATGGGAGCTGGGTAGAGAAACAGCATCTTAGATGAGACAGCAGAAGGAGCCCCTTCCCACACAGAGGTACATCCTTGCCACAAAAAACATCCTTGTCTCAGGATGTCTCTGCCTCTTTTTCCAGCCCTCCCCCACCCATCACTAAATAAATAAACCAAGAAGGAGGGAGGGGAAAAGTTTCTGACTTTCTATAACCTTTTCTTGGAGTTCAGGTTATTTCTTTAATGCATTTGTCTGCTTTAAAATTGTCTCCTTAGCCTCTCAAGGGAAGCCAATATAATACCACATCACATTTCTCACCGGAGAAAAAAGAACACTTACTCTTAATAGGTGGCAATTTTGCCAGGTGTTATTGACATAGTAAGTGCGAAATTTCCGTGCTCCTCGATGCAGAGTGCAGCAGATTAAAGAACAATGAGGCACAGTGCAAAATGAAGTTTCAAAAGCCGCAGTGTCAAAGTCAGGGAAGGTGCGAAAAAATTACATCCTCGCAACACTCCAAAGAGCAAGTTTACTAATTACGTTATCCCGCACAAATTTTAAAGTAAATTCCCCGAGATTGGGAAAGTTCTCCGTGAGAGCTATTGTTCTCCTCAACCATCCCAACCTGTCAGGGCTTCTCTCTTGGGACTGGAGAGGGAGGGAGGTCTGACCTGGGCTGGAGATTCCTCTAGCTCTTGCATAAGGGGTAGTGGTTGGGAGCTACAGAGGCTGCTGAGGATGAGCAGCGGTGGTTGTGGCCCTGTCTTCCTGAACTATTGGCCTCCGGCAAACAGCAAAAGCAGAGACTGAACAAGCCAGACATTGTTATTGAGGCAGGACAGGTTCAGAGAAGCTCAGAAGCAGTAGCTATGACCAACAACATCCCCCCCTCAAACAACTTAGAGACAGGAAACTGAAGTTCACTGCGCCCTACAATCACAGAGCTGTGTCATTCCAAACCTGGGTCTCAAAGACAGTCCTTGTGTCCCCTGAACCATATCCTCTGCACTCTGAAGCACAGACTATCTATCTGTCTATCTGTCTGTCTGTCTGTCTATCTGAGATGCTCTCATGTAGCCCAGGCTGGTCTAGAACAGATGCGTAGCACAGGGTAGCCTTCAACTCCTGACTCTCACACTCTGTCTTTCAAGCGCTGGGATCACAAGCACAAGACACCACTTGCAGTCTTTAAATTTTTAAAGCATTGAAAACATGTCTCCAAATGAGCTCTTACATCAGCATCCAAAATGGAAGCTTGATCAAAGCAGGGGCTTCTCCACCTGAGAGTATACAGGAAAAGTGTCTGGGGACCCAGAGTAATCTCAGTTCTGTTTTCACGCTTCTGTAAAGACTCTTCATGGGGGGAAGGGGAGAGGCCTCACTAGAGACTGTGAGTGTATGCATATGCATAGACACATAAGCGTAGCACACATGTACACATAGTATACACATATATACACATACACACACACATTTTCAGCGAAAGGGCCCATGGATATTTGTATACTCTAAGAAACTTCTCTCCTGGCTTTATTTGAACAACTAAACTTAAGCTAGGGCAGAGATGGCTCTGTAGATAAAGCACTAGCCACATAAGTGTGAGAACCTGAGTTCAAATCCCCAGAACCCATGTAAATGGAGGGTGGGGATGGCAGTCGGCCTGTACTTCCAGTGCTTGGAAGACAGAGCCAGTGGATCCCCAGAGCAAGCCAACTAGCTGGACTAGCAAGATCGCTAAGCTCTTGATTCATCTGAAAGAGCCTGACTCGATGAATAAGGTAGAGAACAATTCAGCGTCAGACTCTGGCTCCCATATGCACATACATCTCCACATACAAGTGTGCCTCCACACGTGGAAACACAAATGCATATGTTCAAACATATCACAGACACATGCAAAGAAAGAAAGAAGGAAGGGAGGGAGAGAGGAAGGAAAGAAAGAAGGAAGAAGGAAAGAAGGAAGAAGGAAGGAAGGAAGGAAGGAAAGAAAGAAAGAAAGAACGAAAGAAAGAAAGAAAGAAAGAAAGAAAGAAAGAAAGAAAGAAAGAAAGAAAGAAAGAAAGAAAGAAGAGAGAGACAGAAAGAAGAGAGAGACAGAAAGGAACCAAACAGGATAAACACATCACACTGAAGTTGGACTTAGTCTTTAATCTAAGGCACCCATATGTTTCATTCACGACCTTAATAAATGACATGGGTCTTAGAAACACAGTATCTACGCCAGCTACTTTTTAAAATTAAACCTCTTACTTTGAGATGGTTATTATCCCAGGTTCATATGCAGCTGTAACAAGCAACAGAGAGGCGCCCCGATGGTAACACTGTGCGTAACTAATGTAGCGCTCATCGTGTTCCGACTCCCTCAGTTTTATTCATTTCTGTGCATGTGCATTTCCAACTTTTAAAAAAACGAAATGCTTCAAAAACAAGCAAACAAGCACAAGTATAAAACGATTTTCTCTTCTGAGGAAAAAAACAAAAATTCAAGAGGCCCATTTTGTTCTGAAAGCTGCAAATTTAAATCAAGTTCCAACCCAGTAAGCTGAGGGCAGGCTCCAGCAGGTCCTTCACCCAGGAGCACATTTACAGGAGAAGCTTCAAGGTTTAGCCAGGGGGTGGCTGTCACCCCATGCAGGTGCTTGCCTAGGGACAGCCCGGCATCCCAAACATGCAGAGCTCAGATCCTATCCTGCTTGATAGAGTGAATCCCAGCCTTTGAGTGGTGCTGGGGGCAGGCAGTCAAGAGGTGGAGGCAGAGTTGGTAAGAAGACAGAGTGAATGTCTCTCAAAAAACATTTTCCCCCCTGAGATGGAAAAGCATCCCTCTGCCGGGCACAAGGACAGAAATGCCTACGCTGACTTCTGGGGGGATTCATCAATTAGCATCCCCTGACCTTTCAGCCTACCACTGCCCAATCCTCCAATCCATTTCCAGTCTTCCAACACTCTGGTGACAGAGTCTACCTAGTGCTGAAAGAGACAAGAGGTCACCAAGTCCAAACCCTTTTCCCAGTATGAGAAGCAGAGGCCCAAGGACAGATAAGGCCACTATGAGCCTGGTGTAGCAACAATAGCCCCAAGGCAGAGGAAGGAGCTCCACAATGGAGTTGGTCCCATAAGGCTCTCTAACCTCTCTGAACCGGAATTTGCATCTACATAGGGATTATCAGCACTGAGGATTCAGAGAGAAAAGCTTTTAGACTTTGTGGTGACATGGCTTCTGTCCAACATGTCAGCTCAGCCACCAAACATGCCAGAAGCTTTGGGCAAAGTGTGAAGCAATAGGCAAGCTGAGTTTCCCTCAGCCAGTGGGTGGGACTTCCATGCCAGTGGGTGGGACTTCTGGTAGGTGGGACTACCATGCCAGTGGGTGGGACTTCCAGTGGATGGGACTTCCATGCCAGTGGGTGGGACTTCCGGTAGGTGGGACTACCATGCAAGTAGGTGGAACTTCCTATCCCAATTAATGCAAACAATTAATCTCCCCCTCCCCAGACATGCTCAGAGTCCCATCTCCCAGATGAGTCTAGATTTTTGTCAAGTTGGTAATTCACACTTGTGGGACTGTCCTAAGAGCTAAGAGCAAGTCGAAGCTGGCTTTGAACCCCGTATCGTCCCTAAGGATGAATACAGAAGGCGTTTAGCTGCTCCTTGCCTTAGCTTGGCAGCTTCACAGAAGCAAAGAAATGTGGCTGATGCTTTGTCTGCCCTGTAGCTGGAAGCATAGGGAGGTTTGAGCTCCACATGCAGATGAGGCTACTCCCAGTATCCTTGCCTCAACCAATGGGTCCCAGATTCAGGGTCAATGACTCCTCCCCTGCCCACCCTGTAAACGTAGCCTAACGCTGCATTAAAGTTGAAATCGCCCAATGATGTCTTTCTCTGGAGTTCGTGTGCTTGTCAGCTCACAGAGGTTCACCAAAGACAGGGCGGGGATGCAGTGAGAACCTCATGCCCCCAGCTCTGCATTCCCCGTGGCTTTTCGCCTAGAGACGGCAGGCTGCGGGCAGCTCCACCACTCCCCCAGGTGGGAAGCTGTGGGTGAGGATTTCTTTTACAACACACACTATCAGAGCTAGCACGATTTTAAGAAAAGGCAGATAATACAGAATTCTCTAGAAAAGAAATGGCTGACTCATTGGTGTTCAGGACATGTTGAATGTTACACTTTTTAACAAAAGGTACTGAGTTCAAACACACATGTAACATGCATGTGAGCAAGAATCAAGCTCCCTTTCTGTGATGCTTGGGGGACTTGTCCCTATCTGGCAGCTTTCAGCTGAGACTCATGTGAAAGGAAGAGAAAAATTCAGAACTTTAGGCAGGTCTTCACGTTTTTATTTTACTGGCATTCTTGAGTCAACAAACATTTACGAAAAAAGTAGATAAGAGGATTTGATTTAACAATGCTGTACCTGGACATCTAAAGGTTATTCAGGTGGCCAGAAACAATCCTGATGACCTGAGAATGTTCTCTCTCTGAGAAAACTCAGTCTCAGACAGAAAGCCGCTCTAGGTGGGCCTCAGTGGTGCTCAGAGGAGCTCCCAGAGATGTGACCTTCTCTGTGGTGGTCCGTGAAGACCACACGCAAAAACGGGCAGAGAGGAGTTTGTGAGAAAGTCCAGAAGCAGGAAGTCTGCATATCCAAAATGCCGGAGGAAGTGAAGGCACCCAGAATCCAAGAGAAGAGAACAGGAGGAGGTGGTTGGACCATTACAGAACGGATAGAAACTTAGCAGGGGAAAGACGTGTCTTAGAGGATTCAGAATCACAGACTGCCAGAAAAAGCACAGATTGGGAGGAGAATTTCAGGTCAAAGGAAACGTTGAAACACAGGGCCTGAGAACTCAGGGTGCCCCATTGTCTTCTTTATGGAGCAACAAGGAATCAAAGCAACATGGCAGAGCTGGAGGGACTGGAAAGGCAACCACCTGCTTCAGTGGGCAAAGTCTGGCTAAATGGCAATGCTTCTTAGGCCCTGGGTTTCTTCAAGGCAGGCTTTGTTCACTTTCTTAGATCCATGTGTTTAACTGTGCCTGGTCCCAGCATGCCAGGGTCTTTGATTTCTCTCGTTTGAGTGCTCTGAATAGGAAACAAACCCTGGGAGAGAGGGTCGGAATGCTGAACGAGAGAGCCTCATGGCAGGCTTGGTGAGCACAGACTACAACTCCGGGTTCCCTCTTGCTGGGACTAAGTTTAGATCTCATTGAATTCTGCCCACTGCTACCTCCTCTGCCCCTTCAGGCCACATGGAACAGCCACCCCCACAGCTGCTAGTCCTGGTTGTGTCACCATCTTTAGCCACCCACAGTGTGACTCTCTTAACCACCATCTGGATGCCCCACCTTCGCAGAAGGGCCTCTGTTGGTTAGAAGGTCTTACAGAAGAGGGCTATGGGACAAGGAAGCGGAGAAAACATGCTGTCAATGTTTAGCTGCCATACCTTGGAGATGGACTCTGTAGACTCAAAGATGGTGCTGGAAGAGTGTGAAATAATTTGGACCCAAAGCATGTGGTATGGAATCAGCACAGGAGGCCTGCGATGCACTTGATCTGGTTTCATGTGTGCTAAATAGTTGGCAAACACCAAGTCACTGTAGGTGGGATATTGGAATAAAAGTACCAGTGCACAGTCAGTCTTTGTAAAGGCTCTTCACGCATCACCTCCTCCTCTTCCTTCTTTTCTTTTTCTTCTTCCCTCCCTCCCTTCCTTCTTTCCTTCCTTCCTTCTTCCTTCCTTTCCTTCCTTCCTTCCTTTCTTTGTTTCGTGTTTGTTTTCAATGCTGGGATGGAAACCAGGTCTCACACCTGATAGATAAAAGCTCTGCCACTAGCTATATCCCAGAGACTTTTTGTTTTAAGACAGGGCTTATTTAAATTGTCCAGACTTGCCTTGAATTTTCTGTCCTCCTGCCTCAGACTCTGGGGAAGACGACAGGAAGCAACAGGATACCTAGCTTCCAATCCCCCTCATCCTCAACATCTCCTCCTCCTCCTCCTCCTCCTCCTCCTCTTCTCCCTCCTCTTCCTCATCTTCTCCCTCCTCCTTCTCCCCCTCCTCCTTCTCTTTCACTTTCTCCTTCTTTGTCTCTTCTCTTCTCACCTTCTAATTTATGTTTAACTTTCAACTTTAAGTATCTATAGATTTTTAAATAAAACAATGAATGTTACATCTTTGCATAAAAAGTGTTCGTATAAGGAGTTCTTATAAAGCTCAGTGAAACAAACTAGTAAAAGTTAGGATGTCTGAAAAGATGGACCCACCTAATATTGTCATCTTACAAATAAGAAAATAGAAACCTTTGCAGGGGAAGATTTGCTTGGTTTAATCTATGCAGCTACCCCAAGGACCCAGATAGTGAAGAAATTGTTCAGGAGGTAAAGCGTCTGGCCCCTCTGCACTCTGATATAGTGTAGTCACTTCTGTTCACTCTGTATTCTTCTGAAGCCATCTTTAAAGTTCCTTGTGTTTGTGGGCGCGCTTAGCCTCAGTGGGCTGTTCATTTCCCGTCTACCTCGCCGTTTCTCATTCATTTGACAGCTTCACATCGAGTGCGCACTGCTGCCAACTCAAAGTTCCTTTTTCACTTCATCACTTTAATTCCCCCATCAAACCAGAACACTTCATAACACGAGTGGTGTGGCTTAGAGTTGAACTTGGACAGCCTGAGGGGCACCCTGCTGACCCAAGACAGGGTAGGACTTTCAGGCAGGAAGATGAGCAGAGGCTGAGCTGGAGTGCTTAGGTCAAGGCAGCACTGCTCAGAGGAAGGGCAGCAGTGAGTCTGAGGACAACAACCTTCCCAGCATGTGGCTGAGAGGTACCAGGCAGAATAAAGAGGCCGAGAATAGAAAAAGAGACTTAGAGATGAGTCACAGGATGGAAAGACAAGGCAGAGGGCAAAAGACACCCACATAATGACAAATCCCCTGACTTCTCAGGTGGAAAATGTCAACCCAATTCTGGGGCCCCATACACCCACTCCCTGCGATCAAAGCTGCCCAGGTGATGAGCAGCATGAATACGGATGCAAGGGCATGCTTCCTGAGTTCCTGGGCCCAGAGTCTAGAGAGGGAAGGACAAGAGTCCCAGCGAGTGCATGGCAAGAACTGTAGCAGCGCAGTTTGCTCAGTAAAAAGCAAATTAAATAGAGCTGGGGAGATGACTCAGTTGGTGAAGTGCTTGTCTTGTAATCACGAGGACCTGAGTTCAAACTCCAGCAACCCATCAACAAAGCTGGCGTGGTATAATCCTAAGGCTGGGGAGGCAGAGATACAGGGATCTCTGGTGTGCGCTGACCAGCCAGCCTCACCTCATAGGTCAACTCCAGGCCAACCTGGCGTTTAGACTTTGTCTCAAAAAACAAAGTGAATGGCTCCTGTGAACAATACTCGAAGTAGACCTCCATCCTTTACCCCCTACACACACACACACATACACACACATTCACACAGACACTCCAACACAAATATATACACAAACACGGGGCTTCAGTGCTGGCCTGGAATGTCTGACCTTTGCATTAGTGTGGGAGATGGGAGGCTAGATTTTAGACAAACAGTTCTCAATCTGTGGGTAGAAAACCCTTTGGGCAGTGAATGATCTTTTCACATGGGATGCCTAAGTCCATCCAGAATATCAGATATTTACATTACAATTCATAACGGTAGCAAAATTACAGTTATGAAGTCACAACGAAAATAATTTTATGGTTGGAGGTCAGCACAACGTGAGGAACTGTATTAAAGGGTCGCAGCATTAGGAAGGTTGAGAGCTACTGCCTTAAAGCCTCTACCTCAGTTTCCCCTTCTATCAAAAGAGAATGACTGTAGTTGTTAGCTGCTGTGGGAGCTCAGCAAACAAGACAGGGAGGTGCTTTCATAGGTGGAAGCCCTACCAGACCTCATCAGAGGGAACCACAGTCATGGCCAGTGAGATACTCACAGTGGAACCCTGAGCATCTCAGCTCAGGTGTTTTTATTCCTTCAGAATTCCTCAGGTGTTCTACCGATAGCACATGCAGATCATTAGCAAATAAACAACCCCCACAGAAATCCAACACCTGCAGACAATACGGAATGCCCTAGACTTAGCATAGCCCCTCACCCAACAGTGCATAAAATGATTTCAAACACAACTAAAAGTAAACGTCTCCCACAAATGACAATACTGTAGACCTGTCTTCTGGGTTGATCAGAGAGCATGAGTGCCCAGGATTCCTCTGAACATGTGTGGTGGGTGGGCAGATCAAGAAAACTAAGCCCCTGATGCTGTGTAACTTGAATTTATAACTATTTTATTGAAATAAAAATTTGCTTCTAGCATGGTGGTTCAAACAAGAAATGTCCTTGCAGGCTCACATATTTGAACACTTGGTCCCCGGTTGGTGGAGCTATTTGGACCCTTTAAGATGTCCAGGCTTTCTGGAAGAAGTACATCAGTGGGGCCTTGAGAATTTATATCCTAATCTCAGTTCTGGTTTTCTATCTCTGCTTTGTGTTTGTGACTGAAGAAGTGTTCTCCCAGCTCCATGCTTACCAACCATTACAGACTTTCGCTCTGGAACCACAAGCCCCGAGTAAACGCTTCCTTCTGTAAACTGCTTTTGATTGTGGTGATCTCTTACAGCGACAGGAAATTAACAAAACAGGAATGATCAAGAAAGGAAGGAATAATCCACTTACCCATGGGCACACATCACTGACTCTCTCCTCCCTTCTCTCAGACCACACACCCCACTGTGGATGTCAAGTTCATGGCCAGAGAAAATGCATGTGCCCGGATCAGCCTCCTGGCTCTGCTCTAAACATTTAAGTTTCTTGGTCTGCACATATATTATCAACAAGAACAGTAGCAACGGAGAAGAGGAGCAAGGGGAAGGTAGAGAAAGGGAAGAAAAGGGAGGTGGTGGAGGAGGAGGAGGCAGCAAACAGCTTGCTAAATATTTAGAAACTTCCCATCCATGGATCTGTCTTTGAATTCCTCTGCAATCTCCCTCTGGCTTCTCAGCACACTGAGACCAGCCCAGACTTTTTCAAAAGCACCTACTCAGAAGTCCAAGCCTCTTGGGGCTTCCTACCACGCCCCCTCACTGGCTAAAGCCCTCTAGGTCTTCAAGCCTATCCGGACTGCCTTCAACCAGCTTTGCTCAGTCGTGGTGGAATTCCCTGTTTCTTTCTCTCCATCCTTTACTGGACTATGAGTTTCTAGAAGGGTGGAGGGGACTGTGCCTTTTGTCTCTCTTAGACCCTCACTTGGCACAGTAGCCGTTGAGTGGGCAAACTGACAAGGGTTAGGCAGATAATGGAGTGAAGAGGCTGACTGCCAAGGATCCATGGAGCTCCTGATGTAGAAGACGGAGGGAGCCAACCCAGGCTTTGAAGAGCCACGCAGCAGAGGCTAGTAAGATGCCAGTGCTGAGGGAATTGGGAGAACTGGGGTGTCCTGCAAATGAGGAGCCATAGTGTCAGTTCTCCTAAGGCTTTTCAGATTTATTATCAGTACCTTGTTAGTGTGGATAAGGGCACACGGTGGCGGGGTCTGCATCTGTGTGTGTATGTGTGTGTATATGTGTGTTCTGGGGTGGTGGGGGGGGAGTCAGGACAACTCTGTAGAACCCACTATTGTCTACCTTACATGGTTCCGGGGATCCAACTCAGGTCATCGAGCCTGTATGGAAAGGGCTTTTATCTTTCGAGTCACCTCCACTGTCTGATAGTTCAGGCTCTGGACCCTTTCCGCCACCTTCCAGTCTGTGGGTGCCAGACATGATTTCGTTTTAAAGCTGAGCCCCTTGAAGGAAGTACATAAAAATAACTACCATGAAGGCTTGTGGAAACTTGAGACAACAGAGCAACAGTGGAAGAAAAAGCCCAAAAGCGGCCAAGAGTCTGAGATTCTGTGGGTTGTGTGGGTTAGAAATGAGCCCTGGATGTACCCAAATGACTTCTGCTTTCTTCAGCGGGTGCACGTGGTGGATGCACAAGACCAGCTAGATCGTGGAGTGAAAACCCCCACTGTTGCGCTAATTTTAATATTTGTGCACGACTTCCATCTATCCATTCACGTTTCCCCGAATTGCCCTTTTGTAACCCTTACTGCAAAAGACATCTAAAAAATCAGTTATTTTCCTCAAAGACTCCAACACAGGTCAAGACAATAGAAGTACTTTCAACCAAGTAGTAACTGGTAAGGGCTGAAATCCATGCTGTGTTTTTATCACACCGAGACACAATAGTATCAGGAGGGAAGGAGAGAAATAGAGAAGGGGGGTGAGGAGAGATAGAAGAGAGGAGGGCAGGGGAAAGCAGGGGAGGGAGGGAAGGAGAGAAGGAATGTCTCCAGAGGGTTTTAATTCTTATGTCCAGGGCACAGAGTGGTATGAAGGAGTGACTGGACTGCCCAGCTTCTTACGGAGTTGCATGGTTCACCTACAGATCTCTTTTGAACCTTATCAAGTCTTTTATAAAAGTCAGACTCCATCCTGGGTGCCAGAGATTCGGTGAATGAAAAATTTGTTCACCATGGGAAACAGAGTCTCACAAGGTGCTCAGGACAACTGGACTCTAGCCGTGACACCACTGCGCTTGATAAGCCATTTGGTGCATGGCTGGAGCCTGAAGCAGAGCTCAGAGTAGTTGATACATCGCCCTGAGACTTCTGTCCCCCACATGATAGGTGACAGCCCAAGAATTATGACATTATCCACGGCACTGGGAACCTCTACACACTCCCATTTCTAAAATGGTCAGTCCCATTGTTGGGGAAAAAGAAGAAGAAGAAGAAGAAATGGCACATTTCCTGTGAATTTCACAGGCCATTGATGTTTCCATTGAGCTGGCCAGAGCCTCATCACGTGGCTACCCATAGTCTCATGGAATTATGGGAAATGTAGTTGGGGTAAGGAGGCCCCCGTTGGCCAGATTGGGTATGAGTATTGAGGTTATTAAAAGTCTTCCATGGTTCTTTTACACCTCCACCTGACAGGCTGCACTGAGATCCCCCATTTCCAACCTTCCTTCCCTCATCTGCAAAACAAGATGCCAATGTGGGTGGCTCCAATAACTCTTCCAGTCCCAACAAAGAGCAAGAATGAAAGTAAATGTCCACTGGGTGGGTGACCCCTGCCAGCAATCCCAGTTCTCAAGAGATGGAGGCAGAAGGATTAGAAGTTCAAAGCCAGCCTCAGCTATTACATAGTTCAAGCCTAGCTACAGGAGATCCAAAAACTCCCTGCCTATACTCCTGCAAGTGACCCTAACTAAACCCACTGGCTCAACAAGGAAAGAGAGACATCAGAGGGAAGAAGGGGATCATTGGGAATAAGAAAGTAATGGAGGGACGGTGAGTATAATTGAGATGCATTATACACATATGTGGAAAGGTCATCATGAAGCATATTATTATATATGATTAATATAGTCTAATAAAGAGAAAGGCAGGTGGGAAGGAATGATGAAAGGGGAGAAGAAAGGGAGGGAGGGAGGAAGGGAGCAAGGGAGGGAGGAAAAGAGGGAGGGTGGGAGGAATGGAAGGAGGGAGAGAGGGAGAAAGGAAAGAAGGGAGAGAGGAAGGGAAGGAGGAAGGAAGGCAGGAAGGGAGGGAGGGAAGGAGGGAGGGAGGGACAGAGGGAGGGTGGGAGGGAGAAAGGGAAGAAGGGAGAGAGGGAGAAAGGGAAGGAGAGAGAGAGGGAGAAAGGGAAGGAGGGAGAGAGGGAGGGAGGGAAGGAGGGAGAAAGGGAAGGAAGGAGGGAGGGAGGGAGGGAAAAGGGATCTGGAATACACAAGATGAGGACTGCTTGATAACTTGTTAGAAACAGAGCCTGCTCATCCATGCCTGGAAAAGTTTATTTCCTGGTCATCCAGAATCAGCAGCCCCTGACTCCGCAGGCTGTGAGCATTTTGATTTCAGGTTTCCTGCCTCATTCACTTTCAGTACCGCCTCATCCTCTTGGGTTATGCAGACATTTTGTGCCTCGCTGTCTCTCTCTTAAACTTCAAAACCGTTGCCATGAGAAGTTGGTATTGCCTGTTTTCAGTGAAGCCAGAAGACTCACCTGGCAGTCAGGCTTCGGAGGAAATTAAAGTGGGGTCACTGCCCACCTCATCACATCCTGCCATGCCCTGCTGCGGTTGCTCAGGCACATTAAGCTAAGGCAGCGTGTGCAAGCCGAGGATGAACTGATTAGTTCCTGATCGGGTCTGTCATTGGCAGCGGCAGTGGGTTCTGCAACGGCCATTCCATATTTTTTTTTAAAAAAATGCTTAAAAAAAAAAAAAAGCTTGAGAGTGACTTGTTATATCTGATGAAGACAGGGACCCATCACTTGTCACTGTTAAGCTTAATCAATGGTGACTTCATCTAGAGTCTTTATTTATAGCTAATGCAGACGTTAAAAAGATGTACAGCCATTAATTATTAGCGGGGTTGTTTTTTCAAAGCTCAAAGTACGCCTTGAATAAACGTACTTTAAGACACTTAAAGCCAAGGCATTCTTTATAAAATGACTAGCTAAAGAGTCCCTTGGGTTGCCTTTGAGCGGCTTTCAAGGCCCTAATAGCACTTTTCCCACCAAAGACACACCCCTTGAATCCTCTGAGAGGTACAATAGCATAATTGTTCTTTTAGGTTTCAAGGCCTTGACACATCTGTCAGAGAAAGAATGGGGAATGATAATACCAGAACTATTTTATGCAAATTCCACTTAGAGGTTTCAAGACTTCCCCGAGACGGATCTTGCCCTCTTGTTGACACTTGCCGTGTCACATCAGCGCTCCGTGAGAAAGTGCTGAGAGTTTGCCTTTTGTTAAATCATCCTCATTAAAAAAAATCTTTAGATAAAGTTAAAAAACAAATACAAAAACAATGAGATGGAAACATCAATTTGAAGATGTGTCTAGGGGAAAAACAGTATTCACCGCGATGATTTTTGCCCCCTGCAGTTAATCACTTTGCCGAAGGAATTCTTTAACTTAAGCCACAGGGGCAGAAAAGAGATGCTTACAAAGATGTTATGAAGATTCTAAGTATGCAGACATACACACACATGCATACATATGTACAGACACACACATACATACATACACATGTATACACACATACATACACATGCATGCACATATACACACACATACACACATGAACATACACCCACACACATACATATATGCATGCACACACATACCTATATACACATACATACATATACACATGAATGCAGACATACACACACACACACACACACACACACACACACACGCATGTGCATATGAGGTGTCAGCTAGCATGTTGCCGCGGGGATGCCCTTTCCGAGGCTGGAACTGTTGATCCACGTGCTTGGACAACAGGCACAAGCCACAGTCACACATTCACAGTAGTATTCCAGAAGGAGACCCGCTCACTTAGCAAGCAGATCAGAGGATCAAAGAGAAATGGGGGTGAATAGGGTAGTGCTAACAGACACATGTGGGGTCACACACTCTTAAGGGCCTCCAGCAAGTTGGAAAAATCCCCATAGGGTTCCCAAAATGCAAACAGAAATGAGTCCATTTATTCCAATACAATGGAAAAAATAGTCCACACAGAGTCAAAGTATTAACAGCTTGCTTTCTGCCTGTGGAGAGACTGTATTAGTTCACCCACACATCCACACATCCATCCATCCATCCATCCGCCCATCCATCTATCCATCCATCTATGCATGCAAGTATCCATCCATCCATCCATCTGTCCACCCATTCATTTGCCTCATCCATGCATGCATTCGTCTATCCACCCATCTGTCCATCTATGCACACATGTGTTCATCTGTCCATCCAACCATCTATCCATGCATTCACCCATTCATCCATCCGTCTACCCACCCTCCCATACTTTCATTCATCCATCCATCTATTCTTTCACCCATCTACCTAGTCATTTACCCATCCATCATCCATTCATCCACTCATGCATTCATTCATTCATCCCTGCAAGTATTATTCATTCAACAGATCTTCACTCATGATCCTCATTAACAATGGATCAAAATTTGATTCTGTAAATTCTAGCATGTTGTACACATAGTCTCTGCCCTCCAGGATGCAAAATATTAAGAGAGAATACCACCAGAAGCTGAGAGAGAAAAGGAATGATTCTCCCCCTGGAATCTTCAGAGGGAGTCTGGTCCAACACTCAGCCATTCTACTCTGGGATAGGCTCAGTGGTCATTGTAATGAACAGAAGACAAACATGTAACCATGTGTGCCATCAGGATTCAGTTTAAAAAAAAATCAACAAATGAATAGTTTCTGTTTGGTCCTATACAGAACACAGACATGCAGATAGATCCCAGAGGAGCCATGTAAGAGGCTTGGATCCTTTTGGCAGCCATGCCATGAGGAAGCCCAGACCATGTGAAGAGTCTGTGTGCCCATAGCAACAGCCCTGGGCATCAGCCATAAAAACAAAGATGCATCTAGAAGATGCCAACCTCCATCCTTTGGGTCATCCTTGCTGACTGAGTCTTCCTGGCTTAAGCTTTAGGGCAGCTGCCCAGCTCTGTACCTTGTCCAAGTGAAAAGCTGACAGAAGTTATGGGCATAATAAAAGAGTCATTCCAACCTTCCAAGTCGAAGGTACTGAATCTATGCCTCAAAAAATATTTATGCTGAAGTTCTACCCTCCATGGAGATGGCATTAAGAGGTGGACATTTGGCAGGTCATGACAGAGAGCTACAACCCTGGAGAGCTCTCTTGTCAACACGTGAAAAGCTACATAAAGGTGGCAGCCGGTCACTTGAGAGTGGACCCTCACCAGAATCCTACCTGGCTTCCTCATCAAGACTTCTATGCTTCAGAATTATGAAAAATAAATTTCTGCTATTTGTAAGCCTATTAATCCACGCTATTTTTTCATAGTGTTTAGGGTCGCCTCAGCTGCCGAATGCCGCTCTGCGGAGGCTAAGGCCTGGACAGAGCAAGCAATGCCCTGGAGGACAGCTGATCACAATTAGCTTAATCGTCAACTTGATAAGCCTAGAGCCAAATGAGAGGAAAGATACCACTGAAGAAGAACTGTCTAGAACAGATGGACCTGTCAGTATGCCCGTGAGGAACTGTCTCTATTGTAGCTGATGCATCTCTTGAATGTTAACTGATGTAAGAGGGCCTAGTCCACTGTGGGCAGCATCATTCCCTGGGCCCGTCCTGATTCATATAAGAATGTTAGCTAAGCATGAGCCTGAAAGCAAGCCTGTAAGCAGCATTTTTCTATGTTTTCTGTTCCAAGATCCTGCTTGAGTTCCTGTCGTGTCTTCCCTCAACGATGGACTGTGACCTGGAAGCATAAGCCAAATAAACCCTTTCCTCCCCCAAGCTGTGTTTGTCATAACATTTGTCACAGCAACAGAATGAAATTAGGACATGGGGCAAAGAACAACAATTTGGATCTCTAAGTATCCAACTGATCTATGTGCAAATGCCACCTGTCTCTGTGTTTCCCTGGCTGTGTGACCTTGAATATGCAGTTCAACCTCTCAGAGCTGCAGTCTGGTCTCCTTCCTAGTCTATACAGCAGGAGGCAATTACTGCTGTCATACGATCTAAAGGGGACCTCGATCCTGGCTTGGCACTTCACTGGCTCTGCTAATTGCTAGGTATTTCCAGGCTCCATACTTTGCTCCCGGGCCCAGGCTGCGCTCGCTTTTCTCCTCAGCTGCCTAATGCCGCTCTGTAGAGGCTGAGGCTCCGTTTACCCTCACCTGGATGGAAGGGAAACACTTTTGAGCCAAGAAAAGGAGAAACCTACCAGCTCCCGCATCCATTTAGTATCTCCCCTGGGGGACCAAGAGGCTTAATGTTTATAAAGTACTTTGAGATCTTGAAACCAAAGACTTTGTACAAATGTGAGGTAATCATGATAATTAAAGCGTTGTTATTGAATCCGGCGAGGCCGTATTGTTCCCTCATCCTGCGGTGAGCAAACTCCTGGCGGACCCTTTAGCGCACTGAAGAGATAATTTGCCAAATCATATACCGCTGCCCTGAAAGTCTTACTCACCTCCAGCCAGGGCCAAGTTCATACCCAACAATGAGGCTAATAGCAGGCCTCAGCTGCACAGCACTTTACAGTTTACAATGCAGCCTCAGATGGTGTCTCCCACTCTGTCAGTAGGATGAGAAGAGGAAAATTATTCCTCTGGGTGGATGGGGAGCTCAGGAAGAGACGGGTGCCTGACCCAGACTGAGGATGCCTGCAGCATTTTCGAGTCACGACAAATGCCCACTGTCTCTAAGTGAGGATGTTGAGGCTCAAAGAGATAACATGGCCAGACCGGGGGCTCCTGTTGGCCTCTAGGTCATATCTATCCAAATTGAAAAACATATTCCTCTCCCACATGGCACGAGTTTTGACAAATAGTTGGATTTTAGCACCACTAACCCAAGAGGGGACTGCCTATACATTCTGTTCAAGAATATCACTGTGCCTTAAAATAGGCTCTCTGTTCTTATACATATCTGAGAGCGATTGATCAGGAAAAGACTGTGGTAGGCAGCTTCTTTTTGGGGGGATAATCATGGTTGCTGTTGTTTGATGCAATCTCATATAGCCCAGGCTGGCTTCAAACTTGCCAGGTAGCCAAGGATGACCTTGAATTCCTGACCCCCCTGTGTCTACCACGCAAGTGCTAGGATGACAGGGGTGTGTGGCTACTGTGCCCAGTTTGTGTGGTACACAATGGAGGCAAATGGGCTACCAACAGAAATGTGTCTCTGGCTACCCAAATGGTTGTTTTAATGCTCTGGGATTCCAAGAGGACGGGCATGAACACCGTAGGGGGCCAAGAAGCAGCAGGGGGCTACCAAGAGGGGGAACCCTAATGGGACCCTTTATTCTGCTTTCCGTAAGATGAATGGGAGCTGCAGGTTTAGGGCTGGTTTGTTTCAATGAAGTGAGCTGAGACCTGGAGGGGGGTGCTTCCTGTTACCCAGTGCTTGCCCAGCGATTAGGGTGGGACACAGTGTCCTGGTTATTAGAGATGTACCAGGGAGGTGGCTTAGATGGGTGGGTTCTCATAAGAGATGGTGAGTTGTATGCCGTCACTAGGAATTAACTAGCCCTGGAAGGGCAGTCTCAGCAGTTCAGCAAGGCCTCCAGGTAGCGAAGTTTCAGAGAGATGTAATGAAAAGACATGGCTAGTCCTTGTAGGAAGTACCTTTAGAAAGCATGGTATCGGCTGAGGGTGGGGGGACAACTCAGCTGTACAGCGCTTACTGTGTAAACACATGGATTGTAGGTCAATCCCCAAAACCCACATTAAAAAAAAAAAAAGTCAGGCATGGTGGTACACCCTGAAAAGACCAGTGTCAGAGAGACTGAGACAGGCAGTTGCCCAGAGCTCACTGGCCGGCCAGCCCAGCCTGTCCCATGAGTTCCAGGCAGTGAGACTATGTCAGTCAAAGCTGTCCTCCAAGTTCCACCTGCATGTACATATAGACATGCATGTGCACTGCATACACAGAAAGACAGACAGACAGACAGACAGACAGACAGAAAATCAGATAGAAATCATGATATCAAAGATTCTCATATTCACATATGAGAAATCAGATGTGGAATAAATTCCTTAAGTAGGCTGCCCTGACTGATACCAAAGGAACCTTCCAGAAGCAACTGACCTATAGCTCTGCTCATATGCTGTTTACATTTCCCCACTGGTTCAGAGACACTCTCAGGAGCCTGAGCTTATAGGGACAGCTCTCTGTGTACTGGCCCCTCATGTGTCATCTTTGCCCACAGCAGACCTGACTTTATGTTCCAGCTCTGAGGAGTGGCCGATGCTTTTCTGCCTGGCCTGCTGACTCATGCCTTTGCAGTGTCTCTTCCTGCTTGGAGTTCCTTCCTGACATCTTCCTTTGGGAGAAACTTCATGCATCTTTCAAGATTCGTCTCAGCTTTCTTGTCTGATCTCAGCAGCTTTGGCTGAAGCCCGTGAGTAGAACTGTTTCCTGGTTTTGGGCTCTCAGACATCCCTGGGACCAAGTGCATGACTCTCTCACCCACGACCTCACCTTGGCACAGCCATTTCTGCTTACAGCCCCCATTGTCCTCTTAGACAGGGAGATGCTTGATGGCAGAGACTGCCTTCCACCTTCCCGTCACTCAGTAACGACATGATGGACAGCACACAGTTACACTAAATTATCAAACAAAAGCACAGCCTAGAGTGTGCAGCTCTGTGTTCATTTGTCTTCTGCTACTATCACGAATCACCCGAGGCTGGGTAACTTGTAAAGAAAAGAGATTTACCTTGCTTATAGGTTTGGAATCTAAAACCATAAACAATGTGGACCAGCTCACACAGGCCCCTCCTCTGCTACATCACAGCATAGCCAATGGTATCTTGGGAGAAATCAAACAAGATAGGAATTCAGACCCCAGTGAGGGCTTCCCACTAGCCCTCACCTCTAAAGGTCCAACAAACCCTTTAATATTCCGGTATGGGCAATCAAGTTTCCAAAAGCTGAACCCTTGGAAGACTCAGTCAAACCCAATCAGAACCACAGAAGATTTCTGCTTCAGTGTTCCTACCATTGTGCTGATGATGCTCTCATCCTAAAATCTGTGAGGTTGTCCTTCAACTCTCAGAGCATTTGAACACTTGGTCCCTGTTTGGTGTCACTGTCTGGAGAGGTTTGGGTGGAGCATTTTGGCTGGAGGAAGTACTTCACAGGGGGCGGGGCTTTGAAATTAAAAGCCATGCACACTTCCACCTCTCTCTGCTCCATGCTCAGGGTTCAGATGTGAGCCCTCAGCTTCCTGCTCTTGTCACCATGCCTGCCACTGAGGCCATTCTGTCCCCATCGTGATGGACTCTTGTCCCTCTGGAGCCATAAGCCCAAACAAACGCTTCCTTCTGGAAGTCATTTCTGGTCATGGTGCCTTATCGGAGCACAAGAAGAGTCACTAATAAAAATGCCCATAACGGTACAAAGGATTTTGTGTGGGGACCTGCGCACCAGCTGCGATTGCTCTCGCTTCATTTTATTTTGAGTTTTTTTTTTTTCTTTATTTAAAGTCAGCTGGATTTTCTAAGAGTGAAAAGGATCTGCATCTTCAAACTTTCCTGTCTGAAATAGGCTCCCAGGACCCTGCCCTCCTTCACACTTCCGTGTGCAAATCGCAGCCTCTGGGCCCCGTGTACTCCTGTTCATGTAGGCTCTGCAACTAGGTGCCTTCCCCCACAACACACCTCCCCACAAAGCCAACTCACTGAAAGCAAGCTCATTATTTCAAGACATCCCTGTGGCCAAAGGTTATGCTTTTCAGAGTTATATAAGTCTCTTCGTCTAAACAGCACAGACTTAATTGGCTGGGATCAGAGTTGCACTGTTTGGGGTAAAAAGCTGTGATTAACGTGAGCTAAAGACGGCTGGACAGGCACAGACCGATTCAGTTGCCATCAGAATGGCAAAGGCCCGGGGAGGGGGAGGGCGGGTTTGCCTTGGTGCACAGGTCTCCTCTCAAGACAGACACAGAGCTGAGGAAGGCTGTGGGAGACACCTTCCCTATCCCCCAGGTGCCCACTTGGCTGTTCAGATTCAAATATGAAGTGTCCTCTGCAGTCTCCTGTGCTTGAACACTTAGTTCCCATCCGGTACTGGCTCTGGAGGTTGTGGGACCTTTGTGACATGGGCCCTAGTTACAGGACATCCGGCCAGAGGGATGGGACTTTAACACCATGGAGAGGATGCACTTCTAGCCAAAGAACTGTTTTCTCACGGCTGCTGCTCTCTGTAACTAGTCATATCTCTCTCCTGCTGCCTCAGCCAGGCCGCCCCTTCCGTGATGGCCTGTATCCCCTCGGACTGAGAGCCAAAACAAACCCTCTCTCTCCTCAGTGGCCTCTTGTCTGATAGTCAGTCACAGCACCGAGGAAAAATAAACGATACAGTGGCCTGCGGTGGTGTGGAAAGTAGGACAAGCCCAGCAGAAAGTTGGGTGATTTTCTGGTCCCTACACAGGAGAGAAAGTTGTTGCTCTACGCTGTGCCCTAGTTAGGCTACTGTTGGGTGGCTATCTGGCAAGATGGCCGGCTATCTTCCTCTCACCAGTACCTTGTGCTGAGCCATGTGATCTAACCTCTGTAGCATGTCTCTAGCAGTATGTTCCTTTTCTTGTCGATGTGACCTCATGCGTGACAGAAGCAACTTATCACAGGAATTGCTTTTTGGAGCTCAGTTTCAGAGGGGTCACCCGGTTCTGCATTGCCTGGCCTGCGGTACGGAGCATCACAGGGACGGCAGACTGTGGTGAACAATTACCTCATGGTGGCCAGGAAGCCAAGAAAAGGGAATGGCAGAGTTCAATGTGCTTCCTCTCCCACACATTATTTCCGTCCACATCCCCAGCACACGGGATAGTGACACCCACATTCTGGGTGGAATTTTCTTCCTTGATGCATCCTCTCTGGAAATACACTCGGAGGCACACCTGGACGCGCCTCATCAATTTTCTAAGTGCTTCTCAGTCCAGTCAAGATGACAATGAAGGTTAACTACCAAAGTTAGACCTGTTTTCTCTGGTCTCAGAGAGTTAAGAACACACATAACAAGAGACCAGACTTCTGACGACTGTCTTCCCATGTGGCACTCTGTCTGGCCACTCCCCCTTGCCCTTCAGAGCAGGGAACCCACCTGTTTAACCCTAGTGACTGCACTATTCCCAGCTGCTTTCTCTAACTTTGTACTAACAGCTGTATGCACACTTCCGATGTAAGCCTCGGTTAGGCACTTCCTGTGTCCTGTCAGCTAGATGGGGAAACTGAGACAGAGAGGCTGAGAAAAATGTCCTGAGCCCGTCATCAGCTTTCAACCTGTCATTGAACCACAGGCAGGAGAGTTTGGGGGTGGGGAGGGGAAGCAAGGAGTGACAGAGGCCCGAACAGTGGGAACAGAGCTTCAAACACCTAGAAAGATCAAGAAAGCTTGTAAGCCAGGGGTGGTGCAGGGTAGGAGTAGGCATCGCAGAAAAGTGCAGGGGTGAGGTGGGCAGGGGTAGGAGGAAGATGAGGAATGCAGGCTCTGAATTCTGCGCACTCTTCAAAACCCATGGGCTTTACGTGCCTGTTATTCCATACCTCATTAGTTGAGCGTTTTCAGTCTCAAAGGAAGGGAAATTTTGTCAAATGCTTTTTGCATTTTTTTTTTTTTTTTTGCACTGGGTGAAATGATTGGAAATGGTCATAAGTTTTCCCAGTTGCTTTTTTCATTTCTCACCCAGGGAGCATGGCTCACTCACTTCTTTACCAGCTCTGCTGGGTATAGTATTTGACCCTGAACCTTGTCCTGGTGACCTTAAACACACATGATTTGCAAAGTTAGAATGGCCATTATTTCGGTCCAGGAGAGAATTGGCCAAGGAAAGTCAGCGGGGAAGAGGGGAAAATCAGGCTGTCTCTTGCTCTAGTCTCCGAGCTTGGAGAGCCCAGTACATCCAGCAGCCACACGGGCCTCCCTTTTGTGTGCGTGCGTGCACGTTGGCTTTTTCTTTAGTTCTTGGCCAATTTCCTCTTCCAAATTGTGAGCAGATGCATGTTAAATTAGGATTAATGGAGCTCCTTCGTGGTGCATTGAATTTGAGCCGTGCACAGTAATAGTTTCATAACACATCATTCAACCTTTCTAAGAGGTTAAAAATTATATACTTAAAGCTTTAGTGTATTTGTCTACAGCCGGAATGAATCCAAATGGGAATTATCAGTTCACTTCATTAAAGGAAGACTGGTTAAACACACACACACACACATGTGCGAGCACCCGCACACGCGTAAGGGTCCAGGGAGTTTCATGTGCCAGTTTTGAGCCCCAAAGTATCTTTAATATAACTATCCATTTCTTGATAGAATCAGCCTGGGCTGCTCTTACCTATTCACTACAGCCAGTATCTGTGTGGATTCTTTGAATGTTACTTCTTTTCTAGAAAACTTACCAAGGTCTGGACTGCATAGTTATACAAATTACTGTAATGTATTTCCTGTGCATATTAAATTAGCTCCCCAGTCTGATAAAAGGTTGAAATGCAATTATTCTTTATTTCTCTGCTCACTAGAACTCTAAAGTAAATAGCATTCTGCTAACGTTTGTTGATTGTTCCCACTGTAACTAGCAAGTTGATATGTAAAAATAAAAAAGAGAAATCGGCCATTTCTTCCTCTTTTCACAGCACCGTCCCCTGGAGTGAGATTTCAAAGGACTAGTGTTGACTATACTTTGAGGAATCATTGGAGGTTTTGCTTCAATTGTTTAATACTGTTTGTTACTTGTTTTTGTGTTACGGGACAATAGTAATTCTGCCTCTCTCTCCTTCTCCCTCTCCCTGTCTCTCTCTGAAAACCCAAGAGATCTGATCTGGGAGAGGGTACTGGGGTGTAAAGACCATCCATTCACTTCAGAAGACCCCCTCTTCAGGATAACTCTGTCCTGGTGGTGAGAGACGATGACAAATGAGTAAAAGCTATACAGCTTTAGTTGACAAGAGGGCAGTAAATGGATGCTGTCAGGAAAGTATAGACCAAGGGATAGAAAGAAAGTGACAGATGTGATTTTAAATCAGGAGTTCAGCAAAGGCCGCCAGGATAGGTGGCATTCTCTACCCCGACACGGAGCCAGCCACGTAGATACTCAAGAAAAAGGACCGCAAGAGGAGGGCTGAACTTAGCAAGCTTGGCCCAAAGCCAGACACCCAACACACAAGTAGCTTTGAACTTCTACTGGAAGAGTCCATTGCATTATGGGCAAGCTTGGCACTTTGTTGTTAAACTACTAAGACACTACTGCTGTCTCCCAGGTGCCTACAGCTGAGCAAAAGGCTCAGGATATCAGAAGACTACAAGGCAGCCTCAAAGACAGAAAGATGAGCTATTTACGTGGGTACCATCACAGATGCCTCTGATCTCCCCAGGTGAGTGTCGGTTAATCAAGAAGTCTTGGATGACTCCGGAGAAGAGAATGTTTCCCTGTGGGAGTTGACCTCTGACCTATCTCAAAACGATTAGTAGATGTTAAGTAACACCAGGCAAATGACCTTCTTTGGGTGACTGAGCAGCCCAGCATGGTTGGTAGACGTGGACAGAGGAGACATTTAGGAGCTGAGAGTATCAGGAATAGCAGCCGGAAAGGACAGTGTAGAGGAATAGACCTGTATGAAAGCTAGGAAGGGTCTATATTCCAGGGGTCTACATTCAGAGGCCTATGTGGTCTGGATGGAATGTAGACACACCTTTAACTCCAGTATTCAGAAGGCAGTAGTGGTCCACATCTTTAATCCCTAAGAAAAACAGAACGTGGAAGCAGACACAGGAAGCAGAGCTCAGAAGGAATCGGTGTCAGGTTGAAAGTGACTGAGATGAGTCAGAGTGAAGGACAGGCAAAATGACAAATCAGAGGAAGAGTTAGCAGAATGAGAACATGCCCAACTCTTGTGACAGAAAAGAGGAGGTTCTCAGCTCAGAGCAGAATCAGTTAGAGCAGTGAGTTACAGCAAGTAGTATGAGGTGAGCAGTTTGAAGCAGGTAGGTTGGGGGAGAGACACAGAGACAGAGGCAGCTTGGCAGAAGAAGACAGTATCAGATGGGAAGAGTGCTTCAGTTTGGAGCTAAGCAGAGCAGTTCAGTCTGATGCAGTCAGAGAGTCAGCAGTGGTTGTATGGAGCTAAGCCTTCCAGGTCTAGATTGTATGGAGGCAGAAATGTTCTAGGGCTTTATGCTAGAACCAGAGATTGAATTAGACAAAGAATAGAAGCCGCTGCCCTGCATCTGGTGAATCTACAGCTACAGACAGGAACAGGTTGCACTGATGAAGTAAGGTTACCTGTTATCTGGCAGGTGATGGAGAGCTGAAGTTTTTAAGCAAAAATGTCATATAGTCCTGTACTTACTCTAGAAAGCTCTATCCTGCAGATTGGTAGGAAATGACAGAGATGAGCGATGTCACTGTCCTGGCTGTATTGACCCTTCTGTCCCATGAAAACCACAGTTGGAAAGATCTCTGAATTTGCAACCAGATCTAGGATTAGGGAACACCAAGAGACTAGTAACTTAAAGCCTTGTTCTGGCACACACACATTGGGGGATTTTCTGTACTAACCTATGTCTTTATCATCTGAGACGTTATCGGCAGGCACGAGCCCTACATGTTGGGGAGAGAAAAGAAAACACCCTGTTTTTAGCGGGGTGACTCTTTCCCTCACTTGCTCCAAGCCAACACACTTGGGTGTCCACTTCTGTTTGAAAGACTGAGGCTTCCTTTCTTGCTTTTTTCTCTCTCTGCAAAAGAAAATTAGTTTAGGATCTGTCTCAAGTAACAGCGTTCCCACCCAAGTATTGATCCCCGCCTTAAAATACTTGCACTCAGGAAGTACAGAGGCAGCACAGATACGGGGAGCACACACTTCATTTTTATCCTTGTGTGGATTCGAAAAAGGAACGCAGGGTTACATGACCCACGACGCATAGAGAGAGGTGTGGCGGAGCTTCCAGGACACAGGCTGCAAATCAGTGGATGGCTGGCGTCAGCTGGCTTGCAAGGAGGTGCTCGAAAGTCTTCTGCAATTCCTGGAGGGAAGCCCAGGAGGGCTGACTCCAAGTTTTAGGATCACTTGCAGTGTGAGCTACTTTAACTTTTCCAGGAGAAAAGCCTGGGTCTGAGTCTGCATCTGTGGCAGAGGGGAACGAAAAGGAGGAGGTACAGAGCTGTCTACCAGGATGAGAATGACTTCTCCTAAGCTGAAGGCTAAGATGATGCTGTCCAGCCCAGGACTGCACTTCCCAGACTCCTTTGTACTTAGAAGAACCCACATTCAGGTACTTCCAAGGACAGGGACATGGCTCTTGAGGGGCCAGTTAATCTTCTTCACTGTCTCCTCTCACCCACCCGTTGGATGATAGAAAAGAGACACCAGGTGGGAGGAGCCTGGATCCCTCATCACTAAAGAGGGAGGCCACCTGCCAATCATATTCAATCAGTCTGACAGATGAGCTTGAAATAGACTCCCACTGTGTGGGCAGTTGAAGGTTGTTATTGAAGCTGGTATCAAAGGCTTGTGATGTCTGTGTTCTGGAAGCTGAGGAAAGAGGATTAGGAGTTCATGGTCAATCTGGGCTACCAAATGAGAGAGTCCCTGTCCCACCAAACACAAGAGAGTGAGGCTGAGGAGAGAGCTCAGTCAGTGAAGGTCTTGCCACACAAGCAGGATGCCTGAGTTGATCCCCAGTCCGCATGAGGCTTGGAGGGGTGGATCTGTAATATCAGCACTGGTGAAGTAAAGAAAAGTGGATCCCTGAAGCTCATTGGCCAACCAGATTCATGGAATCCATGAACTCCAAGATCTGTGAGAGACTGTCTCAAAAAATAAGTGGAGAGCAATCAATCAAGGAAAACATTGACATTCACCTCTGACTTTGCACATGCACTCACATGTGCATACATACATATGCATAAATACATGCATGCATGCACATACACATGCTTGCACACATGTACTTGTACATGCACATGGATGTTCATACATATGTGCACACACATAAACACACATGCAGACATCCATCCACACACACATACACATGCACACACAGGCATTCTTAGCCTTTTGTTCAACCAGAGGCACCTGGGATGCAACAGGACCATGGGGAATAGTGAGATCTCCAGGCTTATACCCTGTGGCCTTCAAAATGTCACTGGAACCTGGTAGAAAGAACCAAATTGGGCATTATGACCTTTTACTGGTATGCTGGGGGTCACTGTGCTTTCTTACAGGCTGCAGTGACAGCTGAATGAGTTTCTGAACACA
The DNA here is from genome assembly GCA_026225945.1 of Cricetomys ansorgei. Lineage (NCBI taxonomy): Eukaryota > Metazoa > Chordata > Mammalia > Rodentia > Nesomyidae > Cricetomys > Cricetomys ansorgei. Next base: position 1,982,755 of record JAMJFZ010002669.1, on the reverse strand, counting down.
CATCCCTTAACACCCAGCCTGGCACCTGGATGGTACTAATATCATTTCTCCTATCATTACTGTCATCATGTTGATAGAATCCCGCCTAACCCGCGGCCCTGAGTGGTGGCTGCGATGACCAAATTGAGAAAATGTGCACAACAGTCGCTTTGCTACGTTCTCAGAGTTGGGAGAGACAGAGAATGAATTCCAGACCCACCCCAGCGCTGTCCCTCCATGCTGTCCTGCTGACGTCTCCCCGGCCCCATCCAGCAGCAACGCCCAGGGCAGAGGCTGAAGTGGGCGAACAGGAACGAGATGTGAGCCAGGGAAGGACTACAGAGCTCAGTGGCTTTCTCCAGCCAGACTCGTCGCTGACAGGCAGGAGGACGCAGGCAGGAAGGGCTTATTCCAAATCCTGTTGTATAAATAGGATGGGCAAGGGCTCTGCTAAAATAAGCCGGCTACAAGAATGATTCCCCAACCAGAACCAAATCCAGTCCTTTATTTTTTTTCCCCGTCTTGTCCCCATTAATTCTGGAGGACTGCGAAGAAACAGTCCATTCCAATTTCGTTCCCAGCATCATTCATTTTGTCCAAAACAAGTGGCTAAAAACATAGGAAATGTGAACTGAGAAGGGGAATGAAAATAACCACTGGGATTAGAAAAGAAAAGGAAACAAAACAAAAGAAAAACCCAGAAAGGTGGCAAGCTGGCTAGTTTTGTCAACTTGAACCAGACCTAGAGTCATCAGGGAAAAGGGAGCCTCAGATGAGGAGTTGCTTCTACCAGACTGGCCTGTGGGCAAGCCCACTGGCATTTTCTTGATTAATGATTTCTCTGAGAAGACCCGGTTCAGTGTGGTTGGTGCCACGCCTGGGCAGGTGGTCCTGGGTTGCATCAGAAAGCAGGTTGTGCAAACCACGAGGAGCAAGCCAGTAAGTAGCATTCCTCCAGGCTCCTACTCTGACTTCCTTCAGTGATGGACTATGATCAGGACATGGCGGCCAAACAAACCCTTTACTCCACAATGTGGATCATGTCTTTTGACAAAGCAAACCAGAACAGGTGGTAAACCCTGGTCTGGATCACTTGGAAATGATGACTCTTGGCTGGCCGTGGTTCTGATGTGTCACCTCCAGATGAAGTTTTGGGAACTGGCCTAAACAGGTTGTGAGCCAGGGTTCAGTGATACAAACTTCCCTTTGGCAGCCGAAGGATCCCAAGCCCCTCTCAGAGTAGAAAGGAGCCATTGAAGACTCCAACAGATGCATTCCTGTTCTCCGATGCCCTGTATAATGACATAGAGCTCACAGCTGGTGAACTAAGTCTATTCTCCCACCTCTAGTCTTCATCTGGGAAGTTCTCTTGTCCTTTCGGAACTTGAACTTGGATGGCAGCAAATGTGAAAGGTAAGGACTTTGTTGAGGGTATTCAGACACAGACAGGGAAGCTGCTTGTCCGGGTCCACATCAGCCAAGCTTCAGACTAGATCTGAAATTCTCTTTGCCAGGGTTGGCGTGGCACCAAGGGAAGGCACAAAGACCTCACGGTCCTCAGACCCATGGTGGGGATCTCCATGTTACTTAAAGCCTCCCGACCCCAAGCTTTTGTGACTCTTACATGATGGCAATGCTGAAGAGTGGTCAGAAAAAGTTGGGCCAATCTGGAAAGCAGGGACTGACCCCTTTAAGGAGGGCTGCCCCTTGATCCTGGGGTTGTTTCTCCTCCCCTTCTCCTTCAGAGGGTGTTGCCCAAGGAGAAAATCCTACCCAAAAGATGACACCCCAGGCAAGACCAATCAAAGTCAAGGAGTTCAGAAGGGGAAGGGTTCCCTGGAGCCTATACAGTCTGATCACACACACACAAACATGTGTGTGCACATGAACTCCTATTTCTGGGGAACACTTCATGGCAACTGTCCTGACAAAGTTTGTTCTCTCTCTCTCACTCTGTGTGTGCGCGTGTGTGCGCGTGTGATGCTTCTGTTCCTGCATCAGTCTGTAACTGACAACTTCACTTTCTCTGATGGCCTTCTGTCACTGTTGCTTTCTGCCGGGGCTCCTCAGAGTCTCTGTAACTTTCACTCTCGGGCAGGCAGCTGCCACTATCAAATCCGCTTTCTCATCCCCAGCCTTGGATCTCCGGGATCTCTGTTGCTGTCTCTGGTTAGCCTTTCCTGTTCTCTCCGTTGATGCCTGCATGATCTCCCACTGTCTCTCTCAGTCAGTCACCCTACTCTCTCTGATTGTCACTTCACTTTTCGGATGATCAGGTCTTCTTTCCAGGAAGAACAATTCTGTCTTCCCTCCCATGGACTTGGCGGTACTCCTAGATGACCCCTATCCAAGACCCCCATAACAGTACCATCCTCCACATGGCTCTTCACTGAACTAGCTCAGGCTGGGTGTTGCGTAGCTATTTTCTCTGAACTGAAACATCCTCTCCTTGAGGGAGACTCATATGACTCATAAAGTAACCAAAGCTCAGAAGTCTCAGGGACTAAACAAAACACCCAAATGTCACTTCACAAAGTTGAAACTTAAAGGATGCACAAGTCCCCTCCAGACCTTACAGAAGCAGTGAACAGTTGCTGGGGAGTAAGGACATCCTCACCTGCCTAGCTGCAAGAGACTCCCTGACCAACTAAGCTGTCTACAAATCATACACAGAGCTCCAGGGATACAGCTTTCAGGAGCCATCTCCCATGCTGGGGTGGGCTTCTCTGTGATACAGCTGTCTTTGAGTCAGCCATGGTTCTGTTTGTAACCCGAATAAACTCACTGGCTCACCAGACTAGACTTTTATGCAATTGTTGTGTGTGTGTGTGTGTGTGTGTGTGTGTGTGTGTGTGTGTGTGTGTGTTCTTTTGTTGATGCCTTAAGGTGAAAACATGTTTGTTCATCTCTCTCCAGAGAGAGTCTGGGGAACCTTGTGGGAAAAGGACCCATGCTAGCCCTCCTCAGAATCAGTTAGAAGGAGGGTGAGAGTCACCCAGAAAATATAGGGATGCTTTTCCTAAGGGCAGCCATCCCTCACCATCTGCATGTGGTAGATCTCAGATGCTGGAGTCTACTATACAAGAGGGCATGGCAGTGTGCAGAACACATGCTCATCTTCTACATTTGGAATTATCTCTGTAGTACTTATGGAGCCTCGTGTTAGTGTAATCTGTGTAAATCATTGTCTTCTGTTGTATTATTCAGGAAATGACCAAATAGTCTGTACATTATCAGTACGGATTAAATTTTTTAAAAGATTCCTTAATTTATTTTCTCTCCAAATGCCCCTCTGTGTGTGTGTGTGTGTGTGTGTGTGTGTGTGTGTGTGTGTGTGTCTGTCTGTCTGTCTGTTGCTTGTCTACAGGTACTCATGAGGGCCAGAAGAGAGTGTCAGATCCCCTAGAGTTAGAGTTAGAGATGTGTGTGAGCTGCTCAGCATGGATGCTGAGAACAGAACTAAGGTCCTGTGGAAGAGCAGCAAACACTCTTCACCGCTGAGTGGTCTCTCTGGCTTCCAGATGCAATAAAAAAAACCCCACTATTTTCAATCAGCAGCTGATTGAATCTGCAGGTATGGCCATGCTGGTGGTTGTTCTTGTGCATTTGATGGGGTTTAGAGTCACCTAAGAGACACACCTGGCCATGTCTGTAAGGGCTTTCCAGAGAGGAGTAACCGATAAGGAAAGACCCACTTACCAAGGGTGGCACCTTCCAAGGACATCCCAGACACAGAGAGGACCAAGGAGAAAGAAACACACATGCCTATTTTCACTGTTCCTTCTTGAGCAAGTGTATCTGTCATTGTCCTCTGGAGACATCTTTACTGACATCAGACTCCAGGCTAGGTCAAGTCTCATAACACAGAAACAGTTAATAGTATTTATTAGGTGAAAGAGAGAGAGAGAGACAGAGAGACAGAGAGAGAGAGAGAGGCAGACAGACAGAGAGAGAGAGAGAGGGAGAGACTGAGAAGGAACTGTTAGGAATGCATTGTTTGGTGATTTAGAGGAAAAAAATCAAATTAGAGCCAAATTGTGTTCTGTAAGTCAGAATGGATTCAGGTGGGTGCATACAAAGAGAATAGATTTTTTAAAAAAGACTCATTTTAAAACTGTGTGTGTGCATGTGTGTGGGCATGTGCATGTGTGGAGGCCAGAAGAGGGTTTCACACCCTCTGGAGCTGAAGCGACAGGAGGCTGTGAGCAGTGCAGGGTGCTGAGAACCAAGCTCGGGTCATCTGCAAGAACAGTACACGCTCATAACTGTTGAGCTGTGGCTCTGGCCGCAGAGGACAGAGTTTTTGGTTTGGGGATTTTTTTGGTTTGGTTTTGTTTTTCTGAGTCAGGGTCTCACTATGCAACCCGACTAGCCTGAAACTCACTGTGGAGACCAGATCCTATTTCCAAGAGAGTAGTTGAACAACCACATTTTAGACTTGATGGATTTTTCAAAATGAAGAGAACTCAGTGTCGGGTGGGTAGGCAAGTGGATCCGGAGGGTGTTGGTGGGTGAATGTGAGCATAACCCATGTCATTAAATTCTCAAAGAATTAATTTTAAAAAATTATAAAAATGAACACAAGCTAAGGCAAGCTACTACTGAGGCGACGTGGATGCTCCCCAGTTGCTGCCCACCCCTAAACACCGACAGGTGATAGGATATAGGTGAGAACAAGCTGAACTCTATAAAAAGGTGCAGGGTAGTCATAACGAAGCAAACTATGGGAGGGACTGTTCAGAATGTGAAGATAAGAGTTGTTTTGTTTTTGAGAAATGTGTGTGCGTGTATGCACGCACCACACTTGGGTGTCAGAGGACAACTTTTAATCCTGGATCCTCCTTGTTGGAGGCATGGTATCTCTTACTATGCCTGCCACTGCCCTGAATCCTCCAGGCCACCTTCGGCCTGTGAGCTCCTGGCTCATTAACCCTTGGGTATCCCTCTCCTGCCTCACTGTAGGAGAACTAGCATTGCAAACACACCCTGCCACCGCCGGACGACGTATAGTGTGGTTCCAGGGATTGAACTGGGGTCATCTATCTTGCATGGCGAGTGCCTTTACTCGTGAGCCATCCCTGACCACCCATTTTGTTTTCCAAATGACCCTGAGTGGCAGTAGGATTTTATGAAGGACACTGGCCCCCAGCATAAAGATCCACGGAGAGCAAAGAAAGAGTAGCCCTTGTACCATCCACGTACCACCCAATACAGGACCAGCTCCCAGTGCCACACCACTGATGATGCTGGAGAGGACCGCACAGACACAGTGAGTCGCTGATGAGCTGCCATCACGTGAGAATAAAGGTCTATGCAATGCAATTTGACCCTGACTTTGTGCAACCCACCAAACCTTTCTGTATCTCAGTTGCCTCGTCTGTGCAGTAAAAGCAACATCATGCCTCTCCCAGGATTAGTCGGGAGTGAAACCTATCTGGTTTGTATAGCAGATGAACCACAGCATCTCAATACAAAGAGTCCCAGTGGGTCGCTGCCTAAGTTAACCACAGTGGCAGTGGGTGATTTGATTTAGCGCCAACGCTATAGACCTGTGAGTGTTTGAATCAAGGCTTAGTCAGTGAATACTGTGTGACCCTGGGTGAGTCGCTTAACCTCTCTCTTGTTGCAGGTGCCAAACAGCTGGAGGATGTGTCTACTCTTCTCCTCCTTCGCATTAAAAGATGGAGGGGGGGGTGAAAAGGAAAGGAAAGGGGGAGGAGAGAGATGGAGTGGAGAGTGTGAGTAGGGGAGATAGGACAGTGCACTCCCCTGGCACAGTCATCATTCATGTGGATGTCTGCTTCTCCACAGAGACATGCAGGGAGAAAATACCACCAGGGAGCCATTGAGGGTGCGCTGCAGGGCCCCATAATTACCGTGGCCTAGTTATTTCTCTGGAAAGGGGAAAAAAGTCCAGCACCCAATCTGGCTTTTTTTTTTTTTTCTTAATAGGTGAAGTTGAACCTAAAGTACTGTAATTTTAATCAAATCTTCCCATCTGCGTGCAGCGTCCCTGAGAAGTTGAGGGTGTAAGTGTATGTTGTGGGGCTGGTGGAATTGTCGCAGCAGGGGGGGGAAGAGGGCAGAGCGGTGGTAATTATGCTACACTTCGAGGTATTTCGGTTGCCAAGGGGAGGCTGCGCTTCTTTTCCTTCTTTATTTATTTTTAATTTTCTTTTACGCTCGTTGAGGGCTTGGGTGACATCATGGGCAGACAAGAGGGGCCAGAAAATATGCAGCAGCCAAAAGGGCACAAGGACGGGAAAAGATGAAGCCACACTTGGGGCAATCAGGAAAATGGGGAGAAGGAAGACTGAGTTAAGGCTGCAATGGCCCGGCCTCTCTCCATCGCAAACGCACGTTCCTACACACAGATGCGTGTCTGCACAGGAAGAATACACGCTGACCCAGCTCACGCTAATTTGGTTCATGTAGCCAACGTGACACACGGGGCGTGGCATACTTGAAGGTCGCTCAAGCCAACTAAACAGCTTCGACGACAGCCCAGAACCTGGATAACAGAAACCACCCACCAGAGGGCAAGGCTGGCACAGATACAAAGAGGAATGGAAGAGAAGTCTGCATGCCCTTCGCCTGTTTTTGAACTTTAGAATAAGTCTGTTCTTTGCTTTTGAGAATTTCATACACTTAGTCAATGAAGTAAAATCGTATCTACCCTCTCCCAACTCTCCCCCTGTCACTTTTCAACAATTTCCCCTCCCAACATATTGTCTCTCTTTTAAAAAAAAAATATCCTACTAAGTCCAGTTACTATTGTTCACATGTGTGCGGATGTGGGGCCATCCACTGGAGCATGAGAAGCCTACCAGAGCTATGTCCTCAATAAGGAATGACACTGTCTACTGCCAATAGCTCCTCAGCAAGGGGTGTGGAGATTACTCTGTCAATACCAGGATGTTGGGTGACTTGATCTCATGCAGGTAACCACAGCTGATGGGACTTCATGAGTACAACAGGCCTGCTGTGCCCAGAAGACAGCATTTCATGCATTCCTTCCTGCACCCCCCCCTCCAGACATATTTAAGTTTAAAGAAAAGATGTAAAGAAAGCACTGTGTCCCAGGGTACCACATATCCTGTCTCTGACATCTTAGCATCAGTTCAGTGTGAACTGATGAACCAAAGCTGATACCTGGGCTTTCAGTGTTATCCTGAAAGAACCACACCCCATCCTCCCTCGGGCACAGTAATTTTAACAATTATTCCAAACAAGCAGGGCTGTCTAGATCTCTGGAAAGTTCAGTCCTGAAATGAATGGCTAGAATGTTGCTTCTGGCCGGTATGAGACACTGAAACTCACAGCCCAGCCAAGGAGCACTGCCCCTCGTCGGCTCCGACAATTCTAGTCAAAGCAGAATCCCTAGGTAAACAGGAAACTCCGCTTCTACTTAGAAGTATGTGATACTGTCAACTGTTTGTTTCTCTGAGTCCCCCAGCACTGGGAAGATAGCTGCTGCAGATGCTCAAGAAGATACCCGAGCATCCCAGGATGGAAAAGGACAGTTTCCCTTAGGACAAGGTCCCCCTACCACCTAATTCACAAACAAATTCAGAACAAGCACTTCCATCAGGAGAATCAAAGCCAACCAAACAACCGGACTGGCAAGATGGCTCAGCGGGTAAAGGAGATTGCCGCCAAGCTTGCCGACTTGCGTTCACTCCCTGGCACCAACACGGTGGGAGAAGAGAAGCGGCTCCTCCCACGGGTTGTCCCCTGACTCCCACACATGCGCCGTGGGATGAGCATGCGCCTACACTGACTGAATACACGAATAAATTAATTAATAAACAAGCAGATGGATAAGTAAACAGACAAACGAATAAATGAATAAATAAAAGATAATTTTAAAAAAAAACCAACTGAAAAGTCTTTCTGTAAACAAGCTCAATATTTGTGCTTCTAGATTCTTCTACTTCCTCAGCCCCGCATTCTATGCATACAGGGTCTAGGCTCACTCACCTTTGAAAGACCAGCACAGAGTCTCCTTTGGGAAGCCTCCCTGATGCCACCTCTCCCTTCTTGAAACACTGGATCCCATAGATGCTTAACTTTTATCTCCCCTCCCTTCTTCCTATCTCTTCCACTCTCCTTCCCTCCCTGTGCCCCATCTCTCTCTGTCTCTGTCTGTCTCTCTGTTTCTCTCTCTGTCTCTCTCTGTCTCTGTCTCCGTCTCTCTCTCGCACGCGCACACACACACCTCATCAGCCTCGTGTATGGAGGAGGTCAGGCCCATTTGGAAGATGCACGTGTTCGTGTTTTGACACTCCATGTGAGAAAATGGTTGCACAGCAAGGAACCACACAAAACGCCACCGAAGTTTACACTTTAAAGTGGCTAATTGCATGCTATGTGAATTTGCTTTAATTTTTCCAAATAAAAGATGAGAGTTAAAAAAAAATGACAGCACAGCTTTACACACGCTCCATGCTTAAGGAACTAAGAGCCACATAGACGCTGCAGTTTGGCCAGGAATGAGGGCCCGAAGCCTACTGGAGAAGTGGGCAGCGGGAGGGGCGTGGTCAGGAGCTATGATGGGGTAGCGGAGAGGCTGTGCAGAACGTGCCCAAGAGCTAGGGGTGAATGTCGCTCATCCCTCATGCCCAGGCTGAACAGGCAGCTGCTGCCTGAGGGAGACCCTTGCTGCACAACCCTGCTCAGCTCCACTCTGACAGATGCTGGGCAGTTCTCAATTCTTTCTGAGACCGTGTGCTTTTCAGGGATGAAACCTTGAGCTGGGCCTCAGTTATCACCCCTCACATCCACAATTTCGGGGTAACTGATGTTTTCAAAACAGGCACCGGAGGAGTACTGGCTATATAGTAATCTTGTAATAATCTTAATAACCACCCCAGGCTGCTCTATAGAGGACGCAACTGAGGGTCAGGGAGGTCCTTTTCTATGTCCAGCTAAACTTGTAGGAGTGGGCTCCGAGTGCATAGCTGTATATGGTTTGGATCTGATGTGACCCTAAGAGGCTCGTGTGTTGAGGGCTTGGTCCCCAGTGAAATGGTGTAGAGCTGGGGCCTTTGGGAAGGGTTTGGTCATGAGGGCTTTGACATCCGTTGGTGGATTTACAGTCTAATAGTCTTTGGGGGGTGGTGAGAACTCAGGGGACCAGGGCCTCACTGAAGGGAATGGTCTTGGGGCTACGTATTATCCTGTTTCTCTGTTGTGTCTGCCCTCCTATTCCCTTCCCTCCTCACTCCTCTTTCTCTCTATGGCTTTAACCGACTAGGAACCAAACCAAGCCTTCCTCTCTCTCAAGTTGACTTACCCCTGGTAGTTTGTCAGAGTAAGGAAATTGACTTATCACAAGAGCCTAGGCCTCCGGGTTCTCAGCGTTCCTCTCTTCCTTCTCATGGTTCCTCCTTCCTATTGATGCTTCCCTGGATATACACAAAAGGTGAAGAACTCCTCCAACCTCTATGGAGCAGGAAGGCCAAGCCATGACATCCAGAACGAGCAGGAATAGACAACTACATTGGCCTTTATCAGGAGGCTGGGGTCCTTTACTGGTTCTGCGCCCATTCTAGGAAAGGAAATTAAACCTTTGAGCGCTGAGTGCTCCCTGAGCTTGGCACCCTGCAGAAGCTCTTTTTCATCCCCTGACCCTAACCCTCATGATGCTCACAGGGACAGGGACCTGGGGTTAGAGAGGTGACTGCCCTTGCCTGAAGTACACAGTGGGTCAAGGGCAGAATCCAGTTTGAATGCAAACCCTCTGACTTGGTGTTCACTGCTTTCTCCAGCTGTTCCCTGGCTGCATGCACAAGGAAGTCTGTGGGTCTTCCTGCTCTTCCTGCGGGTTTTGACGGCATTGCATGTCCTTAATGTCAGGTGGACTTTACTTCCTTCCATGGGCGGTGTCTCTGGGGCACAGTAGCTCACATTGCCTCTGCCAGCTAGGAGCAGCAGCCTTGAACCTGTGCCTTCATGCTGGTGGCAGGCCTCCGCCCAGCCCTCCGAATCACAGGCTCTGTCCCCTCTCATCCCAGTGTCACAGTGTAATTGGCTGTGGTTGGGGAGCATTGCCTTTATTGCCTTTAACAGCCCCATAGCCACTGATTGCCTGCACTGATAGCTAATTTAATTTCTGTCAATACAGCACTGAGTGGCTTTAAAAGAACCATTATCCACCAGAGTGGTGCAGGAGGGATGTGAGAGGCACCCACATGGCCTAGCTCTCAGATTTAGGTCACAGCATGTTCAACGCTTTCTGACCTCAGAGATGACATGTCCACCCGCTCCTTCTGCAGCTGTCTCTGGGGACAGCTGAGATCTAGAGAGGCTCGGGGCATTCCTATCATGTTCATAGTAAGCGAGGACCTCCCTGATGTGAGGAGCGCTTGTCCCTCCCCAACTCACTGTTCCCAGAAGGACCTGTGTAATGGCTTCAGCATCCCTCAGTAATGCCAAACATGCAGTAGCTCTGTGTACCCTGCAGGAGGAGCCATTGCCACTGCACCCTGCCCAGCCAGCCTGCCACCCCTTCCCTTACCTCTTCTGCTCCTGAGACCAAAGGAGAGGGAAAATATAGGCCTTTCTTGAGCTCCACACACCCCCCCTCATGGTTCTGAACCTACTGGTCCTTCCACCTGGGAAGTCCTTCCAGAACCTCACAGCAGACTGCTTTATGGAGCCTCCAAGGACACAGCTGTTCTCCGTGAGGCATCCATATGTACCACATTCACCCATTCAACAGATCTGCAACTACCCGTGAGACTTACCCTCTGAGGACACCTGGGTTTGTACCGGGATAAAATGGTCACTAAAGTGAGATGTATCCTCACCCTCACAGGGCTGAGAGGGTGTATCTGTCTGCAAGAGACAGATACTCAACAAAGCTGGGCAGTTGAAGATCTCTGCAGGAGGAGAAACTTCTAAGATGCTAAGGCTTAGTGTTGGAGACTTAGCGGGAGTGCAAAGTCTGTTTCTCTTCCCCGTGACCACCTCTGCCCAGCTTGCAAATGCCAAAATAACTGTAATTATGTGAGAGCAGTTCCTTAGACCAACCCAGGGCCACGGCTCAGAATATGCTTAGGAGATGAGCGCGACCTCTCCTGTCTTTATTGAAGCATCATCCAAATTAACGTGGACAATAATCAATATCTAGATCGATGGAGACTTGTAAACAGCAGCTGCAAAGTGTTTTCCAATAGTAGTGGCCTTTCTCGGAGGTTGTCAAAGTTTGTTAGCAGCCTGTCATTCAGATGTCCACCTATTCGGCCATGAATCCATTCATTTACTTATGCTTCTCCCCATTCATTCATCCCAACCCAACTCCTTGTTCATCTACCCATAGTCTGTCCATCCATCCACCGTCCATCTATCCTTCCATCTTACTTAATTCCGTATTCATTTCCCTGACAGTCCATCGGTCCATCCGTTCACTCAACCCCATTTCATTTAACTACTCAGCTAGTCATTCATATTCCCAAAAGCTCATCTACCCATCGTCCACCCACCCTCCCACCTCCCTATACACTCATCTAACTACACACGTATTCAGGTACTCATCAGCACATCTATCCAGCCATCTTTTCATCCATTCATAATTAATTCACCCACACATTTATCCATTTATTCATTCATCTTTCCGTCCATATATTCAGTATGAATTTACTAATTCCTCACTAAATTAAGCTTGTGTGAGGTGCTTGAGAAAGTGAGTGACATGTCATGGGCTGACTCTTGTCCTCCAGTAGCCCTCGGTTCACCCCCGCAGCAATCTCCACTCAATACCCGGGCAGGGCTATGCCCCCTACTGACTCTATGAAGGTTCTTTCCTTTCCCATTGCACGCAGTATTAATTTACCTAAACATGTTTGTCCTTCCCACAACGCTACAAGCCCCAGTGTCACCATTCTATTCTGGTGAGGATCCTGGTATGTTTGCGTGCCAGATTGAATGAAGGAGCTATTACAGGCAGAGACAGCACCTGCTCTGGTAATAACAGGTCCTCACCTGTTTCACCTGTTTGGTGAAGGGCATCCAGACCTTGAAGCTTCAAGAAGAGGTTTGTCCCTTGAAGGAATGGGAGGGGCATTCCAGATCCAAGGAAGGCTCAGGGCAGATGCAGTGAGCATAGAAAATCCAGATTCGATAGAAAACCATCACTGTCCACCAGAGCCCACGCTGGGTGTTCAAGAAGGTTCAAGACAAGAGATCACAAAGGCCTGGTGTAGTTGAAGCTCCAACAAGTCAAAAGTTTTATACTTTCTCAGTTCAAACCCAAGTCACTGACACATAGCAGTCAGAGATTAGGCTTTAAAGTCTTGGTGTCACTGGCTGACTGTTTAAGGCATGGATCACCGTGCCTCTGCTGTGCTCAGTTCAATGTGAAAGATTCGGGAAGCTGACCTGAGCATGATTTGAAAACTGGCTGCATATGAGGCGTGAAGGAACTCTTAGGGGCCCCAATACGGGGCTTTATGAAGATTTATGATGTACACGTACCTTATGAAAGTTTTATCTGTAGGAAAATACAGTTTGGATAGAAAGTACTAAATGTCAACTTACGTAACAGTCTATATTATCCCAGGAGACAGCACAGCAGGGTCATGAGTTGGAATTCAGCCTGAGGGCCACAGGGAGACTGCCCTTCTAATAGCTATGATACATTGTAGTTGTGTGCCTACTGCTGGGGTGGTTCAGCAAGGAGACAAGGAGGCATTTTCATATGTGGAAACTCTGCCAGACCTCAGCAGAGGGAACCACCATCCTGGCCAGCTCCTAACTCACAGTGGAACCCTGAGCTCTCGGCTCAGATGTTTGTATTGATCCAGCACTCCTCAGGTAGTCTACTGATAGCACATGCAGATCATTAGCAATTAAACAACCCCCACAGAGATCCAACACCTGCAAACAATGCAGGACTTAGGATAGCCCCTCACTCAACAGTGCATAATACAATTTCAAACATAACTAAAAATAAACTTTCCCAACATTTCCCCTTTACTGAATAAGCCAATCAAAAAATTACTTTTTATCTCTAGAACAAAATGTAACACTACACCAGCGAAACCATTTACAAAAGAAACAATCACGAGTTGCTAATGCGCAGGGCCAAATGAAACCAAACATCTATCAAGCTTTTCACAATGTCTTTGGACAGCAGAAAAATACTATCAATGTTCAGTTATCTGGAATTCACTCACCATCTTCTGGGCTCCTCCAAAGGGCTCTTGGGTCACTTCTCTGGCTCTGCCCTCTGAGGCATAGTTTGTCCCCCAGGCTCTGGCTGGCTTCACCCTACAGCTGCTGCTGTTCTTGGTGGTCATCCCACGGTACTGGCATCTCCAGAACACTGTTGGAGTCCCTTGCTGCAGCTGGGCTGCACTTTCACCAATAGCCTCTCCTGGGCTCTCTCTTCATGGTGCCAAGCCTCAGTTCCTCTCCATGACTCCTTCATGCTTTCAAAACCAGTAACTCCTGAGTGATTCTTGCAGTACCAAGTTCAGCTACCAGCATGAGATACAACCTCGGCCAGTTCTGGAAGTCAGATTCTGTGTGCTGACCCTGAGGAAACACTTTCCAGATTTTAAGATAGAGTCTGGTTTGCTGGAAAAATAACTGGTAACCTTACCTGCAGGAAGAGTTGCCTCATGGTGTGGAGTTACCACTTGTAGACAGGTTTGCAGGAAAAAAAAAACTGTTCAGTTTAACTAAGTAGCTTTTTGGCTCTAAGCCATGGCTTCCACAACAGCAGGAGGTCCTGAGCTGGTGGGAAGAATCTCCAGTTGAAACACTCTGGCAGTTTGGCGTTCTTTCTTCCCACTGCTATGGGGAAACACACAACCCCTTCCATAGATCTCAAACACAACATGTTGAGCTTCACATACACATAACACAGCTATCAGAAAACTCAGTTAGTGAAACAATAGGATACCACCAGCAGTGGGAAGGAGCAAAGACTCCATGATCAGGAAAAGCAGTAAGAACCTTGCTTTTTCCTGCTCCCAGCTGAATTCTTTATCTCTAAGGGCCTCCATTCTGTGGCTCTCACCTAGGAGCTTTTTTCTCATTTATTTATTAATTTCACAGCCTTTTCTCTTCGTAGAGGCTGATTTCATTTCTCTCTCTGCTCTTCCTTCAGGAACTTTCAATTAATACCTTAATCTCTATCCCCTGGTAGCGTCCCTGAGCGTACTTTTTCAGACACTCTGAGGCCTGCAGTTTTTCTCTTCTTCCCGGTTTCCACGCTGGATTAGCTGGCACGATGTCCTGCCCCACTTGGTGCACCATTTGTAGTAGTAAGCAATGCGATGGGTCAGCAAGGAGACAAGGAGGCATTTTCATATGTAGAAACTCTGCCAGACCTTAGTAGAGGGAACCACCATCCTGGCCAGCGCCTAACTCACAGTGGAACCCGGAGCTCTCAGCTCAGGCGTTTTTATTGATCCAGAACTCCTCAGGTGTTCTACTGATAGCACATGCAGATCATAAGCAATCAAACAACCCCCGAAGAAATCCAACACCTGCAAACAATACAGAACGCCCTAGACTTAGGACAGCCCCTCACCCAACAGTGCATAAAACAATTTCAAACATAACCAAAAATAAACTTCCCAAACAATACATGATGAAGGGGATGCAAAAGATAAATCTTCAGTGGATGGGGGATCAGCTGGGTTCGGGGTTGGGCCGGTTCACAGAGCTGATACTTTGTCCCTTTTGTAAAGGTTGGATAAAGAATGGAAGTGTGCCATTTGAAAGAAATGGATGGAACTAGAGAACATCATGTTAAGCGAAGTAAGCCAGACAAAGAAAGACAGGAGCCCACATTTCCTGTGACGTTCTTGGGTTGAGAAGGAAAACAGCGTGAAAACGGACTATTTGACAGGAGAAATGAGAGCAGCAAAGGAGAAGGAGGAACAAGAGAGGAATTAGTTTAATTTAAATATGATCTAAAAGTACCCAGTACACATATGAGACAGTGTCACCATGGAACCCACTCTTTTATACAATTAACACACCAACAAGGTTTTTAACCTAGGAATTTCTCTTCCAGTCTAGAGGCCACGAGTCCACAGCTACACCATGACCTAGGTGACTTGAAGGCTCTAGAGAAGGGTGTCTCCTCGCCTCCGGCTACAAGGAGCCCCAGCAGCCTGCTGCTGTGACAGCCGTCAGCCACCACCCTCACAGGGCTTCCTCAATCCCCATCCCTCTCCTCTGCATCTTGCTAGCTCTCAGATACCCCTTTCTTTTCTTTCGTAAGGACATCCGTCCTTAGATTTAGGGCATCCCACAAATTCAGGATGGCCTTGTCTCCAGAGCTCCTTGGCTAAATCAGAGCTTCAGCACCCCCATCTCCTGCTCCCTTCACCTTCACACTGACCTCAAGCAATGGAAGTTCTGATCCAGACATGCTTTGCCCTTGAAGAACATGAAAATCGTGACGCCTTGGTCACTGAGAACCTCAGGGATGGATCCTGATCGTCCGTCCTATCATGATAATCCTTATCGATCTGTAGGACACCTTCTTTCTAGACTCTGACGATGTAGAGGTGAGAAGATTGGCCCGGGGCACAGCTGGTAATGTCCAGTGAGACTCAACAGCAGCTTGTCTGGGATCCTGGGGAAGCCCCAGCTAAACAGACTTGGCTGTAGTACGTGATCTAGAGGCTGCTGTGGGGGCGTAAGGCTGTAGGTGGCAATCATTTTGCAATCATGAGGTAACAAGTATGAGACGGAAGCTCATTAAGGGGTCCAAGATAGCATCATTGAGCATCAAAGCCATGAAGACTTTACCCATCTTCAGACATCACCTCGCTTCTTCACTGAGTCATGACTAGTTGAAGATTTGATTACTGAATACACCCCTAGCTGATTTGAAACCCAGGCATCAGGTCCATAGACAGGGAAGCCAGCAAAGTAAACATAGAACCTGTGTCAGGACAGAAAAATAAAGTGATATTCCAAAATATTCCAGAAGCAAGGGAAAGAGAGGATGTGAAGGAGAGAATGTGGTTTGGGGGTAATGTAAAGTGAACAAGCTATATAAATTGGCTTTTGGAATGGGGTGGGGGAGGGGAGGTCATGGGAAGGGAGAAGTCATAGGAAGGGGAAGGAGAGAGGTCATGGAGAGGGGGATGGGAGAAGTCATGCAATGGGGAGGGGAGGGGAAGTCATACAAGGGTTGGAGAGGGAAGGTCATAGTAGGAAAGGTCATGGAATGGTCAGGGAAGATCATGGAAGGATGGGAGAGAGGACCTGGGAGGAGGGAGGAATGGGAAGTCTGTGGAAGGGAAGGCCATGGGTGAGAGAGGAGGGGGAAAGCTATGGGAGCTTTAGCTATAGGAGAGCAGATCTAGGCACACCTACCCATTGGAGTAACTCATGCACAGCTTCCAGGAGCAATTCAGACAGAGAATGCAGTAAGTTCCTGAAGATGGCCGAAGGGCTGAACTGGGAACACAGAGCACAGATGTCAGCATGAGGGAGAACAGACCTTTTTCCTTAGAGACAAGAGGAGGAGCCTGGAGAAACACAGATAGTCCGGGTTATCTCAGCAGGTGGAGGGGCTTGAGGGGCTAAGAAAGGCTGCCAGGAAGAAGGAGGCAGGATCTGAGGGTCTGGTGTAGCTCAGAAGAGGGGCAACTCATGGGCACAAGGACACCGCTTAAAGGGACAAAGGCAGCTCGCGGCTGGGACAGGGAAGATGCCCCTTCATCCTCCCTGCCCCTCCATTTTCTAGCAAACAGGTAGGAAGTGCACCCTTCTGCCCTCTTCCGAACCAACTTCTTGTCAGCAACAGGCAATGTTTGTATCTCTTGCATAGAAAAAGAGAAATTACAGGCTACTGATGTGTGTTGTGACATCTGTCTTCATGGAGGAAGAGGGAGAACTCACCAGTGACAAAGAGACCAGACAAATACCCAGTCTTTCCTCATAAGTGAAGATGGGTGTCATAACAGCGTCAGCCGTGGCCTTCAGTCGGCGCGTGCACGCCTGCCATTCAGCAAGGCACAGGCTTCTTCGGATAACCGTTAGAAAAATAAAAGTGTTCGGAAAGTGAATTCGGCCGTCAGTGCTGTAATATATGGGTGGAGGTTTGCAAAGGAGGAAATATCACCTGGAAAGATCTCTTGCCTGATTATATATTGGTCTCCTCCGCGGCTCAGGCAGGCGAGGATGCTTTTATTTATGTCTGTGTGTTTGTGTGCGTACATGTTTAATATTTCAGAGACCCGGGGGTGGGGCATGCCATTTCCAGATAGCAATCCAGTTTTTCATTGCAGACGGAGGTAGCCATGGGAGCCACGGTGACCCACAGTTTTCTGACACGGCACCCTCTCACACCTTCTGCGGATCTCAGTGCGGCAGGAAGAAAGCCAGCAGCCTGTGTGGTTCCTAGAAAGTCATTGTCCATGTCTTGCAGCAGGCCCCACCAACTGTCACTGTGGAATGTCTGACCAAGGAAGGCAACGGGGTCAGAGGACACTTACAGCTAGGTCTAGGTTTTTGAAGGCATCAAACAACATCCCTGTTGGTGCTTTGCTATGTGAGACTACTCCTGTGGAGATGTGAAGAAACCTCTACTCACCCGATAGGGAACCAATGACGGACCAAAGAAAGGAAACCATCAAAGTCCAACTTGGTGAACCAGTGAGTTTTACTGAGGCTACTTATGAAAATGTGGATGAGGGGTTTCTCACAGGAGCATAGATTACTCAAAGACAGCTTCATCACCAAAGTCTACCCAACATGGGTGACAAGTTACAGAAGCTGTCCTTTTCAGGAAGATCAGTTGGTCTGAGCTTCTTCCAGGCAGCTCAGCTGATCTATGTGTCTCTCAGTAGTTCTTCTTGTTTATATATACTTGGGGAGGGAGGGGCCTAGTAAATCTTGTCAGTTTCAGGGACTTCCTGAAGTAACCGAGTTGTGTACTTTCGGATCATGAGGAGCTTCCCTGCGGGATGCTGTACTGAGAAAAGGACCACAGGCTGCATACACCACTATGTGCTAAAAGCATGACAATAAAACTTTTTGATAAGCCCAGGTTGCACAGACCAGATTTGGATACAAGCTCTAGTCTATTGTCTGTGTTCTAATGCCTGAGTCCCAACTCTTCAGGGTGACTACCAGTGACCACTAGGATTTGTCCCACCCTCGTCAAGACTTCCTTTTGTTTTCCCCCAATTTCCCAAGAGCATAACTCAGCCTTAACTCACCCATTCACCTGAGAACCCCACCTTCGCTGGGCTCCAGCTCTCCAACAGAAACACCCCACTTCCGTGCCTCCTTCCAGAACTATGGCTGTTCTTGAGGCTGTTCCAAGGCAGCTTCCAGTTGCCTTGCTGTTTGCCACATACCACCATTTCCACACACAGAGACTCTCTCTTCACACTGAATCTCACCCAAACCAGACTCCCAACAGCCCCTTCTGTTTTGTAGTTCCACATATAATACACTCATGAGATGTCCACCACCACGGTGCTCACCGCCGACCGATCTCTGCACCCCCTGATCCCAGCACTCGCAGCACAGAGTAGGTGCCTCATACCAACTGGAAAGTAAGTTCATGAATTGATTTTGGTCTAGAAACCTTTCTATGAGTGAGACCATGGGGAGCCGTTCGACAGCTATGCAAACACCACATGTTGGAGCCCCTGTGCCAGCCTGAAGAGCATCATCACCGCTGTGAGTTTCATTTATTCCTCTTCTGAAAGACATGATCCTGATCCTCTAGGGCTCCACAGTAGAAAATACCTTCTGGGATCAGTCCTGAGAGCTACTGCTGGTCTTTGATTCCATCAGTGAATGCCACAACCACCCACAACTGCCTCTGCGTGCCGACCTGCACAGGATGCCTCCTGATTGTGTGTGGAGGTCAGAGGACAACTCGTAAGAGTCAGTTCTCCTCTTCCACCATGTACGACTCAGAGACTGAACTCAGGATGCCAGGTTTGGCAGTAAGCGCCTGCACCCTCCAAACTGCCTGCGAACTTACCAGCGAACTCTTGATATTCTTAAGGGTCCGATAGATTGTCTTACCATGTATGTTATTACTGATAAATACTCGAGCTGTGGTTAGGTTCTTACAATACCTGAATCCAAGCAATCTCTTTAAACGGAGATCAAACCGTGTCCCTGTGATTGTGTGTCACTTCTTTATTTTCTTTATGGTTTTGGTGGCCTGCCCTTTCCAGAGTTATAAGAGGCTGAGATGATTTAATGTCGAGTCCACACAGCTTCTCCAAAGGGAGATAAAAAATTGTACTCTTCACCCAAGCCCAGGCCGATTCCCAAGTTAAATTTGTGTCAGACACCAGCTCTGCCCTGCGTCCCGTTGTCCCTTCTGTCAGCTGTGGTTTGTTGTTGTTGTTTTGTTTTGTTTGGTTTGGTTTTCCAATGCTCATAAATCCAGAGGTAGTAAGTCCCCTTTTCTAAATAAAATTCCCAGGTGAGCGGTGTTCCTCAGAAAGGACTCAGCCTCTGCAATTGGGCAGTGCCTGCAACTGGAATCTCGGTAGATCTGTTAAAATCAAGAGTTCTGCAGAATCTCAGACCCCATTACAGAGTGCATCTAATTTTGAAATTGGGCCAGGAAATACCCAACTCTGTTCTGGGTGGAAATTCCTTCAGCAGAGAGGTCAAGGCTCATCCTTGAAGCAGGGAAAGAAGCAGGCACCTCTGTCCCAGCACTGGGTGGTCCACCAGGTACCTAAGACTGCCATCTCCCTTTCTTGCTTTGCCCAGTGCCCTCCCAGAAGAGGCCATACACACCACCCCACTCCAGAAGTGGGAACAGCACCAGTATAGAATAGGAAGATGTATGGACCCCTGAGGTGTGCTTGGTACTCTCTCGTGTACATGTGTGCCAGATGCCAGTGTCAGGAAGAGGGTCAGGGGGACAGCGAACAGTAGGCGGTTGTGCTGGGTAGCTTTTTTGTCAACTTGACACAAGCTGAGGCCACCTGAGTAGAAGGAACCTCAATGGAGAAAACGTCCCCATCAGATCAGTCTGTGGGGCATGTTCTCGATTAATGACTGATGTGGGGCGGGGCTCAGATCACTGCGGGCAGTGCTACCCTTGGGCTGGTGGGCCTGCGTTCTATAAGAAAGCAAACTTAGCAAACCATGGGGAGCAAGCCAGTGAGCAGCACTCCTCAATGGCCTCTGCTTCAACTCCTGCCTCCAGGTTTCCACCCTGAACTTTCTTCAGTGATGGAGTGTGACCAGAGATTTGTAAGGTGAAACAATCCCTTTCCTCTCTGAGTTGCTTTTGAATTGGTGTTTATCTCAGCAACGGAATCCTAACTAAGACAGGAGCCCGAAGGCAAAGGCATTAGAGAGATGCCTTAATATTGAACCAACTGTGCGTCAGGCCCCAGGATCCTCTAACATCTTCTAAGGAAAGAACTTCAAGGGAAGCACCCTTCGGGCTGGGGCTGGAGGCTCTCTCCAGCACAAGGTACAACTCTCCTGCAGTACTTCCAGGGAAATAAAAACCTGAAACCCAAAGCATCTGTCCCTCTCCTTGTATATGTCAAAATGTAATTGGCAACGGTTGGGGTTTGTTGCTTTTATTGCTTTTAATAGCTGTATAGCCACTGATTGCCCGAGCTGATGGTTAATTTAATTTCTGTCAATACAATATTGGGGCTGTCTGCATATTCAGACTGTGATTAACTGCCGCCGAGTCCATAATACTGGCATTATTATTACTGCATTTAACTACCTCTCGGGAGAAGACAAATTAAATTATGTTGAAAATGCTGTTGATTATCATTACGGACTTATTTGTAGAGCACAATTACTGATGTGTTGTAAAATAAATCAAATTTTTTATCATCTTGGTATAAATTACCGTAGAGGGATGAGAGAGGAGCCTGCAAGGGTGCGGGCCACCTTGTACAAGTCAGTGAGGCACCCGATTAAAATAATAATCATGAACAGATACAATATTGTAGTTTAGTAAAGAGAAATTTCATGACCACGAGTGTCCCAGAGAATGTGGTATCTGAGCCGTAACGTGGCCAGTTGCAGGTAGGTCCTTCTCTGTTGACAAAAGCTCAGGTAGAGGCTTCAGGATGAGTCATCCCTGGACTATGATTCCGGATCAGTCACCACATGGGCAATTTGAGGCCGATGAGATAGCTTTAAGAACACAATTACATTAATGGCTTACAGGGGATCCTGGCATCTTCAGTCTTCTTCCAAAGTGCTCTGTTGTGTTACGTTGTCCTACAAGTTAGGCCAACTCCATGGGATCAATGGGCCACAGCCTGTCACCTCTGCAACTCCAGGGATGGAGGGCTCCAAGCCAGTGGATGGAGGCCCTTCAGTATCATAGCCACCACAGAGCCTTGAATTCTAGTCTCCAGGCTGGTCTCAAACTCACTGATAAGAGCCAAAGAAGACAGTAACACCGCATGCCCCATCTGCTGGCATTGTGAGAAATTCTTAATCTTTTAAATAACTGGGTAGATTGAATAGTTGGGTGTTTGAGATAAGAAATATATAGCAGGGGATAAAAAGCACAGGGCTATGGGGAAAAGCCTGGAAACTTCAGAGTTCTGGCCCTGCCAGCCCTGCCACGAGGCAGTACTTGGGTTGGAAGACTGGAGTGTTTCAGCTTCCTAATTGCTTGTGTGCATTTGTGTGCATCACAGAGTTCGTAGTTTGAGACACACTCTATGGGCCCACAGCAGCCTCAGGCATCATCCTTCCTTTATGGGGTGCACAGTCAGATTCTCTCCTTTGTAGAGGAAGACTTGGACTTTTATGCTAAGAAAAGCTTTTTGGTTTAACTGACTAGTCACTAAAGGTTTGTGTTCCCGCCCCAGCTGTGGTAGAGTTGTTTACCAGTTGGAACTGGAATGCTTGATGCAGGTGGCTATAATTTGTTTAGGTGCAGTCGTTCTGGCGGCTGTAGCTTGTCTTTGGGATTGCATACCACGTGGGTTTATGGGAACTTTTGGCTTAGTACATAAAAAGTCTGAAGTCCTGAGAGTCCGGATGGGCGTTGGTTGGTTGGGTTGCTGTCATTAGTGAGATAATTCCTAAGAGAAAAAGGTTGGAGGGATTTGAGTTTAGGACAGCCTGAAAAAGAGGCTGTGAAGATTTCTACCTTTCTCTCTTTCTGTATTAAGGCCGCTTGTAAAAGCGGTGAGGATTTCTTTATCTTTCCTTCCTCCTTCCCTAAACTGAGGGCAAAAAATTGCAGCTCACCGCTACACTCCTTAGAAGGCTGAAAGCAGAGAGGCTCTGTCTAGTGAACTGGGAAGCAGCTCACAAGCTCAGCTAGAGTGGAAGAATGCCGGCTCTTGGAACTCCAAGTCGTTCTTGCCTTGTCCTCACGGGACCCGGCCACTCTGAGGATAGCTCAGGGCCATCTGGTCCCGGGTGAGGCAGTCTCCACCTGGGAGGAGTCTGTGCCCGGAGCCTTCGGTTTCTCCCTCTCAACCAGCCATTAAAAACAAGAAAGAGAGAAATGAAAAGAAACCCCTCACTGGTTTAGAAAGTGGATGGTAGTGGAGAAGCCCACTGAGGCAGCTCACTACTTCAATGTTAACTGAGCGTTAGTGACACCTGAGCGAGCCCTCTGGCCAGGTAAGGTGACAAAGCCTCAGGTGTGTGCGACCCACCTCAGAACGCAGCCTGCCATGCGCAGCACTCACAAGTTTGTTTCATTTTTTAATTTTTGAGATTATAATGACATCGTTCCTCCCTCCCCTGTCCCCTGCCAATCTTTCCCACGCCACTAAGTGTTCTTCTTCTCTTTAACGTCTTTCAACGTAGAAGCCTTTTTAGTTTGGGGATGCTCTGGGTTCTCCATAATCATTACATTATTGCATTACAAGGATAACCGGAGCGGACAGTACTTACCGGGCAGTGACTCCACCCTACGCTGTGTATGATTAGGACAGGAGATAGAACCTGGTCACTGAGGGAAGGGACCCCAGAGCAATAGTTTTGAGGATGTCCATTCTGGAAGCCAGGAATGCCCGAGGTGAGCCCTGGTGGTTGCATCTTTATTACCTTCTAAACAAGCACTCCTGCCCGGAGGCTATTGTAAGGACTGGAAGTGATGGGGAGTACCCTGACATCTCATGGCTGGGCCAACTGGACTGACCAACTTATCCTCTACCCCATGCCCACCCCAGTGCTGGCCATGAGTCCTTTAAAAGTCCTGACACTAGCAGTTCCATGACATCCAATCTCCCAGGACTCTTGCTGCTATGCAGAAGCTCTGCCTACCTCCTTCCCTCCCTCTCTCCCTCTCCCTCCTATGAATCTGTGAGAAATTTTTCTCTAAAACGTATCCCCTTTAACCTGTGAGTTTTATTATTTGGATTCACAAGACAAGAATTCAAAAGCTACTAGCCAGGGGTGGCTTTGGCATCCATCGGGTTTTCTATGACCCTAGCCCTGCAAGTCAAGCTCAGAAAGAGCAGGTAAAGGATCTGTCATTTTCAAAGATACTCCAGTCTTCCTGTGTCATGTGATAAAGTGGATTTTACAAGCTATAGTATCCTTGGGGGGACTCTGATTGATCCCATTCTTCACAGGTAAATACTGAAGCCCATGACTTGACCTGGCTTGCACTGTTAGTGTCACTTTGAGACCCAAGTTCCTATTCCTTGAACTACTAACTTAGTTCTCTAGCTAGTGACACAAACTAGTCACCTGGGAAGAGGGAATCTCAACCTAGGAATTGCAGAGATCAGATTGACCAGTAGCCATGTCTGTAAGAGTCTGTCTTGATTGATGAGTGATGTGGGAGCATCCAGCCCACTGTGGGCGGCACTGTCCCTAGACTGGTGGGTCAGAGTTGTATAAGAAAGCTAGCTGAGCATGCACCAGAAAGCAGTATTCCTCCTTGGTTTCTGCTTTAGTTTTTGCTTGAGTTCCTTCCCTGACTTCCCTCACGGTGAGCTGTGACCTGGAAGTATAAACTGAAATAAAACCTTTTCTCCCCTAAATTGCTTTAGGTTATGACACTACTCACAGCAAAAGAAAGCAGACTAGAACACTGAGCCACAACCAGGCACCAAGACACTGTGAGATCAAGACTCTGAGAGATCTTCCTCCAGGAAAAGTCTCGATGCTTCAGACGGCATCTAAGAATGCTGCTTTGATTTCTGGTCCTTCCTCAGATGATGGTACCCTGTGTCCTCCTCTTTCCTTTGCTTTAGCTCTGCTAAACTGCACAGGAGCCACTTCATTCATGGGTGGAAAAGACATTTCTTTAAAGCTCAACAATATTTACAAAGTCTAGACCCTTATTCTGTATTGAGCCAACAGTTGAGGTATTGCCAGTGAGGGACTGTCATCCATCTAACCAAAGTGGGCATTTGCTGTTTTGATTCTCCATCCCCTTTCTGCCTGATGGGAAATGCTGACACCCAAGTCAAGTTACAATGTGATCAAACCCCACCAAAGTCCACAAAACATTTTATGATAAATGACTCCCACCCTAAATAGGTGTCATTTAATTGAGTTCTATCATGACTTTCTAAGCTCCAGCTCTGTACATGAAGCTCCTGTCATTATCCCATCCTCAACATAGCCTGAGAAGCAGCAAAACTTGTGACATAAAAATGTGTTTCCTCTCTCCACACAAGCACCAGCAGCTCCTGCCCTCTGGAACTCCTCCAGTGTTTTTTCACCAAGTGCAATCCTATCCAGCCACCTGAGTCCTTCACTGGCCCCTGCGCAGTCAGGATGTCCTTCTCAGGCTCTGTAGTAGGTTCACAGACTTCCTTACTGCCACCACTGGTGTCACCTTGTATTGGTCATTGCTGTCTTTCCTGGACTAGAAGCTTCATGAAGGTAGGCTTTGCATCTCTTTCCCCTAAGAGACAACCTGGCTCAGAGAAGAAGCCAGAAAACATGGGCAGAGTGAAGACATGGAGGAAATCTTTGCAACTGGCTTCACAGGGGTAACGCTGATGACCTACTACAAACAGCACCACCATGAGCTGTTACTTAGTCTTCCAATCCATCCATCCGTCCATCCGTCCATCCATCCATCCATCCACCCATCCATACTATAGAACTTTAAAAGATAATTTATCTTTAAACTGCGTGTGTGAAGTGTGTGCACATAAGTGTAGGTGTCCACACAAGCCAGATGTGTTGAATTCCCTGGAGTTGAAGATGGTTGTGAGCCACCTGATGTGGGTGCTAGGAGCTGAGTTTGAGTCCTCTGCAAGAGCAGCAAATGCTCTTAACTGCTGAATCATCTATCCAGATCCCCTACAGACTTTTTCCAAACAGATGTGTGTATGTCTGTGTGTGCGTGTGCGTGTGCGTGTGTGTGTCAGTTTCTCTTCCTGTTGCTTTGATAATACTTTGACAAATGGAACTTAAGGAAGAAAGTTACTGTGGCTCACAGTTCCCAGTACAGTCCATCATGGTGGGGAAGTCACGTCAGCAAGAGCTTGAAACATCAGGTCACCTGCACCCACCGTTAGGAAGCAGAAAACAGTGAATGCCTGCTGCTACTCAGCTGGCTTCTCCCATTTACACAGCCCAGGATCCCAGCGAGGGAATAGTGACACCCAGCCACCCTGAACTGGTCTTCCTACCTTAGTTAATTAAGATAATCACCCCCAGGGGCTGGAGAGATCACGCTACAGTTAAGAGCAATTGCTGCTCCTGCAGAGGACCTGGGTTCAATTTCTAGCACCCACAAGGTGTATATTACTCCAGTCCCAGAGGACTGATACCTCTTCTGAGCTTTGTGGGCACTGCACACACATGGTGCCCCTACATACATGGGGGCAAAATATTTTTACACATAAGATAAAAATAAATAACTAAAAAACGTTTTGTTTTTTTTTTTTAAAAAAAAGGTAATCTCCCATGATTTAATCTAGTTCAGTGGTTCTCAACCTGTGGATTGTGACCTCTTTAGGGGTCGGCTAAGATCATCTGCATATCAGATAGTTACATTGCAATTCATAACAGTAGCAAAGTTACAGTTACGATATAGCAACAAAATAATTTAATGGTTGGGGGTCACCACAATCCAAAAACTGTATTAAAGAATCACAGCATTAGGAAAGTTGAGAACCACTGCCTTAGACAATCTCTGTAAGTGCACCCAGAGACTTGTTTGCTAGGTGATTCTAGATCTAGTCAAATAGATAATCAACACTAACTATCTCTCTGAAAGATTTCATAGTCATAGCAATCCTCCTGTTTCAGCCTCCCAAGTGCTATATTACAAGTATGTGACACCATACCCAACTCTTTCCAACAGAATTTGGAAGCAGAGTGCACAAACTCTCCGAGCAAGGTGTGGTAGACCACAGGATGGGGGGAGGGGTCCTTACTTCACACAGTTTAGAGTTGACAAAGTATCAAATAATGTTATAAACAATCAAAACTTGTCATTGGGGTAGTTACAAAGAGGAGAAAGATGTCACGTAACAGTGACATGGGAGTCAAGTGACATAGCAGCAAGGTGGAGATTCTATACAACAAGGAGATCTGAGTAATTTC
The DNA here is from genome assembly GCA_026225945.1 of Cricetomys ansorgei. Classification (NCBI taxonomy): domain Eukaryota; kingdom Metazoa; phylum Chordata; class Mammalia; order Rodentia; family Nesomyidae; genus Cricetomys; species Cricetomys ansorgei. Next base: position 1,956,295 of record JAMJFZ010002669.1, on the reverse strand, counting down.
CCTAAAGAAGCAGCCTTTGCTGGATGGTGGTGACGCATGCCTTTAATCCCAGCACTCAGGAGGCAGAGGCAGGTAGATCTCTGTGAGTTCTAGGCCAGCCTGGTCTGCAGAGTGAGTTTCAAGACAGCCAGAGTTACAACAGAGAAACCCTGTCTCGAAAAAAAAGGTAAGGAAGGAAAGGAGGAAAGAAGGAAGGAAGGGAAGAAAGAAAGAAAGAAAGAAAGAAAGAAAGAAAGAAAGAAAGAAAGAAAGAAAGAAAGAAAGAAAGAAAGAAAGAAAGAAAAGGAAGGAAGGAAGGAAAGGAAGGAAGGAAGGAAAGGAAGGGAGGGAGGGAGGGAGGGAGGAAGGAAGGAAGGGAGGAAGGAAGGAAAGAAGGAAATGAGAGAGCCTGTAAGCTGAGATCTGAGGCTGGGAGAAGAATTAATCTGTGAAAATTAATCTTTCACGGAGGCTCAGGTAAGAAATAGGTGGACACATACAGGAAGGGAGAGGAGGAAGGTCTGAGAGGAGGCTGATGTCTCTGAGCCTGGAAGGCTGGCCCAAAAGCCAGAGAAGATCCGTTGATGGTAAAGAGACTCCAGCTTCAGCCGGAGGATTGAGAAGGGCAGAGATGGGGGCAGCGTGAGATGATTACGCAGGTACCTGGTAGAGAAAGTTGTGAGTACTTCTCATGAAGGGATACAGAGAACTTTCTAGAGAGATAAGGAACAGTTGGTACTCCTATCTGGGTGGCATTTACAGAGTGTACCAAAGTACAGACTCTCTGTTCTACACGCTTACAGGATCTATGTTATCACACTCACTAACTCTCAAATTAAAACATTTTCCACAGCAGTCTGTCAGATCCGAAAGCTGGAGAGGCTGCCCTTGCAGGGTGATGTGGATTTCCTGTATTGTATGGATGAGGCGTGCTGGGATGGGGTGGGTCCACAGGAGCAGTCTTCTGCTGGGTCCTCCCTATGGGGTAACTCACAATCCAGCTATCAAGGGCTTCCCTTGGAGTGGTGCTATAAGGAAAGATAGAAAGCAGCCCATCTGGGCTTCAGATGGATCTCTGAGGGTGGGCTCTCATCAGTGTGTCCTGCTGTGACAGCTGCCTGCATCAAGACTCGATGAGGGAATTGCTGCCTATTGTAAGTCAGGATGGGGAATATAATTGTCCAGCTCCTCCATCCACCCATTTACTGGTCCCCTCTCACCCATCCATTCATAATCCAGTCATTATCCAGGCTGGGGTAAAGTTCCTGCAATCAGATGGTGTCAGGGTGTCCATTCTGACTCCTGGGATGTCTACCATCATTCCCGTGAACTTCCCTCAATTCTCTGGGAGGTGGGAGTTTGCAAGCTCAAGCTCTCATGGACCTCTACATTCATCTCCCTTTCCCTGATTGCCTGTCTGTTACTTATTGGTCTTGTTGCCATAAAAAAAAAAAAATGCCTAACAGAAGCATATTAAAAAAGGAAGGGTTTATTTTGGCTCACAGTTCAAGGACACAGTCCACAATGGTGTAGTGGGGAATTGTATCAGCAGGAGCTTGAGGCAGCCCTTCATATTACGCCAGCACTCAGGAAGCAAAGAGGAATGAATGCTGGCTCTCAGCTCATGCAATTGGCTGTGTTACCTCCACTGACTCTACTGACCCTCTACTCTCTTGGCGTTTCCCAAAGCCAGAACCATATCCTGGTCATCCCAAATGATGGCTATTCTCAGCAGTGACCCAAGATACAATGCTGCTTCTCCACAAGTAAAATTGATGGAGAGAAACCATGGGTCAAGGAGCCATGGTACACCATGCAGCCAAAACCAAAGCATGAAGGTCCACCGTTAGCACCTGACTTCAGGACATGAGGGGGTGAGGGGCACCTTTCTTCATATGGCCGACTTCCTCCACAGTTTTATCCTCTACTTTCTCTGCTGGCTGAAGTTCTACTTCCTCTTTCTCCTCACTCCTCACTCCATTTAAATGTTAGCTCCTCAGAGAAGTCCTCATCCCAAGCTAAGGTTCTTCCTCCCTTCCATCTCAGCCATTCATTTGCTTTCTCTACGGTTTGAAATGAGTCTTCGTGTTTTCAAATTGTGAGGCTTGTATTCTCCACAGGAACAGAGTGCTGTTGGCTCCAGCGCAAAGCCTACTCATGCATTCGTTCTAGGGACATCTAGAGCATGCCCAGTGTGAACCTGGTTGTAAGAGCTGAGGTGAGGCAGGAAGTCTTAAGAAGCCACAGGTTAGATGAAAGACAATAGAGACGTCTAGCAGCACGGCACAGTGAGGGGGTGATGTGGGTCAGTGTGGGCTGCAGTGTACATGTTAGTTCAGGGCAGAAGAGCCAAGATTATTCCAACTCCTGCCTTAGGAGCAGGCAAACACTGCTGAGCTGAATGACCAGGTGAGGGAGTGCATGGCCTTCTCGGGACAGTAAGGAGACACACATGAGAAGCTCAGTGTTACAGAAGAGCCATGTTTGCCCTTGACTCTTCCACATTCTAGAACTTTCATTTCTTCTTCATTTTGTTGTTTGATTGCTCCCTGCCCTTCACCACATTAAAAAGAAACAAAAAACAAAAAACAAAAAAACCCTCAAAACCCTCAAAGCCTTCTCTTTAATGGGTGAGAAAATCAATAAGAGGAAACTCGGGGAAACACACATGTCAATCAAAACTAGAAGAACCTTGATTGTCAACTTGATGGGATATACAATCACCATGGAAACAAATCTCTCTACATGGTTATCTAGATTAGTTATATGACGTGGGAAAACCCACCCTAAGTGTGTGTAGCACTATCCTGTGGAGTGCGGTCCTGGACTAAAAGGAAAGAGTGAGGTGAACAGAACTATCCATTGCTCCCTGATTTCTGATTTTCCAAGTCCTTTCTTCCTCCCACCACCATGACTTCCCTGCCACAATGGACTGCAGCTCTGTGAACTGTGAGCCAAAAGAAATATTTCTTCCCCAAGTTGCCTTTATCAGGTGTTTTGCCACAGCAACAAGACAAGAAAGTAATACACAAGAATAAATATTAGGAAAGAAATTAAGTTAGACTCCTTCTTAACCTGACGTGGGATCCGGGGGCTCCACACAATGCTGTGTGTCTCTCTAAAACATACCAAGACATTCTATAAGTGTACAATGACTTAGCTTTTACCAGATGGTGTTGAGGCAAAAACTTCTCACCTCTAGGTCTGGTCTTAACATGGATACATTACTCCTGTTACTCTTGTTTCTTTTGTTACTTATTTACTGCAGGGTATTTGCCTAAGCACTGTATATATGTCTTCTCATTCTGTATCAATCAACGAAGGATCTCTTGCTGGGATGAACTGCCCTCCTGGCAATAAGAGAAACCACTGAAGATTCACAGCGATGGTACAGGGTTGCTAGGAGGACGATCCATATGTCCTGCTTCTGCCACATGGACCAAAGCAATGAGATTGTTATGGGATTGACACAGAAATGGACCCATGCAGAATGGTTCTTGAAAAAGACACAAACAAATTCAGTGGAGGAAGGTCAGACTTTCCTACAGACAGTGGAAATATGGGGATACCCACAGACAAATGAAAATGCACCATAATCAGAACTTTACACCTTGATCAGATGCAGAGAGGATGGAAGACTTCAATGTGAGATGTGAGGTCATGAAGCATCCAGGGAAAGGAAGGCGAAAGCCTGCAGGATCTTTGGGCAATGTCTTTTCTTTGACATGAAAACAAGCTCCATAAAAAGGAAAAATTGATACTTCATCATCCAATTACGCATTGTTGCTCTTTATGCCACCTTTTATGCACTTTACCTCACAATGAGGTAAAGACCTCATTGTGAATATTAAAATACAAGCCACAGACTGGGAGAAAACACTTGCAAAGCCTTAATCTAATGAAAGACTAGATATATCTTAACTATATAGAGAAGCCTGGGACTGGGGAGATGGCTCAGTCAGCAAAGCAACTGCCTCATAAGCATGAGGAGCTGAATTCAACTCTCAGCACCTAAAGCCAGGTGCAGGGGTATGCATCCAGAATCCCAGAGCTTAGGAAGCTCGGATGAGAGGATTCCTGTGCCTTAATAGCCAAATAGTCTTGTCAAATTTGGGAGCTTCTGCTTAACTGAGAGACTGTATGTTAAAAATCTAAGGTGGAGAGTGATTGAAGAAACACCAGACTTCAACATCTGGCCTCTACACACACACACACACACACACACACACACACACACACACACACTATATGTATACCTACACATATACATACACTTCAATATATACACATACATCAACATACACATCAATATATACATCAACATATACATGTACATTAACATATACATACACATACATAGATGTATATATTCCTCAAAACTCACCAGTAGGAAAAAAAAAAAAAGACATGAACAGACATTTCTCTGTGCAAGACATACAGATGGGAAAGACACATATAAGAGATGCCCAGAGTCCTTAGCTGTTAGGGAAATAGAAACTAAAACCACAAGGACCTGTCACCATACACCTGTCAGAATAGCTAAAATAAAAACCTGTGACAACATCGAGTGTTGCCAAGGATATAGAGAAAATGAATCCCCCAGACGCTGCTGGCTGCGATGCACAATGGCTCAGCCATTCTGCAAGTGGTTTGGCGGATTCCTATAGACGTACACATGCAATTGCCGCATAATCTGGCCATTTATCACACAGGTGTGAAAAGCCTGCACATCCATGCTCATGGCTCCTTCATGCCTCCTAGTAAAAAACACTCATATGTCCTTCAATAGGCAAGAGGCTAAATACATGATGATTCGTAAATACCGTGATAAACTCACGTGATAAAAAGGACTGAACTTTGGATGCATAAAGCACTGTCCCTAGATGAAGCTGCAGGAGAGGAGCCTGAGTGAGAAAAGGCAATTCTAAAAGCATAAATGCTGCCTGAGTCTGCCCAGTGGATATTCTTGCAGTGAGAGGACCTTAGAGGTGGGGGAGGAAGCCCTGGATACCAGATGTCAGCTATGGAAGACTTAGAGAGCAAGAAGTGAAAGGAATGGTCTGGTAATGAAGGGGGATCTTGTGGGATGGCTCCCGATGTCATACTTCTAGCAGGGAAGCAGAGCTGCTGAGAGGGGGATAGTCACGTGTCTCCCTGGCTGCTGGTAGACTGCCCCACCCCTGTGGACAACCACATACTCACAGGCACACAATCAGCACCCATAGGACTCAAGAGCTTGGTAATGACAACAAGGAACACATGAAGCTGGGAGAGAGAGAGGAGTTAGAGTAGCAGTTCTCAACCTGTGGGTCTCGGCTACTTTGGGGGTCAAACAGCCTTTTCATAGGGGTCACCTAAGAGCACCCGCATATCAGATATTTACATTATGATTCATAACAGTAGCAAAATTAAAGTTATGAAGTAGCAACAAAAATAATTTTAAGATTGGGGGGTCACCACAACATGAGGAGCTGTGTTAAATGGTTGCAGCGTTAGGGAGGTTGAGGGCCACTGGGTTAGAGGATCCCAGGGAGAGTAGGAAGGAGGTAGTGCGGGGTGGACATGATCAAAATACATTGTATACACTTTTTTAAAAACTAAGAAAAATTATGGTCTAAAAAAGGGATCTTGGTAGCCATAGACTTGTTCCACACTCTCCAAGTGGTAGGTACAGGGACCTATACAGGTACAAAATAGTACAAAACTGGATAAACACACATATACATACTCAGAAATGAGAAATAAATGATGGGAGGAATTTTAAAAGACCCATATATTGTATCAAAGTTGAAAACCCAGTTTTGTAATATGCCACCATCTCAGGATATGTCACCACAGCAGGAAACCCGGGGAGCCGGTGTGGGTTCCTCTGTATTGTGTGTGAGTCTGTGATGATCTGTGATTATCTCAACATGAGAACTTTACTTTAAAAGCCGGGTCAAAGTCACTTGATTTCTGAAGTTTATAAAGGTGGAATTCTAACTGCTGTGAAAGGTATCCCCCCCCACACCTCCCATACACTTCACAGAGTCTTTAAAGACAGAACAAAGCGTAAGGTGGATCTCCGCTGAAATGAACCACAACTCATTAAAAGGCATCGAACCCTCCTTCCTGCTAGAAGGTCTAGATCCACAGGATCAGTAAAAATGAATTGTACTGGACGGTTTCATGTCAACTTGACACAAGCTAGAGTTATCTAAAAGGAGAGAGCCTCCATTGAGAAAATGCCTCCATAAGATCCTGATGTAAGTCATTTCTTAATTAGTGATTGATGGGAGAAGGCCCAGCCCACTGTGTGTGGCGCCATCCTTGGGCTGGTGGTCCTGGGTTCTATAAGAAAGCAGGCTGAGCAAGCCAGTAAGCAGCACCCCTCCATGAAGCATCAGCTCCTGCCTCCACGTTCCTGCCCTGCCTGAGTTCCTGTCCTGGCTTCCTTCAGTGATGGAATGTAATCTGGGAAGTGTAAGCCCAACAAACCCTTTCCTCCCCAACTTGCTTTTGGCCATGTGTTTGATTGCAGCATTAGAACCCCTAACCAAGATACGAATACAGGACAGAAATTGGTTTCTTCCCTTGAGTTGGTGTGCTCTTTATTGCTACTGGATGTTGAACACATGTGCTTGTCCATGAGCACACAAGTAAAAATGAAAAACAGGATTTCCCTACAAAACACAACCCAAAGCGTTAATCAATATCTACCTGGTGTAGCCCCCAAGTTTTGCTTCTCATTTCTCCTTCTGAGGAGCACAGTAGATTTGAACAAAGTCTAAATTTTAAAAGTCTAACTTTGGACTGTGTGCTGAGGTTTAAATTGGATTTATTTATCATTTAGGATATGTTAGGCTGTTCTCATTTCATCACAGGTATACCTCAGTTGATAGAGGAAAGCCAGCACCACCCAACCTTCTGAGGGGTGGGAAGAGTGTTTCCAATCAGATGGTGGTGATGCATGCCTTTAATCCTAGCACTCAGGAGGCCAAGGCAGGTGGATCTCTGTGAGTTCAAAGCTAGCCTGGTCTACAGAGTGAGTTCTGGGACAGCCAGAGTTACAACAGAGAAACCATGTCTGGGAAAAAAAAAAAAAAGAGTGTTTCCTGTTGCCTATGCAGGAGCAGCAGGGGGAGGAAGGGCATGTGATGTTGGCATGTGTACACCTAAACACATGTGACCAGGCAGTGTCAGTTACCTCAGGCCTGTGACTTCCAAATCCTCTCAAAATCAGCACCAGTCAAAATCAATTAGAACCACGTGACTGTGGGAATTCATTTTAATCCCCATTAATGGTCAAAGCAAGAACCCCTCCCCACATGAACCTTCAAGGAACTGGGATCCTTGGGTACATGGCGTTCATTTGCCCAGAATTGTTAAGATTTACTGTCCAGAGGCAGAAGACTGAAATGAGGGAGATGGTGTTTCTTCTGAATGGTGAGCCATCTGTCTCTCAGCTAGTGTTCTGTTGCTGTGAAGAGACACCATGACCAGGGCAACTTATAAAAGGAAGTATCTAATTGTGGGCTTGCTTACAGTTTCAGAGTTAGGCCACGACCATCGTGACGGGGAGCATGACATCAGGCAGGCCACCATGGTGCTGGAGCAGTAGCTGAGAGCTTTACATCCTGGTCTTCAGGCAGCAGGCAGAGAGAGAGAAAGAAGTTGGTGAGGGGTACCACAGGGCCTGGGGTGGGTTTTTGAAACCTCAAAGTCCACCGCCAGTGGCACACCTCCTGCAATAAGGACATACCTTCTAATCCTTCCCAAATAGTTCCACTAACTGAGAACTGATCACTTAAACATGTGAGCCTAAGGAGCCATTCTCTTTCAAACCACCACACGCTCAATGTGCTCAGATCGCACTGGCCACATTTCTAAGATGTATTTTAGTAGCAATGCCTCTTTCACCTGTGGAGTCTGTGAATACCCCAAACACCAGGCATGTCTGTCCAGGGGCGGGTGTATGTTTTTTCAGCAAACAGACAATCAAATACTCCACTACTCAGGCACAGATATATATTGATGTGTTTCCTTTCAAAGATATGTGTGTGTGTGTGTGTGTGTGTGTGTGTATGTGTGTGTGTAAAAATACGTACATGTTTCTAAGCATTTATAAATAAAGGAGATCTAAACACCCTTCCAACTTTTCCAATGAGGTGAAAATTGAGGAAAATAGTGACAGAAAACTTAGCCAACATAGTTTGACCTCATTTAATTGAATTGACTGGTGCCCCAGAGACAGAGAACCAAGCAGGGCCAAACCGCACAGTAATCTGATGGCCATTTCACTGACACGCATGTTTCTGACAGGCTTTTACAGTGGGGGAAAGGAACAGAGGAAACCTTGCCAAAGGAAAATAAAGCATCCGACCCCAGAGGAGCCAGCACAAAGGCTGCCCTGGTAGAAAACAAGCCATACTGTGTCAACAAACAGAAAATGAATGGGGCCTGTCATGAAGCTGGAATTTGGGGAGCTTTCCAGGCATTTTATGGTGACAGCAGAGGAGCAAGAAGCGAGGATAATTCATTTGCATTGAACTGGCACAGTGGGATCTTGCTGTGTAGGCCAGCCTTTCCTAAAGCCTATGGAGCCAGCCACACTGAGCCCAGGAAGAGGCACCTGCCCTTGCTGAATAAGGGTATCCTCCTCTAATTCCTGGGATGGAATCCTAAACTCTACCATGGCAGCATCTGGTGGAGGGGCCTCTGGGGAAGTGGTAAGTCAAGAGGGGGAGCCTCCATGTTGGGCATTAGTGCCTTTATGGAAGAGGCCCTAGTTGGGGCCTCAAGGATGGCCCAGTCAGTAAAGTGTTCACCTTATAAGCACGAGGACTCGACTTTGATCCCAGAACCCAGGTAAAATTGGGATGGCACATGCTTGTAATCCCAGTCTTGGGGAAGCAGAGACCTGAAGAGCCCTGAGTTTGCTGGCCACCCATTCTTACCTAATTGGTTAGTCCCAGGTTCAGTGAGAGACCCTGTCTCAAAGGAGGTAGATGATATGTGTGAGGTGACACTCATGCTGTCCTACAGGCTTTAACCACATGAGCACACACATGTTAAAGCACACACACACACACACACACACACACACACACACACACATTTTTAATGTAAAGAGGCCCCAGAGAACTTCTCTGTGCCATCAACTATGTGAAGATTTAGGGAGAAGGTGTTGCTCATGAATGCGGGAACAGACTGTCAACAGATACAGAATCATAAGCACCTTAATTTCTCAGGCTCCCAAAACTCAATAAATAAGTTCTGCTGTTAATAAGCCACCAACCTATAGCATTTTGTTATGGCAGATTGAACATGTTACAGGGATTAACAGGCTTGGAAAGCCCTTGAGGATGGACTCCTTCCTCATGGTCTACTTTGGACCCCACCTCTTTTTCCCTGGTAGCACTAGAAAGGGGGTTCCCCTTTCAGCTTTGGCTATATAAACGGCAGAGATAGCGGGGCTTTTCTATCAACAGAGTGGAATACTTGGTGAAAATGTGACATTCTGATGGCTTCAAACATTAAAACATTACATAATATTGTCTCCACTCTTCAGAGTTACTCCAGGAAAATTTGTCAATCACCTGGCCAGCAGCCCACCCCCCCAGGTAAGCTGATTCACTGGAAGGCATGCTAAAGAGAGGGGAGGAATAATTATCCCCTTAATGAGATAATACACTTATCTTTCCTAGAGGCCCTCCTTCAAGCCGGGTGCTCCATGGTGTGAGTGTACCTATGTCTGAGTGCACATGTATGCATACGTGTACATATGTGTATATATCTCCAAAAGACTGTCAGAAAAAAATACGCAACTTTCAGAAGGACTCATGCAAAACTGCCTTCATGGAAATTTCAAAGCCACACAGAGCCCGAACTCCACACTGTTCCAATGGGAACAGTCAGTAGGAAGGCAGAGAGAGGAGAAACAGCTGTGTTCACCTCTGGAGAAAGCAATGAGACGGAGGTGGGCACGTGTGTGGCTCCAACAGCACTAGTGACACCTCGGTGCGTAATCCCAGACCGTGAGCCCATCCCTGAAGGTTTTATCATTACACTGCATGAAATAAATAATCTTTCAGGAAATAATGCAATTAGATAGAAAAGGCAGGGGCAGTTAATTACACGTGTGTACTTCTATACACGGTCAAAAGTGAACACGGCCACTGTCTATGCAAGCGACCTCAGAGAAGGGGCGTGACAGGAAGCAGGGAGCAGATCTGTTGCTGGCTAATGAGAAACAAGGGTGGCAAGGATTGCCCACAGAGAAGACAAGGGAACAACGGAGGGAAGGGGCACGGCTCACCACCAAGTGCCCAGTCTGCACACACTGATGAGCTTCCGCGTGATTGAGTGACCTCGGCCACATCTGGAGGGGATACGACTGGGGTAGAAGTGAAGATAAGCAGGAAGCTAGGTGGAGGAGCAGGAGCTCTTTCCGTGGGCATTACTCAATTAATTATCTCCCTCCGCCATCACCACAGCAAATGCAGGAGAAAATCAATGTCCTAGTAACCGTGCTGATGCTGTGAGAAAACTCTGTGACCAAAGGCAACTTAAGGAAAAAGGATTTATTGGGGCTTACAGATCCACAAGGGCAGGGGGAGTATGCCAGCAGCTGGCAGGAGCAGGAAGCTGAGAGATCACATGTCAACCACACAAAGGAGCAGAGGGAGCGAATAGGAAGTCTGATGAAGCCTTAAGCTCTCAATGCCCGCCCCTAGTGACGAATTCCTCCAGCAAGGCTCCATCCACATTCTAAAAGACTCACAAATCTCCAAATGGCACCATCAGCTGAAGACCAAGTGTTCACATACATGAGGCTATGGGAGGGGGGAGGTTCTCATTCAAAACACCACAGTAGGTCATCTGTTTGTTTTTAAAGAAGGGGATGGAGAGATGGTTACCCTGAACAGAATACGCCTCTGTGGGGCCTGGCACAGAGAAAAGCACAGTTGTGGCCGAGGGAAAGATTGAGGAGGGCCAAAATGGAGTAGCAGACTGAAGAGCCAGGGACTGATACAAGGAGACTAAGAAAGGAAGGTGGAGGGGGGGGGCGGGGGGAGGTGAGGCTGGGTGGGGGGAGTACAGCTAAGAGATAATTCCAGGAAGCTCAAGAAAGCTGAGCCGTAGAAAGCAGCAGAGATCAGTGCTTGTGTGTGTGTGTAGAGTAGCAGGGAGGGCAGGGGTGGGGCAGTGACATAAAATAGGTGGTGACACAGACTTGGGGTGGTGTCCCCGAAACCAAAGAATGAGATAGAGAGTAGATGTAAGACTCTAGACCGGAGGTTCTCAACCTTCCTGATGCTGCGACCCTTTAATACAGTTCCTCACGTTGTGGTGACCCCCAACCATGAAATTACTTTCGGTGCTACTTCATAACTGTGATTTTGCTACCATTATGAATCCTAGTGTAAATATCTGGTAAGCAGATAGTCTTAGGCAACTCCTGTGAAAGAGTCTTTCAACCCGCAAAAGGGTTGTGACCGAGAGATTGAAAACCACTGCTCTAGCGTCTGAGGCGTACAGTGAGAGAGACACAGAGAGTTCATGGCCATACAGCTTAGCTCATGTGAGCTAGACAGATGTGTTGGTGGTGACTGGAGTGTAATCAGCCAATAGCACTCTTCAATGCTCCAAGTCCTGGGCGAAACCCGAGCTCAGTAAAAGCAGTGCCGTAGCACCAGAGAGCCACAGGGCTGTTGCCTAAGGACCTTAGGACGCAAGGGCAGCACTGACATCCTTCTTGCCATGCGCTCCCCACTTGTCTTTCTACAATGTATTCACTCAGCTAGTTTCTGCCTGCTTCAAACATAGCATAGACAGACAGACAGACATGGGTTGGCTTGACCTCATGCTCTACCACCTGGCCTCATGGAAAGTTTCTAAATAACAAAATAGTTCAACTAAGTAAATCAGGCCAGCACGGTGACTGTGCTGTCTGGGAGCATGCAGGAGGCATCTGGAATTCTATTTCGGAGCGCCATCCTAGAATACCCTTCTGTCATCCACTGCCACCTTCCAGACGCTGAAGATGCTGACATTTATATTTTTAAACTCTTTTTTTGTCAAAATTAATGCTATCTTTCTCAGGTGCAGGATCCTTCCCTGTTGGAGCACCTGCAATATGTTGTAAACAAACAACAAAAAAATATTCCAGGCATTACATAAGACATTAAAACTGGAACAACAACAACAACAAAAAAAAAAAACCCTTGAATTTAAACCAGTTCAGCCCCATCCCTAATCGTGAATGCTGAACAATGCACAAACCCTGTCTCTATTCAGAGTCTTCCAAGAACAAAGGAAATTGTCCCCAAATAAAGCAATAACCTAATACCATATTAATAATAACCTTCCATGTGTAAAACCTCCTTAATTCTACAAAGGATTTCACATCTGCCATCTTGTAGGGAGGTGACTTCAGGCACAATTGTAGTTATTAAACAAAACCAAGAGTTTGTTATAAGGTTATATTTGAACAACCACCAATCTGCCTTCCACACTGTCGCCCGAGCTAATCGCTCTCCCCAGCACTGTTCTATTGAGACTGCTTCTGGGTCATGAAACAATTGAGCCTTCTCTATTGAAGGAAGTCAGAAGGTTCTAATGGGCTTGGAAAATGTTGCAATCTGTCCTCTCAGGTTTCCCAGCCTCATTCTTCCCTAGTGCTGCTAAAAAATGACAAAGTGTCAGTCACATGGTCAGAGGACAGAGGCTCCTTCTAATATCGTCCGCCTCTGGTCCTTCCCATGGTCCTCTCTATCATGACCAGCTAAGACTGGGTCTTTCCTCTATGATGTCTTGACTGATATATGTATGCAGGACAGGGTCAAATGACGGAGAGTCTAAGTGCATGGGTTGCTGGTGGTCTCTGGGGCAATAGGAGTGCTGGTCAGTAGGAATGGGGCACCCCTGTCTCTTCTGTGCCCCAGAATAGATCCTTATGGGAGACAGAGTCACTCCAGAGCTCTCTGAGAACAGAACAATCAGGGATACATCTTCAAGGGAGGACAGCCATACCTGGACATGGCGAGTGGAGGAGGTTGGATGTGGAGGTCACAGAATATATCTAGCGTATGAAAGAAGTTGGAGACAGTACTTTATCCTGGGATGTGTCCAGGGCACTGTGTTGCCTCTTCCCAAGAGATCTTGTCTCCATCCCCCTGTCAGGGAAGGAAGGGACAAAGTTCAGGGAAAGTTGGCCATGAAGGGACACAGGAAAGCAGCAGGAGCCTATGGGACAAAGGAGCTGGGCCACTTCCTTCTTAGGGTTTTGGAGGCTTCTCTACAACTAGGAACTGTACCTACCTCGGGAGCCTGGGTGGCTCTAACAGGAACACAAAACAAAGGAAACTCGCACAGCCCGATGTACAAGCAAGTGTTCCAGGAGCATCAGTCTATCTTTTCAAGACTCCCATGGCCTCCCAGGCTCTGGTCCATGAAATTCCCTAAGCTAAGGATCAGGGCAGAGAACCTCAGGGAGCCGGATGTAACAGGAACATCAGAATCAAACCAAAGCAGCAGTGGTGGTTAGTGTGACCATGGTATCTGCCTAGCCCCTAGGTCTCCATTGTGCTGTATCACCCTGAGCAGTGTTACTAAACAGGTGCCAGGCTTCCAGCTTTACTGAGGACAAGAGGGAAATGGAGAGATGAGAAGACACTTACTTGGTCTGTCACTGGTAATTAATACAGCTGTAAGTTAGAACCCAGTTCTCTTCTTAAATTACTACCTTCCTTGCCATGATAGACCTTTTCCTCTATCCCCTTAAAATGTCTCATGTCAGGTATTACACTATGGTGATGACCAAAGGGACAAATGAGGGAGCTTTTGCAGTGCGACAACTAATCTTATTTGTTAACTTGACACAACTCAGAGTCACCTTGGAAGGGGGGATTTCAGTTGAGGAATCGTCTCCATCAAATTAGGCTTTGGGCATGTTCATGGGTTGTTTTCTTGATTATCAGTTGGTATAGGAGGTACCAGACCACTGTGAGTGGTCCCATCTTGTCTTAGTCAATATTCCGTTGCTGTGAAGAGAACACCATGACCATGGTAACTCTTATAAAGGAAAGCATGTAATTGGGCTTGCTTACAGTTTCAGAAGTTTAGTCCATTGTCAGCATGGTGGAATCATGGAAGCATGTGGGCAGACATGGTAGCTGAGAGTTCTACATTCGAACCCACAGCTAGCATGAAGAGAGAGACTCTGAGCTTGGAATGGACTTTTGAAACCTCAGAGCCCACCCCCAGTGACACACTTCTTCCAACAAGGCCACACCTCCTAATCCTTTCAAATAGTGCCAATCCCTGGTGACCAAGTATTCAAATCTGAGAGCCAATGGGAGTCATTTTCATTCATATCACCACACATCCCTAGGCAAGTGGATCTGGGCTGTATAAGAAAAGTAGCTGAACTTAGGTCTCAAGCTCGTAAATAGCATTTCTCCATGGTCTCTGCTTTAGTTCCTGCCTTGAATTTCTACCCTAGCTTCTTCACTGATAGGCAACAGCATCTGAAGCCAAACTAAAACAATTAGGAAGGTGATGTTTGTAGAAGTGAATCTCAGGAGATCATCAGGAAATTAATTGGTAGAACCAGAATATTATCCTAATCCATATTTCATTTAACTCAAGTCAGCAATGTTCTACCAACAGCCTCTATTTTGGCTGGTTCCTTATCTTGCAATATGTAAGTTGAGTCTAGGCAGCAAGAAAGTGGAATTCTAAGACAGCCTCCCCACCCCAGTTCCACAGGGACCTCCCTACAGGGGTTCCACTCACTGGGCAGCAGGACAGTTTTACAATCCATCCATTTTTCTTCCCTGGGAAGGATACAAACCCAAGGCTTCCTTTCTTTGCCTCAACAAGAAGCACAAAGCCACTGTCATTCCATGTGTGAGAAGTCATTTGCAGAATCATGAGGACCTATTCTACAGTTCTGCAAAATAGCTCATCCTGGAGAATATTAATTTTGCCTAGTTTGTTGGCAACAGATTCTTGGAAGGTTGCCAAAAATTACATGGCAATTAATCAACAGGAAATAAAATAAACACAAATTGCAGATTCTTATCAGAAAATGGATGCCCTGGCGTCCTGCTTCTTAAAGACAAACTTGCTTTGTTATCCCAATGGACAGCTCTAGCTTCTGTGGGTCAGTTCCATAATAAATCACACCAAGTGGCGTATTAAAGAACCAACTGGTCAACCAGAGAAAAGGAGGCAGAGAATGCTGAGACACCTGTCAAAGAAATGAGGGCTCTGCTCTGGGCACCACGGTCATGCTGAATGCCTTCAGCTCTCTAAGACCCACAACCAAAGAGTCAGTTCAAGAATCTTCAGCACCCCCAGCCTGACTTCCTGAAGTCTGATTCCACTGTGGCAAGTTACACCTTTTGCAGCTCCGATCTTATTCTTGCTGAGCATGAAGTATTCACAAAGGCATAGTCATCCAGATGCCAGATGCCACAATACAAGCTAGTAGTGCTGTAGGTAGTGAGACTTGGGCATAATGAAGACCTAGATGAGGGATTAACGAGATGATTCAGTCAGTAAAGGGCTTACCACACAAGCATGAGAACCTGGGTTCAAACTCCCAGCACTCACATGAAAAGCTGAGTGCAGCAGCACACACTTAAATACCAGTGCTGGGAAGACAGAGGCAAGAGGATTCCTGGGTCTTCCTGGATAGTCAGTCTAGCCAAAAAGTGTGAGTTCTGGGTTCAGTGAAAGCCTAAAAAATTATTTTTAAGAGCAGCATTATCGTTGTAGAGGTCAACATTGACCTCTAACTTCCACATACTTATGAACACACGTGCACACATTCCTGCAAACATATATGCATATACACACAAAAGACTTGGTAATATTGGGTAAGGTCCCTATATTCCTGGCCCCCAATTTCCCAAGCAAAATAGGACAACCATCACCCTTCCTCACTGGTCCGTAACAAGATTAAATAAAAGAAAGGCCTGGCAATCACTGGCATTTACCAACTCAGCTCTATTTGAACACGCTTCTTTTGGTTCCTGCCCAGCTTTTCCTTGTTCTGTCTTCGTGGAAGTCTGACTTTTGATCTTCACAAGAGTATCCCACATCTAGAGGATATACCAGCTGACTGTGATGATTTCCAGAAATGTGGGAATCTGGTTCTTTGAAATCTGATTGAGCTCCAGGCACTCAAGGAGGAAGATTCTATAGCTTCTGAAGTCCAGATGTTTCTTCCATCTCTCTTGTCTTGCCCTCCAGTCTCAGGTTGAGATCTTTGGGACATGCTACAGCTGTGTTATCTAAGATGGTTGCTACTGGCCACCAGTGTGCTACTGAGCAGTTGAAATGTGACGACTCCAAACTGGTGCACTGTAATAACTCTTTTCATTTCCAGTGGTCCAGGGATGTCTGTCTTCCATGTGTGTGTTTTCTAGGGTGTTATCCCAAGCTAACACCAGTTTTATTCCTTAAAGCAAAATGTATTCTTTCAAGATTCTAGAGGATAGCAGTCCATAATGTGTCAGGCGACCTTCCCTCTGAGAAATTCTGGGTGATTCAGTTCCTTGCATCTTCTAGTGTCCAGTAGTTTCCAGCAGGCATAGGCTTGTAGCTGCACCATTACAACATCTAGATCTACCTGAGTATTTCTTCTTGTGTCTGTTCTCCTCTGTGTGTCATTCAAGGTGTCTATCAGGGTGTCCAATCTTTGATTTTCCTGGGCCACACTAGACAAAGAGTTGGCTTGGGCCACATGTTATGATCTCATCTTAGGATCCTTGACTTAAAACCACATCTGCTAACACTTCTGTTTCCAAATGAAGTAATATCCACAGGCACTTGAGTGTAGACTGTGCTGAGGATAGAGGGTGTCTACCACAAATTCACGCTACACCTTTCTTCATTGTTGCTGATAAACCTGAATTCTACCAGGCTGAGCCAGTGATCTGAAGGAGTGGTACTTACTCATTTTCTCATCACATCACAAATGCAGATGAAAGAAAGAAATCCTTCATCAATGGACAACCAGATGTGGCCACATATCACATCCTCACGACACAGGAGGGTCAAATCTGGGTTCATGCACAGATATTCCTTTTCCTTTCCTTGAAATATCTTCACTCCCCAATTCTTTACTATTTTCTAAAGCCAGGCTTGAGCTTTAGGATAAATCAGACACTGTCCGCATTCCGAGGTGGCCCAGCATTCCTGATCATGGGAATTAAATGTCCCATTTTGCATATCTTGTCTTTTATTGCTTTAAAAATACATAAGACCAACAACTTTAGAGAAACAGGAAGAATACAAAATGTTTTTGCTTTGGATGATTGCCAATACAAAAATAGACACAATCTAACAGTATATGTTTTCCCCTATTGTCTAAGACAATGCATAATGTGGGTGCAGACGGGCTGTTTGCAGGGACAGAACCTTTGTAAATATCATTCTCTTAATATAAAAATATCTTTCTGTGCTCCTTAATGGATGCTATTTGTCCTCCTCCTGCCCTCAGCTTACATATCTGCTCTGAAATGACACAGGCCCTCATTGTGATGTACTCTCACGATTGTGTGTGTTGTGCTATCTAGCTCACTTGGACATCAGCTCTGTAAGGCCACATACCATTGATATAAACTCAGTTTCTGGTACTTGACCTGGTCCAGAAAGGAGGTAGGTAGATGGATGGCTGGCTGGCTGGATGGATGGATGGATGGGTGGATGGATAGGTGAGTGGATGAATGGGTAGGTGGATGGATGAGTGAGTACATAAATGAAAATGTGGGCGGTTGGGCTAGTAGATAGACATGTGTATAGATGGAGAGATAAACAATTATGTGAGAGTTCGGAAAGACTGATGGTACCGGATGAAATACCAGTGAATCAAATCCAGCCCCTCCTAAGACCCTTATGTGCCACTCTGAACAAGTTTCACAAAATGGAAGGCATAAACTACTAACCTAGAAAGGCAAGCCACTAAGAGAGCTGAAAAAGGAAGGCTAGAATCTGCTATGCTGGAAGACCTACCAGACAGCTGTGAAGGGGGAAGGGCAGGGCTGACGTACTCTGTTCTCACCAACCTTGAAGTTGGTCTGATTGCTCCATCTGTGTGACTAGAAAAGTTATTTAGCTGAGTGCATTATACCCTGAGTGGCCGAGTGCATAAAATTTATGAGGGGAGCTCTTTAATACATATTTAATAAAGCTGTGGACATTCAGACACCAAATCAGTGGTGTCAAATGTGTTCACTTTAGGAGACTAGAGCTGTCTTTTGGCAAGGCTGACACTCCTCTGAAAGTCACGCACATTATAAACCATCTCAACAGAGGGGAGAGAAATTGCCACTTTCTTATTCTACAGCTACGGCGAAGAGTTTGCAATGACACTCGTGTCATCTGTTGAGGCTGGAAAGCTTGAGACATCAAGAGAGAGAAGACAAGAAGAGCCCAAAGAAGTGGTGAACATGGAAAAGGGGTGCTCCTTGGGTAAAGGCACTTGCCACCAAGCCTGACAATCTGAGTTCAATCCCAGTGAACCATTTGGTAGAAGAGAACCAACTCCTGCATGTTGTCCTCTGATCTCACATGCATGCCCTGGCATGTACACACACACACACACACACACACACACACACACACACACACACACACTGAATAAATGTTTAAAAAAAACTATTTTAACACAGCGGTGATGAATGTGGAGAGGGGATCGGAGACAGGGTAGTGTGAAGATCATTTTTACGATGGCAGTAATGGTGACAATGTGAAGAACTGTCTGCCAAATCTCACTCTGGAGTCATCATGTGCATTTCATCCCTGTAATGCCTCCTCAAGTAGTTGCTTTTATCACCCTCATAGTGGAGAGAAAAGGATATGGTGCCGTCGGGTGGCTGAGCAACTTTCTCCCAATGTCACAAGTCTATAAGGAAAATTGAAATCCAAGCAGGCCGAGCTCCAAGTTCTGATGGTCAACTTTATAGGACCTAGGACCACCCAGGAGGCAAGCCTTTAGGCACACCTGTGAAGGACTAGTTAGGTTAAGCGAGGTGGGAGGACTCACACTAAATCTGGATGGCACCAGTCTATAGACTGGGATCCTGGACTGAAGAATAAGGAGAAGGTGAACGCCACCATCCATCCCTTTCTGCTTCCCGACTGCAGACTCAATGTGACCAGCTGCCTCAGGCTTCTGATGGGTGTTAGCCTTGAACCTCAAGCCAAAATAAACCCTTCCGTCCTTAAGTAGCCTTTGTCAGACATTTTTGTCCCAGTGATTAGAAACATAATTAACACAAGGCCATCTAGTCTTGTCCATAGGTCACAGATGCTGAAGCATTATGGGCCAGCTGAATTCCCATTCCCTCCCTCCATCAGGTGGAATGAATGCCCACAGCAGAGGCAGGCGGCCATGGATCTACACTCTGCTTCCCTAGATGGAGACAACACTGGGAAGCTGTTCCCTAGGCCCCTCCCCTTCTCTAGGAATGCTCAAGCTTGTGCCTGTTCAGCAGGCCAGGCTTGTTGAAAACTCCCTCTTTACCCCTTTGCCTCCCTCATAAGGCCTTTATTAAAAAGTGGGGACTAATCTCTGAACCTTCCCCTTGGATAATTATGTAGGTAAGAAACAGACATTTGAGGGAGTTAAACTATCAATTGCCCAGGATCCTGGATGGAATAAAAATCTGTTGATAATGTTTCATGAGACCTAAAAACATGTACTCTAAAGCATTGCCATCAGAATAGATCCTTCACATGAAGTCATGGTCAGGAGGGATTTTATGTTCTCTGGGCCAGGGTCAGGGTCAAAGGGAAAATATATCCCATATGGTTGTGCCCCCGTTAGAAGATGTAATACTTACAGGACTCTGGGTTCCCGGAAGCACTCAGAACTGGCAGCCTCTGTCACATTGACTTTCTGTGCACCGAGTACAGCCAACTTGATTTCAGTTCACTGTGGGTTTGAAGCAACCTACCCAAGTCAGCTTTATTTACCTAATGAAACATATGAGCACACTTTTTATTACATCCAGGGTCTGTTCTATCCAAAGCAGTGGCTGGGCTGCTTTTCTGTTCCCATTCGGCTCTGGGATCTAATGTGTGAGCATATGGCACTCAGCTCCCTTCTGGCCCTGCTCTGAGAAGCAGCAAAAGGGGAGGATTTTTTTCCAAGTCTGCAAGGATGCTATGTGATGCCCACTGGGGCTGCAGCCCAGCATCACTGAGGACACAGTGTCTATTCTCAAAGGCGAAGCAGTAAGTGTTCCAAACACGTGCTCTCAAGCCAAGAGTGAACGATTAGAAAGTACGGCCCGACGCGTCTGTGGCCTGACACAGCTCACTTATGAACAGAGACCTACGGACAGGGAGGCTGTGTCAACCTCCGTTCATTCATTGAGCAGTTACTCTTCAGAATTTCTCAGATTCATTGGATAACTGACATTCTAAAACTCTTTTTTTTTTCAAGATAAATATGCACTCACAGGAAGTTGCAAAAATATTGAAGGGAAGTTCTGGGTGCCCTTCTGCCTGCCTTTCCTGATGACAGCATATCACACGACAATGCGTGTGTAACAGAACTGTAAATGTATGTGGGCACAATCTAAAGGCCTGCTTTCACTAACCTTTTTATCTGGAGGTATGCATGTGCTTGCGTGTGTTTCTGTGCAGTTTTCTCGTGCGTGTACCTTTTTGTAGTTACCCACTACTGCTTCTGGCGTTCCTTCTATTCTAAAACGTATCCATCACCATCAGGGAAGATGCCTTTGAGAGGGGACTGGTTTCGTCATGTGAGTTCATTTCCTTCTCCTTGTCTGTGTACAGTTATGTGTGGTTTTATGTTTTGTTTTCTTTTTTTCTTAGGTTTTTAGCTCATTCTTGGATCATTTACTCTGAGAAATCTATAGTCATTTGTTGCCATTAAATAAGCTACACTCATGTATGTGTGTGTGGAGGCCAGAGAAAAACTTTCATGAGTCAGTTCTCTCCTTCTACCGTGTGGATCCTAGATATTGAGTTCAGGTCATCAGGCTTGGTGGCAAGTGCCTGTACCCACTGAAGTATCCAGTTGGCTCATCATTATTGCCTTTTTAATGCCCACTAAAAAATCACTGGCTGGAATTGTGAGTCAGATTCACAGATGTCACAAGGAGAGACTGAAGTCCCAGAAACATAAGTAACTTACCCTGAGTGACTATTCCCATAAGTGAGAACATTGGTCCGAATTTGTAACCCTCCTCCTGCCCCCCATGCCCAGTGACTTCCAGCACTGTGCCATTCAGAGGGAAGCCTACACGAATGTCACTCTGTTATACTGCCACTGCAGTGTCCAGAAGATATGGCACTCCAAATGACCACTATATCTTTCAGAGAGACATAAACAGAGGTCCTCCCAGGTTCCTGGACAGACCACACATCTGGTATGAAGAAAGAAGGCATTGGACCACTCCCCCGCCTCTCTGAACAGTATTTCCCATTAGACCTGGCAGCATTCAGAAGCCCTTCTCACACCCACATCCCCCAATCCCACACCTGTGTCCACGACAACTTGGTCATGAACTCAACATCCTTACCCATCTGCATGTGGCTTGGTACCTTCTTCACCTAAAATACCACCCTGCTGGTGAGTCAGGAGCCAAAATGACACTGACCAGCTCGTCATCCCTCCCGCGTGACAGACTTGGCCATGTGAATCCTTGTGAGTGGATGGCTTTGCATAAGAACATCAGGACCTATATAGACAATAGCTCTGCAGCCTTGAAGGAAAAGATAGCCTGCAAAGCCCAGTATCCCAGCTGAGAGATGATACGGTTCCCTGAATAGCACCATTTTGACCCTGAACATGCCATGTGGCCCTAGGGAGGGTCGAGACACTTGGTCAGGGCATCACTCAAGCACACCTTCACACACTCTCACAAGAAAGGAAAACAGCGTGGATTGTAGCTTTGTGGAATTAAAAACCCTAGAAGGGCACATGAATCTGAGCAGATCTTAGCAATATCAAAGAACAGAATTTCAATAAGGGCGTTGCATTAAATCTGAGCTGGCAAGAGCTTATAATAAAAGTACAGTAATGAGCAAGCTTTATGATAAAATTAATGTAATTAATTAGTGTTTGTAAAGGGCTTGGGATCATGGGGTGAAAGGTGCCAGCTAGAGGAAAAGTCATCTCAGAAATTACAACTATTATCATCTTAAGACACGGCATATATTATGTATGATATGAGCATTTCGAAGCGTATATTCATGTCCCAGCTATAACTACGTTAATTTATAGTAATTTGCAAATCAGGTCCCTGATCAGCCCTGGGAACCCTTTCTGGATCTCTAAGTGGATGAGGTTATGACTCAAGTGGTATTTTAAACTCTATCCTGTGATAACCTATTAGAGACAGCAGCCCCAGACCCCCACGCGTGCTCAAGTTAGCGATTCAAATTACAAGTGACGAGCGAGAGCCCACGAGCGAGAGCCCTGGCTGCCTTTCTACCCTCAGTGCCATGTCTTTGGGGGTTTGGCTCAGTTTTTATTAAAAATAGGTCTCTTTGATCCTTACCTTTCCAACTTTCTCCAGGATTCAAACATCCCTGTTTCTCTCCGATCCAATAACATTCCCCGAGGTCAGGAGTATCTCTCTTTGCTGTCATTGAGTCTCCAGAATATGTGTGACTGAGCCTTGACACATTGAAGATTCTGGGGACTTGGGCTGATGGAGAAGGCTTGGCTCAAAGCTTACATATACCCAAAGGAGACCTTTTACTTCCAGCTATCTCAATTGACTCTTCCACTTGAAAGCCATCTTTGTATTTATTAACTGCACCACACAATTTCTACTGGGCTGCAGGGTACGTTTAAAAAAATTTTAAAGCCAATTGTTTAATGGTAAAATCAGAACCACAGAGAATTTGGAAAATAAAGAGAAAAATAGAGCGCTGAGATGGCTGTTTCCAGGACACTTCACCATTCAGGCTGCAGAGCTGTCATCCGTGCAGCTCCTGACATTCTCATGAAAAGCCATTCACTGACAAGGGTTCATTTTGCCAAGTCCATCATGTCATTACACAGAGAAGCACAGAGGTTGTTTCCAAAAGATGTCACAGAAAGCCCCTCATTTGGTCATGTACAGTGAGTTAGCAAACAGTCAGTCTCATGACGGATCTCCTGGATCCAGGTCTGACTCTGATACTGGCCACCAGACTGAACCTGGGAAAGTCACATTCTCTTTCCTTGGTTGTATGCTGCCTCACTTGTCACAAAGAGTATGTGGGAAGAATAGAAGGAAGACAGATTACAAGTATGTACTCACATGATGGTAACTCATCCCATGAAATACATCTCTATACACACAAACACATGCACGTGCACCTCTCTTGGTGGTACCATGCAGACATCACCAATCTATCACAGATCCACCAAGCCCAAACACAGCCTCTAACCCCTCCACATAGCCTGTGGGCCATTTCTATTTCTTTACATTATTTGCCAGTGGACTAGAAACTTAAGTTCTCTTCAGCTTGAAAGATGTAAATCATGCCACAATTCTGCAAAATGTCATTTCTAATAACATTGCAAGAAAGCATCAACATCTAAGTGAATAAATTTATTTATTTATTTATTATGCCCTGAAAGCTTTTTGGGCTGCTACATTTTATGAAACCTTATAGGAATTATAATAATCATTCAAAACCAAGTAAAGTGAAAATATTATTGTTGGAGTGTTCAATTAGAAATGCAAACACACTTCACTAAACAATCTCCAAATGTAATTGTTTGGTAACACAATGTAATTTTAAAAGAACAGTAAAAGAACAAAATGTCTCAGAAGCAAATCTTGTTCCTGTGCTTCTGACAAAAGCCTGGATTGTGTGTGGCCAACTCAAACTCATATTGAGATAGGTTGTTCCCAACTACTAGGTTTTCTGTGGCAACTGAGAAATCTCTGAACAACTTCTAAGCTTTCAATATTTTGGAAAGTTCTAGATCTCAAAAAGAATGTCAATAAACATGTACTCTAGTTTTCTTTCACGTTGCTGTGATAAAATACTCCTACCAAAAGCAACTTAGGGATAAAAGGGTTTATTTCATTGTACATGTCCAGGTCACAGCCTATCATTGAGGAAAGTCAGGGAATAAACTCAAGGCAGGTACTCAAACCAGAAAACACGGAGAAACATTGCCTGCTGGTTCTCCCTTTGGCTCACTCCCAGGTCTATGCACTGCTTGCTTTCTTATACAGCCCAGGTACAACTGCCTAGGGATGGTGCTGCCCACAGTGGGCTGGGGCCTCCCATATAAACCCTCAATCAAGATAATTCCCTTCAGACATGCTCAATCTAGAAAATTTTTCAATTCAAATTCCATCTTTCTAGGCGATCCTAGGTTGTGTTAAGTTTTCAATAAAAAATAATCACCATAATTTATCTATTGTCAACTCAACACACAAACATGTCCCTGTTAAACCTTAGTCTGTCCTTTCATGTTTGTCTACCCCTAAATCTCCTGTTAATATAATAATATAAAGCACAGTATAACTTTAAAAGTTCCAATCTTTACAAATTTCAATACTTTAAAAGTGCAATGTCTCTTTTCAATAAATCCAAAGCCCCTTATCTGCATTCTCCTGTAAAGTAAAAATAAAAACAGATTGCATACTTTATTATTACAAAAAGGAAGAAACAAGACACAGTTACAATCATACCAAAGCAAAACCAAAATCCAGTAATATAAATTCATGTTCTAAAGCTCAGTGTCTGGCATCCTGGACTCACTCATGATCTTCTGGGGTCCAGAGGGCTTGGGAAGCCCCACTTCTCTAGCTTTGCCATCTGAATCACACACAGCTTGCCTCATGGTCTCAATCCAGCTCTACTCCATGACTGCCATTTTTGGCAGATGTCCTATGATTCTGGCTCCTCTAGTATCCTACATCTAGTATCTAGTATCTAGTATCTAGTGTCTAGTATCTAGTATCTAGTATCTAGTGTCAACTGCAACTGAGACTACATCTTTATCAAAGGCCTTTCCTGACCCATCTTCAGGGAACTCTGTCCTTTCCACATGGTGCCCATTCTCTATGACCCCCTCAATCTTGCATTTATCATGCCTTCAAAAGCAGTACAAAGTAGGTAACTGTTAAACATTGTGGAATTCTGGCAACCAGCTTGAGATGCAGCCTTGCCACCCTCTCCCTCCGTCACAGACTACAGCTTTGGTGGGTTGACCCTGAGGAAATACTTTTCAGATTTCACCTCAATGATATTGATTTATTACTAACTACAGCTGATTTGTCAGCCCTAGCTAACCATTGTACTAGTAAAACATAAAAGGTTTCACTTTAGTGGTACCGGTGTCTTGTTAAACGCAGGTGATTCTTTAACCTCAGCTGACCAGCATCCACAGATTCTTAATCTAAAATATCAATGGATCACTCTAATAGTCTTTGCTTCCCTCTGAAACTTAGTAAACTGGGTCTCCACTGTCTGCATTTCTCCCAACATTCTTATCTTCCAAGCTCCCACAGCATAGCCCATTAAGCTCTGAGGACTCAATGACTTTTCCAGCTCAAAGTTTCAAATCTTTCCACAATCTGCCCCTAAACAACATTGTTGGCTCCATCAGAGCAACACTGCTTCCTGATACCAATTTCTTCCCTACTTTGTTTTTCTCTTGCTGGAGTACATCACTATGAAAGAACACAACTTTGAGAGTAAAGAGTTTATTTCATATTACACCTCCAGTTCACACTGAAACATTGAAGAAAATCAGGGCAGGAACTCAAGAAGAAAGCTCAAATCTGAAACTATGGAAGAATGCTATCTGCTGGCTTCTTCTCTGACTTGCTCACAAGGCTATTCTCTGATCACTTTCTTACACAACCCAAGTCCACCTGCCTAAGCGTGGCGCTGCCCACAGTGGGCTGAGCACCTGGACACCAGTCATCAATCAAGACAATGCCCCACAGACATGCCCTGAGGCCAATCTGATCTAGGCTTAGTTTGCTTAATTGCT
Source organism: Cricetomys ansorgei (assembly GCA_026225945.1). Lineage (NCBI taxonomy): Eukaryota > Metazoa > Chordata > Mammalia > Rodentia > Nesomyidae > Cricetomys > Cricetomys ansorgei. The sequence goes on along the minus strand of JAMJFZ010002669.1, from coordinate 1,930,335 downwards.
TAGTTGAGGCTCTCTCTTCCCAGGTGACTCTATGTTGTGTCAAACTGACAATAAAAACGAACCACCACTGCATATTAACATGCTTTGTAACTTCTAACTGCTCTGTAGCTCTAAGCTGCTTACGAAGAGAGTGGGTTCATACTCATTAAACTATAATCATATTGTGAGGCTGGATTTTCCTTATTCCATCTACAAACGTGAGATGGGGTCTAAGGGAGGGTGAATCTCAGGCCCAAGTCCTGTGTGTGTGTGTGTGTGTGTGTGTTTACCTAGGTTGGAAATCAAAGCTGCTTTTTTGCATATGTTCATGGAGATAGATGTGTGAAGCTGAGCCCCCAAGGGTCCTGGTGGTAACAGCGGCGTACCCCTCTGGCAAGCACATAGTAAACTGGGGGCTCTAGATTAAGGACATCACCCAAAGTTCAAGGACAAGAGGCAAGGCCAGAGTTCACATATAACTCATAGAGTCCCATCACTTACAAGCAGTAGTGGTGCTGAGGTAGGAGACAATGGTGTCTGGAACTGGGGTGGCAGTGCTAGAGACAGAGCAGGAACCAGGAGAAAACGCAGCTGAGCAGTGCTCAGAGAGGAGGTGTCGCTGACATAGCCACACTTCTTCACTGCCCTTCTGTGCCTGCTCTCTTGCCAAGTAGCAGAGGTGAGCCTCCCTGACAAATTCTATGTCACTCAAACTTCATATATTTACCACCCATGTGTTTACAGGCAAGGTTTCCTAACCATGGGACAGGGGTCTGAAGACTGGGCCCTGGAACTATTCAGACCTAGGTGTTATATGTAACCCTGGCAATGCACCTGGGAGCCCAAGACCTCAGGCTCTCTCCCAGCATATGATCCGGGTATGAAGAATCCTTGCTACTTCCCATTAACCTCATAAAACCCAACATTCTGTGTCCATTCCCGATGGGCTTATGCTTTTGCCCTGGTTTAGAAAATCGGTGTTGGTAAACCCATTGTTGTTGCAGAAGTTTATTTTTGGTTATGTTTAAAATGGTTGTTTGGTGCACCATTGGAATAGGGCTGCTTAGGCCTTGGCGTTGGAATTGCCCACAGGTGTCGGCTTTATGTAAAGGACATTTGATTGCTCATGATTTGCATGTGCTATCCACAGAACACCTGAGGAGCTTAGGTATCACTAAAAACGCCTGAGATGAGACACTCAGGGCTCCACAGTCCAGTACAGCACTGGCCAGGATAGTGGTTCCCTCTGCCGAGGTCTGGCAGGGTTTGCACCTATGAATACACCTCCATGTCTTCCTTGCTGAGCAGTCACCGTAGGCGTACTATTATACATCATTGACTAGACTGATGGAAAGAAAACAAAATGTAGCCAAATTTGCAAGCTCTCTACATCTTCTCAGATGAGAGATTTTTGGCAACATCAAGGATTTGGGAAAACCTGAACTTCGTCTACCTTTTGAGTGAAAAAGGAAATGTATAAAATGATGCCACAGTATATCTTGAACCAACTGTGCCTGGGGACGTTATCTACAATGTATAACCAAGGCAGCTGAGGACAAAAGCAGGGGCCAAAGGTCAAAGAGCAATGACCGCCTCAGCCCCCAGAGGTCTCAACGTCCTCAGCAAAAGCTTGAACCTGAAACACACCTACCCGGATAGTTGACATTCAGAGTCGTCAGCTTTCACTAATCTCTGTGACTGGGACCACGACCACGTGACAAACAACTGTTTGAAAGGTGTTGCTTTTCTTCAGTGTCCCTGGAGCTCACTGACCTAACATCCCCAGGACCCAGCGAGATAATCTATTAAAAAAGAAACAAACGAACAGCAATAGCAACAACAAAACAGGATGGGTGGGGCCTGAGGAGTAACATCTGACTTGATGCCAGGCCCTAGGTGCATGCGAGCGCGTGCACGCACACGCAGGCACACACAGAGAATTCTACTGTTTTCTACAATGCTACTGAAACCGTACATGCTCCAGAATGTTCACGTACAGAGAGGTTCCCTTCAAAATCACTTACTGTCACCAACATGCAACTTGAGTTTTCTGCAAGCTCTTCTTGGGTTGGCACTAAATAAGATGGGGGAGGGCTTAGGAAGCACACAACTCCCCTCGGTTCACCATCTGATGAAAAGGTAAAGAAGAGGACCACTAAGTGCCATATACAAAGCCACAGGGCAAATGCCTGTACAAAAAGAGAAAAAAGGTGTGGGGTGGGGGACTTACTCTAGTGGGAAATAACATCTCGATTTAGGACCATGCTTTTCTGACAAGGTGAAGAGTAGTGTTTCCCTCAAGTGTCATACAAAGCCCTACGCTAGCTTCATGCCAACATTCATGGCCAGAGTGTAAGTTGTAGCTGTCTATATAAGCACCATATACACCATCAGGGGCTTCGCTGGAGCTAAGAGATGCTGTTAACGGTAATTCTAGCACCATCATCCTGCTGGTGACAATGACTTCCATTAAAATAGAAGTGGCAGTAACTCCCATTATCGATTGCTGTGTAACTAAACAATTCTCCAAACAACGGTTCTCTTACTCCATTGTACTCTCTGGGTCACAGATTCAGATGGAGCCTGGCTGGTTATTCTCTTGTCCCGTGGGACTTTGGCTAGGGCCAGGTCTGGCACATATTTCTATGCAGGTGTTGTGTTCAGACATCGCCAGCCCCTCCTTCTCCTCCCGTCTTAGAGCCATTTCTTGAGGCTTTTACTGGAAGATCATCAGACTTCACACATGGAAGTTGAGGCTTCCGGAAGTCTCCAGCTCAATCAGAAGGAGGTCTGGAAGTATGTAACCCCCTGTAAGCCATATTATCAACATCAAAACATCCACAGCTACTCTGGATTCAAGCAAAGAAAAAACGGTTCCTGCTCTTAACCGCAAGATTGACAAATAATTCATAGTCATCTGTAAGGCATACCATTTGACTCTTTGGTTCTATCTGTAACATGAGACAAACACATTCCCTCTTTCCTAAGACCTCTGAAGCCCCACTCTGGGTTTGAAGACTGATACTTTATTAACTATGTCAAGTACAAGCTCCGATGAGTCCCGTTGGGTGCAGTCCATCACAAATGACTCTCTTCAATCAGATGGTCATTGTCCTTCTCGCACTCAACCTGTGTGGTGAGACAAAAACAGGGACCCTGCAAATGGCATGCCTGCCCCAGAGGGATGAGAAAAGATGCCCTGGCAGATGCTGGGCAGGGACCACTCCCAAATCCAACCTTCTGCTTCTTTCCAATTCCTTGAGTAGAACCCACTGAAACTCCATGGAAATGTGTCTTTGAGGCTCTTGGATCCCCTCTGTAAAACATCCTTCATTCTCCATGGGAAATGGCTGTCATCTCCAGCCACATTGGCTTCTCAGCTCTTACAAGCTTGCTTCCTGCCCAGAGTATGTAGACTGAAGACAGATGCTCAAAGGTAGCTAATGTTTTGTGATGTTTCATCCCTGCCTGTCAAAGATGACAGCATTTCTGCCGATGCTCTCTTTAAAATCCTGTGGGTTTTCTGGGATTCTTGGAGGTTTGGACCACTCTATTAAAACCAGGCTCCCACTTCTTCACGAGAGATACTACCTTGGGCTAAGAGCAGGCTCTCCTCAGACACTGCTGTGCATACTCGAAAGCCTTTTGGATGGGTGGAGGGGGCTATGGCATCGTGTCTTTATTTACAAAAGAAAATCCTTTAACTTTGAACCTTTTCTGTAGACAACATCTCTGTGCACTGGTGAAGGGAGAAAGGGATAGGCTTCTTAGCAAATTTTGGAGATGAAACTTGAGAGCCACCCAAATCCTATACATACACATTGTAGAGAAACCCAGTTGAGACGCCCATACCCACATGTGGGTATGTGGTGTTCCTTCCCCTGGGGCCTCTCTTCTATTAATCCCTATGCCTAGGATCTAAGATAAATTTTTTTTAATAAATTCCAACTCTATTTCCAAGTAAAATAGGAAAGTATCTCAGAGCTATGCCCTTAAAGTCTTTGTCTGGAAACTAGGCTTTTTGGGGAGACCATATGTCTTTGCTCCAAGACTCTTTCTTGCTCTGAAATTGTTATGTTGGCTATATAGACTGTCTCAAGTTCTTTGCATTTCCTCTGATCTGAAAAAGAAAAAAAAAAAAGTTCTGAACATCTTTCTTTAGTTCATCTCTCTTACATTACCATCCACCAGAAAAAGCCACTTGGTACCTTCAACGTCTGTCCACAGGTGTCCCCTTCTTCAGTGTCCTGCCTGTGTTCTCTCTTTCCAACATCAATGCTTCCCTTGTTGGCTTGTTTACTTTTGAGGCAAGATCCCACTATGTAGCTCAGGCTAGCCTTGTCTCCGATCTTCCTGCTCAGCCTCCCGAGTGCTGGGATTAAAGGCATGAGCAATCTGTTTCTTCATCCAAGATAGGTTTGCTCAGCTGTCCTCAGCCTCCAATAGCATTGCCCTCAGTGCTCAGCAAGCCCTACTGCAACCTCCTGGGAGCCCTTCCAGAAACAGTTGCAAGGGCAGAATTAGAATCCACCTCATGGCAAGCACATGGATAAGAACTAATGTTTGTTCTTTGTGCACTGTGGAGTTGGGAGCATGGGTTCTGGGTTCCCAGATGCCTGGGCTCAACCCCACCTTCTCCATTCGCTCAGGAACTGTGTAGTCTTCAGCTACACACATTCTGTCTCCTATAAAAGTACATGGTAACGTTCCTTCTTTCCAGAAGTCATGAGGACTAAAAAAGTTTAGGAGTTGGGCAGATGACTCGGTGGGTAAATTGCTTGCTGTGGGAGCATGAAGACCTGATCTTAAATCTCCAGCACCCATGTAAAAGCCAGGCAATGCAGCTCACATCTACAGACTCCCACCACTGAGGCAGAGACAGTCAAGATCCCCAGAGCCTGCTGGCCAGCCACAGATACAGCACAGCAAGCTCTACATTCTGATGAGAGAGAGAGACTCTGCCTCAAAAGCAAAGTGAAGCATGATAAAGGAGATCTCCCCACATCTGAGGACGACTCCATAGTCACATACGTACGTACACATCCACAACCTCAGTTTAATTCAGAAATCACTCTGCAGAGACACTGCAGGATGTGACCCGGATGTCATTGGTCAGGCTGAGCTCTATGGTGAAGTCACTCTAGGTTCGTTGAACATTTGTTGTACAAGAAGTGAAGCTAAGGCTCTGGATTTAAACAAGTCTCTCAAACAGACAGTTTGTTTGCCAAACCCACAATGGTGTTGGTACTCACATCTCCTCCAGCCTCTCCAGCCTCAGGGCTTGGGATCTTACCCCTCCCCCTGCACTCCTAGGTCTGTTTCAGAAAATACTGCAAGGTTAAATAAAGACATATATTTTAAGACTTTTCGTATAGTTTATTCCTACTATAATATTCTACATACTATAATTGATCCACACATATATATTTAAGATTCATAATTATTTAAATCTCGTCTTGGGATGACCGTTTATTGCATTTAAAAATGTTGCAGGTTCCCCAAAATAGATGTCACTGTGATATAAACTTCCTGATTTCCAAACCTTTCCTCCCATAACGCTGGAGGCGAAAAATTTCATCTAAATATTATTGAATTCCAGCGCGGCATTAGCATGCGGAGATATTTACAATAACAGAGCCATTACAACTCAATCAAAAGCTGATTTCAGCCAGAATTATGCAGAATTAAATCTTGCAGGATTCAAATTATTAAAAATCAGAGACTCAATAAAGTGTGGTCTGGAAGCCCCATTTATCAAGGGAGTCGAAGTGCCTCCACAGTTAGAGTGACTTCCTCATATATATTCTGCAAGAATTTGCATGCATTTTAAGAGACCAGAGCCTAATTCTTACAGAATTCAAGTCACCACGCTATATTTGTAAGGCAGTGGAAGCCAGCGCCGACAGCGCTCTCTCCGTTTCCTTTCTCTGTCTCACATTTGAAATGCATCGGGGTTTATTTCTGGTTCCCGCCGGGTATGGAGGAGAGACGGCAGGGCCACGGATGTAGAGAGATACACTTGGATCCAGAAAGGACCAGAGTGGGGGGGCACGGGAGGTAGCTGGAGGAGACAGGAACCCTCTGATAGAGCTCCGTGCACAACTGACAAGTTAAAATGGGGCCCTCTTTCCCTGTGAACCATCAGACACGTGCAATGCGTGCAATAGAGCTCCCTCAGAACACTCCATTCGTTGGGAAAAGAATTTGTTTCTAAGGGGGGGGGGAAGGCAGAGAGAAGGATTCAGGAAGGAAGAGGGGAGAGAGCGAGAGGGGGCGGGGCAAGAGAAAAGGAAGTCCCCGTGAAGAGACACAGCATTTGTTACCTAATTTTACTCTCTTAGTCCTTCCAGAAGTAAAGTCCTCCCAGACCCTGTTCAATGTTCTTTGATAGTACTTACCCTGTCCCTCAGCTCCTCCCAGATCTACCCACCTCACTCGCTTTCCTGTCCACCCAGCACTGTCCTCTTCTTTAAAATATAAAACAGTAAATTACTGTCAAGTCTGATCTGTGCTGCCCTTGGATAGGTGGCCTTGCACTAGAGTGTGATTGACACACCAGGAGCCACGGCCTTAAAGAAAAACAACTCTCCCTCCGCAGGAAGCTTTCAACTTTCTTATTACCAAGAAGTGTAATGTCCAGGAATCCAATTTCCCTTTCTCCTTTGCCTCCCTCCCTCCCTCCCTCCCTCTTTCTATTGAGTTTTACTTTATAACCCAGGCTAGCCTTGAACTGATGTCTCTCCTGCCTCATCTCCCCAAATCCTAGGATTTCAGGTTCAAGGTGAACCACCACACCAAACTCTTCCAACAAATGGCAATTACATAACACCTACCCAGTGCTGAAGACATGGGTGAGGGAAGTGTTTCCCATTCTACCACTCACGGTCTTGTTGGGGCGATTGTGACATAACAGTACCCAGAAATTCAGAACAAGATATCCATAAAGCCAGGGACAAACATTCGCACCAACCAGGATGCCATCAGTCACAGACCAGAAAAAAACAGATGTACAGTCTGTCCAGAGATGAGCTCAGACTTGCAGCTACCTGCTTTCCAGACAGAAGAAAGGGAGGAGGGTGGTAAAGGTCAAAGGAAGGACATCTGCCCAGAACTCTGTCTAGACTTGCAAGAACTCATCACATGCCCCCTCTTAGCTCAAGGAGGTCTGATTTCTAAAATAAAGAACTTTTAAACCAAGACGAATGGAAGATATGTATTGAATAAGCAGCCATGTCTGCCATCAGCCTGTGGAGGTCTAAGGATCAGGTGTAACTTGCAGAATGCAGCAGGAAAGCCAATTCGGAGGGTCATTCCTGGACATGGGTGCTGGAGAAGGGGCTTTGTAGAGCAGAGAGGAGCTTGCATAGGCAAGGCCTGGCAGGTCTGCGCTGTGAGAAGCAGGATGAGAGGCAGCCTGACCAGAGTGGCCTAAAGCCTGGTGATGGGGTCCCAGCCTCTGGCTAAGATCCACAGACTGAGGAGCAACAAACGTACAAAGAGGGCTGGGGATGTGGTTCAGTGGTAGAGGGCTCACCTAACATGTTGAGGGGAGCATAAATTCTATCCATAGATGAGAAAGAGAGAGAGAGAGAAAGAGAGAGAGAGAGAAGAGAAAGAGGGTAGGAGGGAGACATCAAAGTAAGGAGAAGAAGAAATCCTTATGGTGACAGGCCACTATGTCTGGACATAGTTCTTTAAACAGTCAGAGTAACAACACTCCAAAAGAAATGAAGAATGATGAAGAATGACTATTTTCAGTCATTTATTCATCTATTCATTCACAAATTCAACAAAGTCTCCAGAATGTCTTCCACCCCAAGCCTGTCCTTGGGCCTGGGCACAGGTGCGATGAGGGGAGTGGGGCCCTTCAGCTCAGCAGTTCCCCCTAGTGAGTTCACGGGCAGCCTGTGTGTCTCTGTCCCCCTGGTTCTGGGACTCCTGCCTCCTTCAGTATCGGTTTTCAGGCTTCCATGGCAAATGGCTGACCCAGCTTAGAAAAGCAAGCTTCCATCCTACCTGGGCAAGAGAAAGTGTGCAGATCTCCTCAAGACGGTGTGGGAGGAAGCTGGGAGGAGCCAGAAATTGTACAAAATAAGGAACCCATGCTGGCCTCTCGCTGACTTCTCTAACCCCAGTGAAGGTATCTAGATTCAGACACCTTCAGGTTCAGAAAAGGTCTCAGGCTTTCTGGCAGGAGTTAGTGGCACACCAGGAACAAAAGGCCAGTCTGTGTCAGGCCGCAGTGCGTGACGCAGAAACATCAGCAACTCACAGGGTCATTACACATTGCTCCAACCCAGGGAAGAAGACTCTACTCTGGGCTTTTGGTTGCGCACGTTGCCCTCCCAGGAGCCAGCCTGGGTGTGCATGGAGATGAAACAGGGAAACATGGCTAGCAGCTCAGCAGCCACCCATTCAGAATATAGCATGCCAGATGCTCCAAGCCATCAGGTGGGGGAAACCAGGTGCTGGGAGAGGAGCTGAGCCTCAAGAGGAAAGGTCAGTGGGAATCGGCTGCAGGACTTATCAGGGTCTCTACTAGGGGCCTGTGTAAACTCTCTGGTAAGGTTTCCAAACTCACATGGCCCTAGGAAGCCAACTGTTAATGGAACCTTGCTGGGGACGGTAGCCAAGGCACAGCAGCACGCTGTCTCCGTCTGCGTCACCAGATTTTAAGGTCTTGAGGTCCTAGAGTTGTGAGAGCAGGACCTCACGAGAGTAGCTCTGTTTAATCTAACTGCAGTCTCCTGTGGAAAAAAACTGACAAAAACAGTTTAGAGAAAGAAAGAGGGGAGGAAGGGAAGTAGATGGAGACAGAGAGAGGGTGAGGCGAGAGAGAGAGAGAGAGAGACAGGGACAGGGACAGAGACAGAGAGAGAGAGTCAGAGACAGAAAGAGCATGGAAACAGTCATAGCTAAACTCCACTTACAATAAAACTGACAAAGACATTTATAGAAAGAAAGAGGAGGGAGGGAGAGAAGGAGGGAATGAAGGAGGGAGAGAGGGAAGAGGGAGAGGAGGAGGGAGGGGAGAGGGAGGAGAGGAGATGAAGGAAAGAATGAATAGATGGATCTTTGGGGAATCACAAATTGACCTTCAACGCCTCTGTTCCACCGCAGCAACAACCCCCCCCCCAACCCCAGACATCCCCTAGACACACATAGCGGGGCTGTGTGTCTGAAACTCACCCTGGGGTCTTGCCCACACTCTTCCTGGACCGTGACGCAGCCCTCCACCTCTTTATGCAGCAGGCTAGGTTAAGGCGAGTCCTTTCTAGGTGACTTACCCTCTGCAGGCGTGACATTCCAAAGCTGATGGCTCTTAACCACAGCCCTTCAGGTGACTTGTGTCACATCTAATGCAGGTTAAATTATGAGCTGTGTGCTTCCTAGATATTGTTGTATTATAATCCTTTGAAAACTGGCAATTCACACACGGCATAGCTGAGAACTCTCTAGTAACCAGACTATTTGATTAATGAGCCGGGCGTGTGCGCTTCCATCACACGGAGTAGCCGACTCCACTCCTCCTTCACAGACGCAACACCAGAACCTTCCGCTCCCTTGTTTGCGTTAGAGGAGTACCATAGTGCCATGCCCAAAAGAAATAAATGCAGTCAGAAGGCTCCCTGACAACCGGCTTCTGAGCCTACTTCTAGGCAAGTACCTGGCACCTCATTAGATGTTCAGTAATTAGTACTGGAAGTCTGAGTGGGTACATCAATTAATAAATGACACAAATGAAGGAAGATAATGGATCCTGGCACACTGGCTGAATTGATGCCATCTCCTTAGGACTCCACAGAACTTCCATCCATCAGGTCTGCTCCACCCAATGTGTGTGTGTGTGCGTGTGCGTGTGCGCGCGCGTGTGTGCTCGCACACGCATGCACACGCATACAGAGGCCAGAGATCAGTCTTGTGAGTTACACATTGGTCTCTCTACTTCTTTTTTTTTTTTTTTTACTTCATTGAAGGCAGAGTCTCTCACCGGCCTCAGGCTCACCAACTAGGTGAGACTTGCCCACGAATGAGTTCCAGGGATCCTCCTGTCTTTGGCTCCCCAGTGCTGGAATCACACTCAGTTTTGTTTACTTGAGTATTGGGAATCAGACTAACTCAGGGCCTCTTGCTTATACAGCAAGCATTTGCTGACTGGCCATCTCCAAGACCCAGGAAATGTCTTTATTTTTTTCCTGTCCAGTCCTTTAGCTATAGTCTCTTTCTTGTAGGTGGATCTTTACTGTTCTGGATTCTCCATTTCTGGGGTTCAGCAGTTTCTGGCCCTAAAGTTGACATCCAGAGAATGCTACCAGCATCTGCCATCATCCCAGCATGCATTGCATTTGTATTGCAAGAAGAAAATGTGTTCCATCAGTACAACCAAGAGGGGAGTCCTGATACTGAGGTCTGGGGTGGAGAGGACAGCAGAGAGGGGGTGGCAGCAGGAGGTCCTGGAAGTGTCAGCTAAGCTGGACAGAAGGGAGACAGAGGTTGTATTTAAACAAGACCTCCTCTAGGCAGTGGCCACGGGGTACCAGATGCAGGGAAGGCTGGGAGAGATGGGAGGTCCCTTGGCTACCCTGATTCATAGTCATTGGGGATATCTGCATGTTTCAGATATAGTTTACAATCCCCCACAGGAGGAAGAGAGAGAGAGAGGAGGAGGAGGAGGGGGAAAAATCACAAAGGGAGGTCTGGATTCTGCTAAGAAGCCACACCCGCTAGACAGAGGACCAGAGAATCAGTCCATCAAATCTCAGAAATCACTAAACGCTACTCTTTAAACCAAACTTCCAGACCATTGCAACAATGGTAGCCAGAGCCAGGCAAGGAACACCAGCCTCTGTGTCCACTGGTGACATTAGGCTGCTCAGATGTGGAGAGCGGGGAAAAGGAGTCCACTTGTGGTGTGCCCAGAACTCATGGCCGTGTGGGGAAAGCTCCCTCAGGATTTATGCTTTGACTGAAAGTCTGGCCTTTTTGCAGACACAGAGAGAGGATTGCTACCACGTCTCATAATAGAGGGGTCAACAGTATGTCCTGGGGAGGGCTCCAAGCACAAGGCAAAGCACGAGCCAGAATTCACAGGTGACCTCAATGACCTCAAGTGAGCCGCTTGCTCCCCTGAGCCTGTGAGGAGCAAGAGGGACAGAGTGACCAGATGTCTTTCAGTTCTGTAGGCCTGTGATACACAAGATATTTTATCTTTGGAATGATGGTATTTCAATGTGCTATTTGACTCATAATTCCATTTCTTGGAAACGTTCATTTAGAATGTCCATGACAGACACAAAAGTGTTCTTTCCAACATAGTTTAGTAATAGCAAGAAAATGGAAAGAGCCCCAATAGTCAGCAGCAAGGCATGCTGGGAAACCTGGCACGCTGTAGTGAGGATAGACTGTGATGCGGAACCTAAGATTGTTTACAGTTTCAAGAAGTGTTCCAGGCAGCGTCAGGCAAGCAACACAGCGTAGACCTTGGGAGCAGAGACACCAGGGTCTGTGCCTGTCTGGGTCTCCTGACTGTCATCTGGTCACTTCTGGGAGCCAATTCTGCTCTCCCTGTATCTGTTTCCTCCTCTGAAGGTGGGGACCACAAAGGAGTAGATCTCACAGAACTACATGAAATACTTCCCACACAGCACAGAGAATGGTGTCCGATGGGAGTGAATTAGACATACTGGCTATTAGTTCATAAAATGTGATAGATGCTTCGGAGGGAAGGTCCTGCAGATTATTCCCTGGCTACCTACATCTGCAGGGAGGAAACAATGGTGGGTTAGCGGCAATCTGGGACAGTGGTGGATAGCATATGTGTTTTAATTTTATTTTCTTCATACCAAGATGTGTTTTCCCCAAAATTTCTGTGATAAGCATGTAATAAATATAACTAGGGAAAAGAAAGCTTGTTTTTTTTTTCTTTTTAAAGTTGTTCCCCAGCATTTGGGAGTGTGGGTGATGCTTAGACTCGGGCAAGCCTGGGGCACAAACCTGCTTTTGCACTTACAACCTCTGCCCCTCTCCAAGCCTCAGATCCTCATCGAGATGCTGTGGTCCTTCAGAACAGATGAGACAGCATCTGAGCATACAGCCGGTGCTCATTAATGAGTTCCCTCACCGTGAGAAAGATCGGATGGGGGCATCTTAACTCTTAACACAAGACCTGTCCTGGAATCTCAGCTCCATCAATCTGTTCAGACTCTGCGTCTTGAATGTGGCTGTCCATCCTCAGAGCAATCGCGAGGCCCAGCTACAGACAGACACTCCCGGGTCCTTAGCCAGGCATAAAATTGAAAGAAGGGAAAGAGAAAAATTAATGGAAGACAGGAGTCCCACCGGCACTCCAGATCTTTCCATGGAAGCAAATGTGTGTCTGATTGAGTTATCACAGTAAACCCAAGCCAGCTCTCCCGTCCTTCCTGGTGCCGGAAGTTTCCAGGGCACGCTCCCAAAGATGAAACCGTTCCTTTTCCCCCTGCAACGGCAGGTGTGTTTTTAAGGAAACAAGTGCTTGGAAGATAATTTTTTGCGAAAAAATATAAAATCCATATAACACCTAGTTACCTTTTTCTTAAAGGGAGATGAACGATCCGAGGGAGGGATAAATTGCATTTGCTATGAAATCTTGAATTTCAAGAAGTATATTATGTCCTCCAGTGTTCTCAGTGAAAGGAAAATTATTCCTTTCTTGGGGAAACACTCGTGGCATTTTAACGTTTATGACATTTCTGATTTGGAAAGATGAGTTCTTCCACAGGAATGATTCAAACTTCCATTTTTGTAGCGGGCATGTCCTTATAAATTACACTACCGCGAAGGAGGAAAGCTTTTCTTTCCAAAAGAGGAGAACGCTTGCTCTGCTGACAAACTTTCTCCTGATTCTGGGTAGTGGCTGCCGGAGGAAGGCCCGGGAACTGACTACCCTTCCTAATCCTCCACAGCAACGAAAAGTCCCGTCGGACCTCCCTACCCTATGGATGGAAATTGTTTCCCTTCATAAATAATGAACAAAGACGTATTTCACCGGGTGCAATTAAATGTGACTGGGAGGCTGTACTGAGACGTGTCTCAGACCCCATCCCTGTCAGGACACGCCCCGTGATGCTGGGACACCCAAATCTGTGCTTTGAGCACACAGAGTCAGAGACACCCCGCTGCCCTTCTTGAGCATGAAACACTGCGAGCCCAGGGAAACTCGAGTGATGATGTTTATTTAGAATTAGAATCGATTTTCATTTTACATAACACCTTTCGTTTTCAAGGCTCCCGGAGCACTCTACAGAGCAATGAGCTCAGCCGCGCGTCGCTTAAGACAAGTGCAGCCGTCATTATGCTCCCTGTAATAGCTCGCAGGCTTGGAAATTAGAAATCAAGGGAGAGAGGTGGAGAGACAGATAAAGAGGCAGCGAGGGACGGGAGAGGAGCTGAGGGAGAAGTTAAGAAAGCCAGGTGGAAGATCTGGAGCAGCCCACGAGCAGGGAGAGAGACAAAGACGGCAGGGCTTGTGGGTCAAGCTTCCGGCTTGTCCTTTGTTTGGGAATGTGTTCCAGTGAGCTATTATTTCCATCTCTGAGGATAGACAGTGGCATCTCTGCTTCACAGAGGACGGGGCCGGGACAGCCATTACACAGAGGTCCCGCAAGCATCATGTCTCAGGAGAGTGGGATCTGGTGTCAGGTAGCCTGGGACTCAACTTCCAGCCCAGAGTCTGGCTAGGTGGCCCCAGTGACTTGCTTGACATCTCTAGACTCACAGGATTTGTAAGATCTACCCCTAAAGAGCAGGAGACAGGATCAGGTGCTCACAGAAGTCTCAAAATACAAGCAGCTCTCAGGGAACATTGACTAGAGACATTCTCTCCTCACCTTCCTCTCCATCATGAATACAACATGAATACAACAGCAGTCCCTGCTGGACCCAGGTCACCTAGCAACTTAAAGACCCCTACTTAATGCTTCATAAGTGGTAAAGTACCTGATTTCAGTTGACAAAACCGAGCCAACACAGCCAGAACAACAATGTAGTCAAAGCCTGTGATTCCCCTTGTCAACCTCATGACATTCCCAAGAATCCGGTGGAACCATTTCCATCCCTTGGTAAGGAAGAGACTTCAAGGAGGCTGGGGTCCTGCAAGCCCCATTTCTGGCCTCAAGTCCACAAGGTCAGGCTGCCTCCTGCTGGCTGTGTGGGAATCACCTGCTTCACCACCACCACCATCCTTTGTAATGTCCCACCAAGTGGCCAGAGATCCTCTAGAAAACAGAAGCCATCAATTAATTCTTCTTGGCCACTAAAATAGGCTTTCTGTAAGTGGAGGTGTGTGTGTGTGTGTGTGTGTGTGTGTGTGTGTGTGTTCATGTGGTTTTGCAATAGATGCATATGATATATATTGCATTGAGCAGCCATTACACATGTGTGCAAACGTGTGTGTGCACACACACACACACACACACACACCTACACACTAATGCAAGGCTCCCTCAGTCCAGTCTGGCACTGTTCTGGGGTCAGAGCCTAGAAAGTTCCAATTAGGCACTAAGCATTCTATTCAGAGTCTGGAAATATCTGCAGAATGACTCCATCTATCCTGATGGAAAGATGTATCAAGATGAGTAAAGAAAGACAGTGGGATTCAAGAAAACCTAGAGAGGCTTTGGAATATTCCAGAAGAAATGAGGGTGAAGCAATAGGTTTGATGTTCTGGGGATTTAAAAAAAAAAAAAAAAAAAAAGACAGACCTTGGGAGCTGGGAAGACAGTTCAGTTAGCAAGAGGACCCGAATCTGTCCCCAGAACCGACATGAAACACTGCAGAGGCAGAGAGCAGAGGCTCCCTGGAGCTCTCTGGCCAACCGGTGTCACTGAATCAGGAAGGCCCAGCTCCTGTGAGAGACCCTTTTCAAAACAAGAAATGATTCCTGAGGAATAACACCTGAGGGTAGCCTCTGAACTAAGCACACACACACACACACACACACACACACACACACACGAGTCAAGCCCTGTACCCTGCTTAGACGCGGAAACTGAAGGATGCTATGCAAAGGCTGAATCCTTCCTCTTCGTTAAAAGGCTCGTTCCCAGTACCAGATAAACACCAACCTCGGCACCTCCTGCTCCTTTCCAAGGTGGACTGGACCGGGGCTCACTTTTGCCCGAGTCCATCCTGGACCTCTCTCTTCGGGAGGGAAAGCGGAGCATTGCGTGATGTATTACTTATTTTAATCAAATACAATTCTTTTCTAATTGTCACTGCTCCGGCAGCCTCACGGGGGCTGGTCTGACTTGTGTACATCCGTGACAGGGGAAGCGGTGGCGGCAGCTGCTTTGTGCCGCCCGCCCGTGTACGGTACCTCTCCAGTCTTGTCAGTCACAGCTCCCCTAATTACAGAACATCTGCTTGCTGTGGCCATTAACACTCCTCTACCAGCTTGTCTGGTTTAATACCAGTGACTCCTGACCTTCCCCAAGGAAGGCGCTTTCTGTCAAAATTTTCCCCCAAAGAAGCCAATTCGCCATGCAAAATTTGCACTTTTTTTTTTTTTTAAACGCTACCTTACTAAAGGCTTCTAGAAAGAAACGGGTTTGATGAGGCATTGGTGGGCAGGGGTAGAGAAAAACTCTTTTCTTGCATTGTTTGGTTCATGTTTACATCTTTTGAAAATTAAAAATGGGAGTCATTTGAAAGGCCAGGGACATAAACTTGGGGGCTCCCCAGTCCTCTATACTGTGTCCCTGGTCCTCCAGCTAGGGGGCAGTGTCGATGCCGCCTCACTTTCTTCCCCCCACCTTCACAGGCAAGCTAGCCTGGGAGACTCCACTGCCTTCACCAATTCTATCTGAATCACGGGTCCCACCATGGTTCCCATGTTCCCTGGCACTCAGAACCCTAAACTTGAGAAAAGATATTCCCAATCACTGGGAGCCATTCAAAAGCAGCCTGCTCTTCTGAGGACATCAGAGGGCATTTAAAATATTCTGTAACCTCAACTTTCTGAAGGCAACACACTCCAAAGCCACAACGGGCTTGTGAGGAGGAAACCCAGGAGCTGCTTTTAGTTGGAGGCATGTATGGCAAAAGAATCCAGGCTGAGGGCCGGCTGCAGATTCCTATGGCGCTCGGCCCGCCCATCCCAGGAGTCTCATCTGGGAGCTGTGATTGTTAATGTGGTGAGGGCGAGGGCCACGGGGTGGGGTGGTGGGGGGAGAGACAAGGGACAAGCAGAGCTCTGCACCTTAGAATCTTCACAACATGATCTGTGAGTAGCTTTTTTTGTTTTTTTTTTTGTAATTGCTCTCCCTGTGCTTCGATAAGGCAGGTCTTCTCTTCAGTAGGATCGAGTTCCCCACAGTTTCTGCGAACGTGTAACTCAGAAAAGCGGCCAGTAGCAAGCAGTCTTTTACAAGCGACTGAACTTTGCTTCACACACGGGAAAGCAGTGCCCGGTGTGAAGCCTCAGCAGAGCGGGCAGTTTCAAACCGGATGCTAGCTAGTTTCACTGGTGAGGAAGGGAGAAAGCAGGGCGGCTAAAGACTGGTTTAGAGTTTTCCTCCCAAAGAATCCAAAACGACTGTTGATCCATGCTCGAGTGAATCCCAAGGAGAGCAAAGTCTGAAAGAAAGAATAATCCAGAAGACCTCTGTTTTCTCATGCTACATCTTAAAAACCACCCCTACCCCACACTCTGCTGAAGGGGGTTTCTTTGGGTGCTCCTCTGCCACCTCTGGTAGTGAGGTTGCTGGTTGCTTCTGGTTGCTTCTCTGGGGACAGAGCAGGCACGGGAGGCACGGAAGGGATAAATGGGTTAAAAAAAAATACTGCAGAAGAATACCTGTAAATACCCTGTTTTAAAAATGTGCATTTCCAGTGTAAGGCACCATCCTAATTGCCGACCTCTTCAAAGCACCTATCGGAGAAACGGTTTAACAAGGGGGGGAGCCATGATCTTGTATTCTCAACAATAAAAGCGCTTCCATCCTTTGTATATGCTGACTTACCAAAAAAAAAAAAAAAAAAGTGCTTCCAGACAACAAAAGATGGAGCCCGTAATTACATAAATCTCTCCATTCTTGATGAAGACACAATGCAACACGAGCAAATCAATAGTGTCTCCGTGGTAATTCTTGTTTTTCTTATGAGCCCAATGCAAACTTGTTAAAATTGAATTTCAGTTCTTGTGTCTAGGAAAACATTAGGATTTGCACAAATCCAGAGGAAAAGAGCACACTTTCTGTAAACGCTTACTCTTTTCCTATGCTACTGAGGAGCTCCGCAGTGGGGTAGAGTCAGAAATGACGGAAGAACTCTGCCACCGCCACCCGGGGAAAGAAGCCACCGTGAGCAGGCTCCTTCAAGCTGATCCACCACGGAGACACTCTGAAGGCCCCCGGATATCGCCTCCTCTGTTCTTAATCCCACTGTTAAATAAACTAAATGTACCCTAAAGTCAAATGTCTCCAACTTACTGCCAATAAATTGGTCATAATCATTTCTCCCCCCCAACCCACATTTATAATATTTCTCATTCAAGAATCAGCAATTTTGCTGATTTTTTTTCCAAAGAAAAGGTAAAATGTATTGCATTTAAAAATAATTAATAGATGGGCCTTGCATACCTCTGAATTAAATTAAAGGAAAAAATATTTCTTTTTTTGTGCAGATGATTGCATTCATACCCTGTTTGGTGTGAAAAGTAGATTCCAAAAAGCTTTTAACTAATTTGTTCAATTTGTTTCAAAGCCAACATGAATAGGCTTGGTGCAAATTCAGATTCATTAAAACTTAATTAATATGCATCATTATGCAAATGAGGTTGCAGTTAATGAGTTCTTAAAAGAAGCTTTCTTTAATTAGTTCAGTTTTAATGGCATCATCATTTATCTGACTTGTTTTTAAAGCCACATGACATACAAAAAGTGACCAGCCTCTACAATGCGCTGTCTAATTGTGTTTCACCCTGATTGTTTAATGCCGAAACTTCGCAAAAGTTAAAACGTTTTGATATTCAGGGCCTATTAAATGGCTTTCACAAACTTTTCCATTCTGACCAAGGAGATGGTTTGTTTTTTTTTTTTTCAACTGTGGCTTCTGACTGCTATTATTTTTTGACTCTGTTACTTCCATTTCATTTTGATCCCAGAAGCATGATGCCCGAGCCAGGCTTTCCTTCCACACCGAGGAGTTCGTCCGCACAGGTACAGAGAAGGCAGTCGAGAGCATCACGCAGCTAGCGTAGGTTATAGCTATGTGCATACATTAGGAAGGAAGGTCTTATACTTATGTAGTTGAAAAATTAAAACAAGCCTCTTTTGAGGCCATCTGCTAACTTCAGGAGCTTGGTAGCATGTCTTAGCCCAAGATTTTTAAACGCACTAATTCACGAGACTCACAGCCACCCTTGCATTCGCCGGTGACTGCCTGAATCGGAGATGCCAGCCTGGGAGAGAAGAACACTTAATAATTATTGGGAAATATGGAAATTAGGAAAGAGGAAAAAAGGCAGACAGGGTTGGGGAGGGGGGATGCTACCCAGAAAATGACCCCTCCAAAGCTTTGGAAATACAATGGGCAGTTTAAACATTTTCAGAATTATGAAACGCTGTACTACACAATCACAATTGTATTTTGACACGTGGAATAGAGGTAATTCTTCCGGGCTGGAGTGTGTTTTACGCAGAGTCCTAGGGAGGGATGCAGCCCCTTGTGACATGTTTTTACGCCACTGTCAGAAGTTTTAGAACTGACACAAAGTCCTTGCATCCAGAGCTCAAAAAGAAAGATAGATGGTTTAGGGCGCTTAAGTGGCTTTTCCTGTTTTGTCTGGGTAGTAGCTGAGTGTGCACACATCACTCTAACCCAAATTAACAAACAAAACACTCCCCCAAGCCTTGCATCCCTCAATTTACAGGCAAAGGCTGTATGTATCGGATATTGTACATGGTGCGGGGAGGAAGAAAAGAAGAATATCCCAACCTCTAGTAGCACTTCACCTTTTTAGTACCGCCGAGAATATCCTGATTAAATAATTGGGAGTAAATGAATCTCCAAGTGGAGAGCATTGACAGCCCGTTCTTGGGGAGGGGGAGCCTTGTAATGAGGGTGTGTCGTGGCTGGGAAGATGGCCTCCTTTCTGAGAAGTCTGCTGGTTGCAACAATGTAATTGGCATCACACCGCCATATGGTGATGGGAACCACATTAATAGAATTACAGGAGTATCTATGGGGAGAGTCTCTGCTCACAGACAGCATCATGGAAAGAGCGCTGTGGAGACATCGTGGAGACATGCCGTCCGGATGTCTGTGAGTGACAAGCCTAGGGCAGACCTCGTGATTTTTAGCCAAGGTGAGGGAGTCATCCAGAAGCCCCCTCACTTTAATAAAAACACAAAGTGCAGGAACCCAAACCAATCTATAAACTGAGGAATTAATTAAAACGTTTTGGGGTTTGGTTTTTTTTTTTTTCAGTTTATTAAATCGAACAATGCAGTCCTTAAGGGCCTTGCTGATATCTGATGAGTGTGGAACAGGGTGCCTGGGATGGATGGGTGCTCTCAAAATGTATTTGGAAGAATTCACTACATAGGGTCAGGATTTAACTGATAAGCCCTTTCTCTAAAATACTACAGCAGAACTGCAGGAACAAAAGCAATCATATGGGAAAGGTAAATATATTTGCAACCCTGAATCCCACAGTGACACCATAAAGTAAAACATTTCTGTCCCTGTATCTGACAAAAGCACACTTTACAGTTGACACTGTGCTGTCATTGATAGAACCATTTTGTGAACTAGTCTCTTGGCAATTTTGGTAACATCCCTTTGAAATGGACAATAATATCCTTTGTCAGTGGTTTCATTGAATGAGAGGAGAAGAGAAGAGAGGACAGGAGAGGAGAGAAAGAGAGAGAGATTGAAACTCAGGGTCACAGGGATAAAAAGCCTGTGGGTCACACTGGACTTGGGACCTCAGGTTGAGTTCTCCTTCTCTAAGAAGCTTGTGCAGATTTATTCACCAATATACAGGAAAACCCAGGGTATCAAGTCCCACCCGGAGAGGCTGGGAGGCAGAGCGGCTGCCAGTCTCTGCTCCCAGCTAGGAGCGCTAATAGAAAGGATAAATTATCTGGATCTGCAGCGCCAAGACGCACTTGCTAGAGTTTAGGGCTTTTAGGGATAAATATTCAAAATGATAATGTAGTGGCCATCAATCATAATTATTTTAAAATTCAATAAACATTTAGTGAGCACTTTCTTTGTGTCGGGGCATGGTGCCAGGTGCTGAAAAAGCTTGCCTTTATTGAATCCTTCCAGCGTTGCTGTTCCAGGCGGGGCGTGTGCACGCGTTGGGAGGTTGCCCGCGCAGTGGAAGGTTGCTGGTATCAGCGCGGGGATACAGTGCCCATCGGGACTGCAATCACTAAGCCTTTCCTACCGTGGTCTGGGTAAGGCCACCTCAAGCACTCATTTAAAACTGACAACGTACAAATGGGTGATATTTATAAGGTATGATATCAGTTTGGCTGGAGAAATTTGTCAGACACAGCTCTGTTAGCAAACTGAAGTCTCTTTGCCCAGGAAACTGACAGCGGTCACCGTGAGCAACGTGACCACAGCACAATTGCCAGGGACCCAGTAGGAGCTGAGTGGTGGATTCAAGCGACTGCCATGTCTCACTCTGTTCTGTGGACTCATGCAGTCCTCTGTAGGATTAAAGAAGTCACCGTTGTCCTCTTCCAAGGTCACAAAAACAAGTCCCAGAATGACCAAGTTTCTCACCTGGGCTGGGTGTTGGTGACAAAGAGGGGCAGCTTTCCCTGGAGCTGCGGGGAGTTCCACCCACCCGGGCCCAGGCTGGAGCTCTGTTGCCATTTTCATAATTAAGCCAAACTGGCTTCTTTGTTTGCAAAAATGATCGTTTCTGAAGAAAGCAATTTATTTTCTCTTTTCCAAAGGTACAATCAGAAAATCCTGACAAAATATGCCATAATCCATCATTTGGGGTGAACGTGGTTGGTATCATATGCATCATATATCCCTGGTCCGAGAGCATATTCAGGTATTCATATTGACTAAGCACTCATCAGAGACCTCAAGACTGGAAACTTGAAGAGAACAGAAAGGGGAGGAGGGGAACTAGAAACAAAGAGAAACCAAAAAGCGGAACCTGAATTTGGACCTTATGGCGTCTGTACTCACAGAGGAACTCGTTTAAAAAAAAAAAAAAATCCCAGGAACACAGGTCCCTCATCAAAACCAACGGTGTAGCATTGGTCTGCGACCTACACACAGAGCCTCCTGCAAGCTTACATCTTTTCTTGATGACTTAGGGTACTCCTTGCAATAGAAGAGCTACAGTACAGTGTACTTGGTGGGTTTGTGTGCCACAGTAAGCCCGTAGCAGTCAGAGGACAACTTGTAGGAGTCTGTTCTGTTCCTTCCCCTATGAGTATCAGGGGTCAAATTCTGGTCATCAGGCTTGGCAGCCAGTACCTTTGCCCCGTGAGTCCCTTTGCTAACCCTGATGTGTGTGTGTGTGTGTGTGTGCGTGTGTGTGTGTGTGTGTACATATACATATTATACACACACATACATATATCTCATGATGAGAGAAAATTGACAATATGTGTTCAATCCATATATAATGTTCCATCCACTATTGGCTTACTACATGGAAGAAAAGCTCCAGTTACAGAAGGCTACCAAGTGCTCAGCCTATCTCTTTGTTCAGACAGATCTCATGTTGCTCAGGCTGTTCAAGCCCACTGAGTATCTCATAATGACCTTAAGCTCCTAATCCTCACGCTTCCACCTCCTGGGGCTTGGATGATGGCCTGCACCCTCACACCTGGCTTTGGCTGTATGCTTTGCGAAGGAAGAGGAAACAGTCCATAAAGCCAAGGAGAGCGAAGGGTCACAAGCTGCACATGCCACATTGGGCTTCCCTAACTTCCCCATCTAGGACACCATCCTGCCTGCTCATCCAGGTTCCTTGCCATCTCACGGCCAGGTCCCGCAGGTCCACTCCCTCGGTACCACCTGCACGGGGAGACCCCTCTACTCTGCCTCTCGCTACTGACTTAAGACTTCTGTCCCTTTGTCAGACAGTCTCCCATCCCAGTTTCCGTGTCATCGCTGCCTCTCTCAGACATTCAGCGGCTCCCAGTGCTTTTTGTATAAAAAACAGTCTGCTCATCCTGACTCTGTGGACCCCGGACTTTAGGTCCAAAGCTTGTGTTCACCTTGTTCTCAGGTTATCTCTTAGAACACCCCAAACACTCTCTCACTATCCTTTCAGGAGCTGGCTTTCTAGCTAGCATAAAAGTAATGAATTCTATATTGCGAGAGACAATTTGTGAACCAGCAAAGAAAATAATAAAGAAAAATCAAAATGTCCTGCAATACGACCACATAGATATGATCCCCCTAGTGTAATAAACGATCCTGTCGTCTGGATTCTTTCACCACCAAGCAATAGAGCGCTAGCAGTTTGTCATATCCTTAAATATCCTTTAAAATCCTAAATTGAAGGAGTTATTTTGAGCGAGGCACTTAGGATCGTGCCTGGCACACAGCAGGCGCTCAATAAATGTTGGAACATTAGCTCCCATCATTATTATGAACTCTTATTATCTTCCAGAAACTTAATGTTTAATGACAGTATGGTATTCGGTGATATAGATATTCAGCAATTAATTGGAAATGCCCCTCGCTGCTGGACGGTAGGCGGCTCAGGATTCTGTGCTCCCATAAGCAACGCCGCGATGACTATTTCCACGTATGTGCGTTTGAGCATGCCTGTACATTTGCACACTAGTTTGTCTGTCTGTCTGGTTGTCAACCTGGGAGAGTTCCCTACTGCTGATAAATTCTGTGTCTATTCTCTTCCCTTCGAACTGTTCGAGTGTCATTGCTGTCATCCGCAACTTGGAGAGTCCTGCCTCTAAGATTGCAAGCTTCCAATATCAAAAGTGACAGATAATCTCTTACTATCGATGACAGTGTGGAGTTGGCGGATGCCGGGAGTGGGTATTCATGTGGGTGTGGCTGAATGTTCACCTGTGTGAGCACACATATGAGGAAGGTCCAATGAAGACATACATGGATCAGAAAATCTTCCCAAGGTCATGCTTCTTGTATGTAACAGCTGGTCAGAGTCAAATCCAGATGTTACTATAGTTCCTTGGATTCAGGCAGTCTTTATGAAAAACTATTTGTTCTATCCTTGGACTTGAGGGCAGTCACCTTTAGTCTGTCATTGACCCATCTATTTATCTGTTCATCCATCATTCATCCCCTTTATATACTTACCCATCCACCCACTATCCATCCACCCATCCTCTACTTACCCATTCATACACCCACCCATTGTCCATCATTCAACCGTATACCAACTGACCATACATCTACCCACCCCTCCACCCACCCATCTATCCATCTACCCACGTTTGTCCACCCACCCACCAATCCACCCATCATTTTTCACTCATCTCATTGCTCATCCATTCCTTCATTGGTTTGTAAAATGTACATTATATTCCCACTATAGCCAAAATTAATTTAGACACCATAGAAAATATATATAAGTAAAATTAACATTTAAGCAAAATGAATTTCAACATAAAAAGTTCCTGTCAGCTCCTGATATACATTGCAGCTCTCGTTTTGCACTACTTGATCCAAGAAATTAAGACTAACATGATTTTAAACACCGTAGCTAAATCAAATGGGAAAAATATTGGCCCAGGAAATTCCTTGAGAAAATGACCTCCAAATGCGATACTATTTCCAAGTCCCAAACTCTTTTCCTCTAATCCACATGGCATCCTCGAGTACCACTTGTGTAAACCTTTCACAGCCCTTTATACAGAAGACTCGTTCAACATACTAAAATGTCTTAGTTCACATTATCATTTACAAATCAAACGTATGTCGAAATCTACCAAGTTATGCTTTTTTTTAATTTCTAAAAGATTTTTTATTATTTTTAAATTATGTGTACAGAAAGGGGTATGCAGGTACCTGTGGAGGCCAGAAGAGGGCGTCAGGCCCCTGGAGCTGAAGTTAGAAGCGATTGTGTGCCGCCCAACATAGGCGCTGGGAGCTGAACACACTCTTACCTAAATCATCCTTCCAGCCTCGACTTACGGATCTTTAACATGAAAGACAACAATGTTTTAGATGACATAAACAAAAGTATTTTTAAAGTTGGGTCCCTTGGCCTTATGTTCATTTTAACATAAACTTGTATTAGACTGGTTTTTTTTTTTTCCTAATTTGAAAAGAGAAGAAAAGGTTTAAACATCCCTGATACTCCCTCTCAACACAAAATGAGAGGAAAATGCTATATCGCCCTCTTTTAATTGATATCTTGTCCTTCACTTAAATTACATGTCAGCACGAACTGTCAATTGTCAGCAAGATATTGATATTTTATTCCCATTACGTTTTCACCCGTGTAAGGAATAAAACATTGAAACGGTGATTATATATGAATCACATCTTATACATGAGAGGTAAAGTGTAATTAGAAAAATAAGTTTTACCACTGTGACACAGTCTTACAAAACAGATTCCTCCTCATTCTGGGAGCTGCGTTTAACTCGAATAATTCAACTCAGCGGCTTGCAGAAGAGACGCCACCAAGAATTTTACTCCCGCGACATTCACTTCTCCTACGTCTTGCTGGGTGAAGGCAACCTCTGCTCCCACCACCACCCCAGCCCCCAATACACATCCTCCCTGACAAGGAATGAATGGTTTAGCCAGAGGTTTGAATGAGACTCCCTCGGGCTATTGGAACCCCGGGGAAGGTTTGGGGGGAAGGGGAGGTAGAGAGTCTTGGGTTGGGATGTCATCTCTGTATCTGCTGTCATGTGCGAGGAAAAGGAAGACTACACAGCGAAGAAGCTTCCACAGAGACACAGCCCATTCCTTTTTGGTCTCTCACAGGTGACTGTCACCCCTTGTGCATCTGGAAATCTTCTAGAAAATGGAAAGGGTCCTAGTGACCTCAAAATCACTTAGGAGAGGTGTTTTAGTGACACTGGGAGCTTTGCTGTGGTGCAGCACGCATGACCAGTGTCTCCATGTTCACACTGAGTCCTCTCTGTTGTTGATACAAACCCACAACTCCAGAATAAGAGACTGGTTATTCTGGAGCTAAATACAAATGGCCAGGGCCCAGGAACACAGATTGATGTTGCTTAAAATACCATGTTCCAACCAAGGAACAATTTCATAGAGTTTTAAAGTAACAGAACAAAAGAAAGCCAAGGCATTTTTAATTCCATTGGAGGAAATATCGGGTAGGTGGGCTATAGCCAAACAGGGAGATCTCTGCTGTAGGTTCAGAGAGTAATCATTGGGCTTAGTCAGGGTAATAGTGGCAGCCCAGTCATGGAGGCAAGGATCAGTGTGAAAGAATTTGTGGCACCCCATTATTCTCCGACTTCCAGAACCCACTGTTTTCCATCACTCTTAATGGAGAAAGTGGATCTCTGGCCTTATAAGCATCAGTACTGATAAGCTGGATCCCTCTGAACCATCCCAGTACAGAATCAAGACTCTAATGTCACATCACCGTAGACCAACCACCACCACAGAGTCAGCAAACATCAACACTACAGGTTAGACGTTAGTTTCTCCCACAGGCGCATATGTTTGAATATTTGGGGCTGTTTTGATGACTGGGGAATCTTTGGAAGATGCTATCCATTTAAGATAATGGGTCTCTGGTGAGAGGAGCAAACCTTGAGGTTTCTATCCCACTTGCTGACCCACCCAGATGTGAACAAGCAGCCTCATGCTCCTACCACCGCAGCGGAGAGCTGCTCCCGCCACCATGCCCTCCGCACAGAGATGGACTGCATCCTCAAGCCGTTAGTCCAAACAAACCCTTCCTGGCTGGAGTTGTTTCTGTTCAGGTATTCAGGTCTAAGAATGAGAAAAGTAGTTCATACAGTCACCTTCCGTCCTGCACCTCGACCCACCCAACTGCAAGATCGTCCGAGTTTGAATCTAGGACTCCATCTGGGGAGACACTGGGTCACCTCCTGCCCTGCCCTTTGAACTTCAGACACTTCAACACGTACAATGGTGGGGATAGCTGATCTGCCTCAGAGAGGATATCTGCAAAATTCCAGCAGGAGCTCCAAGCATGCAAAACACCCCACACTCTGTATAGCAACTGGCACAGCAAAGTTTGTTTACCGTGACTATTTTTACTTTTCATGTCTAAAGCCCCCTACCCAACACAATGCCTCGCATAATGAAGGTAAGCAACAGATGTTAGTTGAATTTAGTTGGCTGAAGATTGGGTTGAATTATAAAACCTTCATGGAAGAAAATGTATGCTTCTTGTTGTTGTCGTTCCGATTTTACACTTTCCATCAAGAGAAAGACTTGCCTCATGCCTTGTAGCCAGTGAGGTGCCTTGTGGGTAATGGTGCTTGCTCTCAAGTCTGAGGACCTGAGTTCGATCCTCAGATGGAAGGAAAGAACTGACACCCACAAATTGTCCTCTGACCTCTATAAATGTGCTGTGGTATACATGTACATACACACACAGTAGATAGATGGATAGATAGATAGATAGATAGATAGATAGATAGATAGATGATAGATAGATAGATGATAGATAGATAGATAGATAGATAGATAGATAGATAGATGATAGATAGATGATAGATAGATAGATAGATAGATGATAGATAGATAGATAGATAGATGATAGATAGATAGATAGATAGATGATAGATAGATAGATAGATAGATAGATAGATAGATAGATAGATGATAGATAGATGATAGATGATAGATGATAGATAGATGATAGATAGATAGATAGATAGTTAGATAGACATATAAATAGACCACATGCATGCACATACACATTAACAAATGGAAGAGGGAATAAAACGAAAAACAAAGTTCAGTTCTTATTACGTCTCCTAGAAGGTGTGAAGGTATAGTTGACTTCTTGGCCTAATTCCCCAGTGGCTTTTAATCTCATGGGGAGGGCTGGCATCCAGATAAATGGATGACCTCATGCCAAGTAGTACAAACAAGCACACAGAGGCCACAGTTCAACTTCCTTTGAATACTCCCCTGACTTTTAACACCCCATGATCTCAAGACCCAATCTCCTATCACCTTGACCTTTGATCCTACAGTCCTACAGACCTTATTTTTTGGCTCCCAGCACAGAAGCAAGTACCCACTCAGGGTCCCTACCTCTGTTGTCTCCTCTACCTGGCATAGCCTGCATACCTGTGTGCTTTATCCCCTACATGTTAACTTTCTGTGCCAACTTGACTGGGTTTCCAGGGTGATCAGTTGTTGACCAGACATTATTCTGGGTGCGTCTGAATAATGACGATAGCATTGGAGTTCCACGTAGATCTCAAGGTGGGGAAACCTGAATGCACAGAGCAAGCAGGATCACCCAGGGTGGCTGGGTACTGGCAGTCTGAACAGAATAGAGGTAGAGGGGATAGAAAGCCCCCTCCCTGCCTCTGGCCCAGACCTGGTTCTTCTAGTCTTCCAACTCCCGAAATACCACCGGCTCCCCTTGAGTCTCATGACTGCCAGGATTCCATCTAGAATTTACACCAATGGGTCCCCCTATTATCTATTTCTATCTATCTATCTATCTATCTATCTATCTATCTATCTATCTATCATCTATCATTTCTATAATCTATCATGTCTGTCTGTCTGTCGGTCTGATTGTATATATGGATGGTCTTCAACTTCCAACAGTCCAACTTTCAAGTTTTAACTGTATTTTATTACATTCATTAAAACCTGTGCATGCCACAGCATACAAGTGGAAGTCAGGGGATGACTTCCTGCAGTCGGCTCGTCCCCATGTGGGTCCCAGGGTCAAACTCGGGCGGTCAGGCTTTGCAGCAAGCACCTTTACCCGCTGCTTTGTGGTGGCACGAACCCTAACCCTACGTCACCACATCTGTATAACTGTTTCCTCCCTCTGGAGAGCCCTAGACAACACCTCCTCCCTTCATCCAGGGCTCTGTGAGAGCCCACTGTTAAGTCCAGGAGAGACGACAGTTCCTCCCAGGCTCCGTTCCTTGCCCTGCCCTTTGCACATGGCACTGTCTACAACCTTGCTTCAGGTATGATCTGATGTCCCTACCTTAAAAACAACCTTCCAAGATGGCGTTCCGAGGTTTACCTGGCCAAGTGACCAAGTGTTTCTCAGCTGTGATGTGGGCTGGGTTGCGGGTTTGTTGTTTTTTCTTTCTTTCTTTCTCTCTTTCTTTCTTTTTTCTCTTTTTCTATTTCCTTCTTTCTTTTTTCACTTCCTTTCTTCCTTTCTTTTGTTCTTTCGTTCTTTCTTTTTTCTCTCTCTCTTTCTTTCTCTCTTTCTTTTCTCTCTCTCTCTCTCTCTCTCTTTCTTTCTTTCAGAAGCCATCAGAACAGCTTGCCTAGCATCCCTCCCAGAGCCACTTAGGGTTCTGCGAATGGAGAAGGCAGAGCAGCCCAGCCCAGACACCCTCCCCAACCCAGCTTCCATCCGTGGATTCAGATTTTCCACTGAATAAACTCAACGGACCATGTAAGTGTCTTTTATATACAATCACCAGTTATCATGGCTCTTTAATAAGAAGTTTAGAGGAGGCTTTTAATTTTTTGATAGAATGGGACATGCTTAACCATGAAACCCTGGGTTTAAGGAGTCTCCCTGGTGGGCCAGGGGACCAAACAATTCTTTATGGTTATTAGCAACATTCCAGGAGATAATGAGAAGGAAGGCTCCTTAGACAGCTTGGAGGGGCTTTCATGATCTCACCTTAGCCCCTGTCTCCTCCTCATCACTCCTGGCCTCTGAGTCGCCCTCATTCTGAAATCTCCAAAGGATTCCACGTGCTGTTTGGTTGCTGCTCCTGTGCCCAGTCATGCCCTTCCCAGCAACTACACTAACCCACCACACACAGTCCTCCATCTCCTCCTGCATCCTCTGTTCTGTCCAGGGTTTCTTTACATCAAGATTTACCTCCCAGTGCATCATGGAGGTGTACAGGTGTACCATGGCCTGCTCAGTTAGGACCACCATCCGCCAACCTCAGCTTCCACCTGGCACCAATCTCTCCCCACTTCAATCCAGGATCTCTGAGTTGTAGGTCCAGGAGATGGCTCCAGGGCCTTAGCCAGTCCTGCCAGTAAGCTCTGCTATTGGCTCAGGATGGACGTGTGACCTAGACCAATCCTTAAGAACTTAAGAACTAGAAAGGTTCTTAAGCCAGATTTATAGGCAGCCTGAAGAGAAGCTTGGAAGTTTTACCATATCTAGGGCAAAAACAGAAGCAAAGCCCAGAGACGGAGGAGAATCCAGACCCACCCAGAGCACTGAGTACCCAAATCCAGCCACGCCTGAAGTCAGATCTATCCTTCAACCTCTCAGAGAAGAGAGCCACATTTCTGTCCCCTCTTTTGCAACAGAAATTGGCCCCCATGTGCCATGGAAGTGGGAAAGGGTATTCTGAAGTGGTAAGATGCAGAGATGAGAGGTGAGACTTAGGGAGAGGAGGAGATGAGAGGTGCAACCAAAAATGTAGTATTAAAGTTACTTTTCATGGCTGAAGAGATGGCTGAGTGATTAACAGCACTTACCGATCTCCCAGAGACCCATGCTCGGTTTCCAGCTTTAATATCGCTAGGGTTCCCCAATACCTGAAACTCCAGGAGATCCGACACCTTCATCTGCTCTCTGAGACCGCCCACAAGGACTCGCGCATACTCACGCAGAGACACACGAAGAAAAATAATCCTTTTAAAATAATAAAATATGTTTAAATAAGAAAGAATTTCTCTCTCTGAGATGCAGGTGCTGTCCCCCACCACCAACACCGCTCTACCGTGAGATTGAAGCCTCTACAAGGGAGCTGCGTGTCAGTCACTATTTAGGCTGATGACGCCTTCCCTCCTCAGAGGTGCTCGCTTAACAGTCCTCGGATATGTCCAGTGGCATGGAAAAACCACACTGAATAACTTCGCTATGCTTGCTGGACTAAACTGCCCAGGTTTTTATTTGATGTAATTAAGAAAAAATACCATCAGCCAGTGTATCAGGAAAAACACTGTAGTGGACACATTTGTCTTCATTGATATGTTTCTTAGATATCACTCGTCCCTCCTTCCGGGAGAAAAGTATTCCAACACATTCATGTTTTTGTGGTGACTGTGAGGCAGAGCTCTCCTAAAGACTAATTTTCCAGATTACTTATTTTATATTTCGTGTCATTAATTCCACAAGTGTGAAAAAAAAAACATATAATTATACCCACCCTATTAGTACTGAATAAAATTCTGTATTTTTCAAGTGCGGTAATAGATAAGTTGGCACTAGGCGCGTGTACACAAATAAGGTTTCTGAACTTCAGAGTAATTTCAATTATCTCCCTTTACCATCAAAAGTACCCAGCAAAGCCAGGACTCTGCATCTGATAAATGTTCCTACTCCCCCAACCCCTAATTACAGTGAATGCCCCCACAAGACAAATAAATACTTGTGCTTCAGGACTCCTTATGGCTAAAACAATGAATGGAATGACTGTGTGAGAAAAGCTCTAAGGCTCTGAGAGCACAGAAGGCTGTAAACGAGTTCTCCAGCATGCATCTGTAGTGGTCTCTGTCTATGGCGTCCTGTGTCTGTCAAAGACTCTGGGGGACCCTACCAAAATCACGCCAACTGGGTATTATTATCTGCCAGAGGGCAGATCAAAGGTTTTGAGGCTTCTTTATCTGATGAACAGGAGTGTGGTCTGTCTGTCTGTCTATCCTGGGAGATACTTCAAGGATCCAACAAGGAGCCTTCTCAGCCCGCCCTCTTAGGAAGGTTTTACCTTTCTATATCCTCTTCTTTGCTGTGCAAGTAGATAAAGATCTGTCTTTGAGGCTTCCCTCTGGGCCAGAGGGTGTGCTAACCCTCATGGTGACTGTGCCTCTAGCTCCTCACGAGGTTCAGGGTCACCCATTTGGGCTTTACTCTGTGGCCCCTGCAAATGACCAGCCAGGGCCTCTACCTGCTCTGTGTTCTCCTGGTCAGCCTCTTTCTTGTAGTGCTGCTTAGTTTTAAATATCAACTAGTATAACTTGGGAAGAGAGCTTCAACTGAGGGATTGCTTAGATAGAGTTGGCCTGTGGGCACAGTTGTAGAGGCATTGTCTTGATTGTTAATGTGGGGAGACTCAGCCCATTGTGGGCGGCGCCATTCCCTGAGTTTGGGTTCCAAACTAGATAAGACTAGAGACAGCTAGCTGATAGCTAAGCAGCATGCACGCAAGGACCCACGTGTCTATGCTCCCTCTGCTCTTGATCGTGGATGTGATGCTCTAAGTTCCTGCCTTGACTTTCCCGAGATGGCAAACTGTAACTTGGAATTGTGGCCCAAACAAACCCTTTCCTCTCCTGAGCTTCCCTTTCTATCTGCTGCTGTTTGTCGCAGCAGCAGACACAAAGCCATGCCAGTCATTCTCAATCAAGTATCTCCCATCCACTGATTTCCAGAAAGAGAAAACAGAGTCCATGGCACATGTCCATGGGGTGATGACTGAGCCACAGGTTCAGGTGTGACAGTGAGCCCTCACCAGAAGCCAAGATGGTTCTCAGTACAGGGCTCACAGCTCTTCCACAAAGGAGGTTCCTGAGTGGTAAGGACCACTCAGTCCCCCTCACTCCAACCTCCCTCCCTGAGGACCTCAGGTCCTCAGTTCCTGTAGGAACCGTGAGGAGAAAGAACATACATGGAAATGGCCCAGGTGTCCTGGCAAATCTTGCATGACTTGACGTACAACACTGTGATCCTGGCAAGAGACTCACGGTGTACCCGAAGGGTGACATTACAGCTGAAGACTCGAGGCCTGGGAGCTGCTACCCATGCATTGACGTTCTGGCTCGCCACTAGCCTCACACAGGTTTGTTGTATCAGCATCTTGAGTTGCTGCCAGGGGAAGGCAGGGGATAAGTTGAAAAGAGATCCATCCAACCCAGAGAGGGCAGGCACACCACAGCAGGAGCGCCATTGCCAGTGGAAGCCATTCTGCAACCTAAACTGTTTATGCTCCCTTACTCACACCAGTTCACCAGTCAGTGGGACTCCTTGGGGAGAGGAAGGCATGTCAGGATACAGGCTCTCCTATAGATGTGAGAGTAGAGAGCATTCCCTGCTAGAGAGAGGACAGGAGAATGTGTCCTCCTGGGGAAGGTCCCTTTCTACTTACATATCACTGGGTCTAGAGACTATTCCCCCATTAAGGTAGGAAAGCAAGCCTTTGTGGCCTTCGCTGTCCTTCAGAGAGTATTGGCACTGGCTTCCCGCATGTCAGTCACATGTCAGCCTTGCTCTGGAATTTCCCACGGTACTTCCGGTAGAGCCTTACCAGTAGCCAGCAATTTCCACTCCCCTGTCCCATTCCCTCCTGCCTGGCCATCAGCCTCAGCCCTCTTCTGCCTGCCTCTGACATTTGGCTGATTTTTCGACATCTCTTCAGGGCAGTATCAGTTTCCTCTTGCTGATGTAACAAGTTCCCCAAGTTTAGAGGCTTACAATACCACCAATGTGATTGCTTTAGAGATCTGAAAGTGACAAGGCTGTCTAAGTCTTGTGGGGCTTAGATGCCAACAGAATCCTGTTCCTCCCAGGCCCCCAGTCCTTCTTCCAGGTCCCAAAGGCTACCTGCTTTCTTTGGCTCTGGGCAGCACCCCCTCATCCGGGCTTCTGACCTGGCAAATCCTTCTCAGACTCTCATTCTCTTGCCTCCTGCTCATGACGTCCCTGTGGCAACCATGGAATTCCCCAGGGTCATCAAAGATCACCCCTCTATCTATAAGTCCTTCGGGGAATCTCTTTTGCTGAGTGAGCAACATGCTCACAGGCTTTGTGGTAAAGATAGCTGGTGGGGATCTTATTCTTTTGACCACAGTGGACAGGGCCCAAAACGTGCTGACTCCCTTTCTGGTACTCAAGGCCTGCTCTTCTCTCTGTTGTCCATCACATCAACGAACCTGTGTTTTACTTTCTCAGCAATCCACAAAACTATGGTTCCTGGGCCCCTTGGACTTGAATGAAGCCATGTGACTAGTCTGGCTAATGAGTTATAAGCAAACCAATACACACCACTTCCTGGTGAGAGCATTGGGTTTTTAGTATGAGAACTTCCAGAGCCATCTCTCATTTCTATTTGGTGCCCAAATGACCAGTAGCCCCATGGATCACCACAGAGACAATACAGGATACCTGGCTACAACTGAATTTTCAGGAAAACATCCAGTTTCCAAACTTGTTTATCTGAAACTCAGATGGCACTGTCTAATTTGCGCTTGCTAAGTCTGACAACCCCCTGTGTGAATGAGACATGAAATTCTACTGATATAGCAACATGTGGGGGTTGTCTGTCACCAGGCAAAGACCTGTCCTTCCTTCCCACCACCGGCCCTTGCTTAAGCAATCAGCATAGAGGCTTACAACAGGGAAGACCAGCCTTCCCCAAACAGAAGAGCAAGCAGAGTTAGAAACCCAGGAGCACAGTTCCATCCACAGAGCCTGTGGCAGCCTTGATCAGCAGCTGATGTATCAGCTCCGGGTGCCCACAAGGCACCTACTATGTATGCCAGCTTTCTGAACTCTGGATATGGATGACTTCTCTGCCATATGTTCACTTCTCCAGAACTCAGACAGACCAGAGAGAGCCAATCGGGGTTTGTGACATACAGCAAAGCCCCAGGTGTGTGTTTTCATTCTTTCTCTTTCAAGCGTGCGCAATGACTTTGTTCCTGGTCAGTTACTGAGTGACAAAATATCAAACTTTGTGTGCAGAAATCATGGATGGTGGAGCCCGCCCATGAGCTACTCAAAATGTGCCCCAAGGACAGCCAATTTAGCATTTCTTGGACATTTTTAGGACTGTGACATCTCTTGTCTCAACTTTCCTCTCCCCTCCCCATCTCCAGCCCCTGCCCCAGACCTACAGAGTCCAAATCTGAGTTCGGAAAGATTGGTCTATTCCAGAAGCATCAAGTAGGAGCAGTGATTCTCAGACTTGACAGCACTTTAGGGTAAACGGGGAGACTCTCACACATGTCTCCTCTCTGGCCCCAGACCAAAAACACCTGACTTAACTTGTCTAGGGAAGTTCCCAGCTGTAGGTATCTTTTAAACCATACATGCAATGATTTTGATGCACAGCCAGGCTACAGAAAACCTCTCTTCTCCAGGCTCCCCTGTTAGGCCAGGCTCAATTCTTCCTAAGGAACACAACAGGGTTGCAAGGCTGGGGGTCACATACCCAGAGCTGCAGAGAAAGAGATCTCCCCCAAGATGAAGGGCTTGATGACTGGATCCCCGTAAATAAGCATACGTTGGTACGGCCTCATTAACATACACTCACACGCTGTGTTTATAACGATAGAGTTGCCAAAAAATGGGCGTCAGTAAAACAAACCGTATTGTCACAATGGTTATTATTATTGTAACAAAACTTTAACATTTTCTACCCCTCTGCCAATGCAGTCACAATGCATAATGCATTTGCAATCGCTTCCAGCTGTCTCCTGCTCTATGAATGGGGACACTTTGGTATACGCAGCTCTCAGACTGCTTCCTACATTTGCATGAGAAGCAGCCATCTTCCCATTCATGAGCAAAGGCTCCTCTGGGGAGACACAGATACATGGTCCCAACCTTGGAAGGCGCACATCCTCCTGAGCCTGGGAGATCCACAAGCAGGTGCGAGGCAACGTGGAGTCCACGACAAACCTAAGACCCGTTTCAAGCTCTTCTCGTGCCCCAAGTCCTGGTGAGGTTGGTGAGCTATCTTCCCCTGTGTCCTTGCCTGCAGTTGACAGGCCGTGTTAACTATATCAAATGACTATCGCGAGGTGAAAGGAAGCAGTGCTCGAGTATAAGATATAAGTAGCACCGCAGCAGAAAGGTCCTATCTCATATCGGTGCAGTGATATGCCTCCACAAAGAGAGGGAAGCCACTGTCTCCCAAACCTTCACAGTTCCGTGGTTTCTGTGCAAAGTGGGAGGGAAGAAGGTCGGGTGGGGTGAATGGGTGGGTTGGTGGCGGGGGTGGATGTATGGATTAACGGCATATGGGTAGATGGGATGGATGCCTTCGTGTATGCATGGCTGAATGTATGGTTAAGTGAGGGCGATGCAGAGACTGTTTAAAGAGATGAGCAAATGGCCAAATTAGACAAATAAATCAGTGAGAGAGTGGATGGAGTACTGGGCGGGTGTATGGATGAGCAGAGAGATAAATGTGTAGATGGATAGCTATACGGGTAGCTGGGTGAACACATGGGTGGATGGTTGGAGATGGATGGATGGGCATACTAGAATAAGGTTTGTATTTATCTTACTGTGTGAGTGATTTATCTGCATGTGTGTATGTGCCCCACCTACATGCCTGGTACCTGCAGAGGTCAAAGGAGGGTGTCAGCTCCCCTGGGAACTGCAGTTAGAGATGGTTGTAAGCTGCCGTGTGAGTGCTGGCAACAGAACCCTGGTCCTCTGGAAGAGCGGCCATCTTTCCAGCCCCATAGATGTAACAGAATCTCGACAGGCGCCCCACCTCTCAGAGCTCTAAGTCAGCATTTCAAATACCTTCCTGGTGTCATACAAGCATTCAGTCTGGTGTGCAAGGTCTTTGTTGCCACCAAAGCTGTCATTTCCATGCTCTTCTCCTCCCCCCATGCTTCCCCCACCCCTCAGCCCCATGCTGGTGCTCCCCAAACCCCATTCCTCAGATCTCACTGTTGGTGACTGTGAACAACGCTCCCCTTAGGATGTCAAGTCCAAACGCTAGGCCTTCTCCTCAAACTCCCCTTAATCATCCAGATGAACATAGGGCACCTACTGGCCACAACCATGCTATCCTAATGACCACTTACTGTGGGAGATGTTACTGTCCATACTCTCCTGGAGACATAACCCAGGCTCTAACTTGCCTGGTGGCCCACCGGGGAGACTGCACCATTGTCTTCCGACTCCATGTCTACTATTCTCCCTTCTCTGGTCATGAGGACTTGTCTAAACTAGAGGACAATTTCTATTTACAACCCAGAGGAGCTTACAGCAACATGGCCAGAAAGCTGAGAACAACTGTTGAATGTTATCCCTTAGCATCTGTACAACTCTATTCAGGCTTGACCCTTCCCTGTGCCATGCCCTTGCTAGGCTAAACCTCCATGACTGGGATCCAATTCCATCGTGAGCCTTAGTTGGTCAAAATAGCCCATCATATAGTAGGGCTTCCATGGGGTCTAAAGCATTGAATGTTTTTACTTTACCAAACTTTTGCTCCAAAACCTTTGGCTTTTCTGGGAGTGTGAAAGAACCTACAATATGATTTCTGGGAATAACACCATAAACAATGTCTGTGGCTTCCTTAGGGTGTTTCCAGAACATGAAGATAGGCATGAAATTGCCAGTACCCGGAATCTTCTGGTTGTTTCCCTCCCCGGTAAGCCTCTACATTATCCCATCCACATCTAATCTGACGGGGTTCCCACAGCAGCCCTCCTTTCTACAGCTTTTCAGAACCTTCATCTTGAGTTGGCTCAGAGAGACTCAGTTTTCACACTTTTCTCTTAACTAACATGAAATGTGTGCTATTGACTTAATTCAGTCCTTCCTGAGACTGGGCACCTCTGAGGGCAAGCCAAGTGACTCCTGTAAACCTGCAGATCCACCTGGTGAGGTGTGGGGACATGTGTGGCAGACAGCAGCTCAGCCATAGGAGACTCGGGCCCTGGACAGCTTTCAGAGAAGCAGACCCACAGATTCAGTTGGGAACAGAGGAGAGAGCAGCCACTATAATTTACTGGGCTGTGGGAAAGATAACACAGGCTACAGACTTCTTTAATTCCACCATCAAAGTGCCAAAGTCAAGAACGGGCATCAGAAAGAGACCCACTGGACAGCCTGGGATCCTCTATTTTTCTGAGTCATGGCAGAGATGTCTTGTCTCTGCTCGCACTTCCCCCTGCACTAATATTCCTGGAAGTATGCAGACGTGGCTAAGTCATTAAAGTCATGGTCATACAAGCATGGGCACAAGAGTTTGATTCCCAGCACCCACATTTTAAAAAAGCCAGCTCGTGCGGCAGTACGTGCCA
Organism: Cricetomys ansorgei; assembly: GCA_026225945.1. Taxonomy (NCBI): domain Eukaryota; kingdom Metazoa; phylum Chordata; class Mammalia; order Rodentia; family Nesomyidae; genus Cricetomys; species Cricetomys ansorgei. The sequence goes on along the minus strand of JAMJFZ010002669.1, from coordinate 1,893,210 downwards.
GTAATCCTAGCACTGATAAGGTGGAGACAGGAGACTACCAGGGCCTTGCTGGCCAACAGGTCCAGCTGACCCGGAGAGCCCTGCATTCTGTAAGAACCTGTCTCTGAAAGTAAGAGCCTCCTCTAAAAGTGGAGAGCCATGTGGGAAAACATACGATGTTAACCCCAGGACTGCAGGAGTGGTGGCTTCTGGCTAGTGTATGTGTGCACCCTTTTCCAAATTAAAATTTACACACCCTTCAGATCCTTAAAAGTCCTGAGTCTTGCCACTTTCCCTGCTTATGTTTATTAGTTGTTGTAATTGTCCTTTGAATTTGAAGAAAAATGAAAACCAATGCATACATACACGATCTCTCTCTGTCTCTCTGTCTCTCTATCTGCCTCTCTCTCTCTCTCTCTCTCTCTCTCTCTCTCTCTCTCTCTCTCTCTCTCTCTCTCTCTCTCTCCACAAAAGGGAGGTCAGACTGCACCACCCTTTCTGGGAGGCAACACACTCCAATTTTAATTGCAAATCCCTGGGCCTCTTTAATGAATTACATTTGGTTTTTAAAGGGAGAGGAGTGCAGAAGTCAGAAGATCATTCACAGAAGACGTCTCCTAATGCACATATAACCGGGCCTTATGGTAATCAAACCAAAGAGGCTCAAAACCACTCAGAAATCCGAAGTCAGCTCTAAATCTCTATTGTTCTAATGTTTGCGGTTTGTAGAATTCCTCAGCTGGCGTCCCGTGGAAGGGCAGGCGGCTCTTTGTGTTATGTTTGGGCAGAAACAGAGAGAGACTCGCCAGTTCATCCTTCACCAGAAGGATGTTTGCTTGTAGCAAGTTGTAATGAGATATCCATAATACATACTTAATAAAAACCAACACCCCTGCTGGAAGAAAAGAGACATCTTCGAAACCAAGGAGTGCAAGCCCGAAATGCAAGGAAGTGGAAGTTACCTTCACGGTCTGCCTCTGTTTCTAACATGGGCTAAGATCGAAGAAGATGATGGCTAGTGGGAAAGAACCAAACTTCATCCACTTTTATCTTCAATTCTTGGTGGCGTTTTCTGACTCACGGGTGGCTGTGTGGTCCTGGACAGGTGCCGAGACATTGTGATTCCCAAGAATTATAATTAACAAGGAAGGAAAAAAAATCACTCATTTATTTACATTCCCATTCGAACACCAGATAAATTATTTGCTGAAGGCCCCTTAATGATTTCAAAGTACATAATTATCTAGCACATCGGTCCTACTTTAAGAGGATAGAAACTACAGCAAAATGACTCCCCCCCCCACCCACAAAAACAAAAACCCTCTTCCCTGACAACTCTTGCTAGACATATCTTTTATGGCTTTAAAAAGTTATATTGGTTTTTTTTTAAATATCAAAATATTTTATGCAAAATATTTCATTTTTAAAAAAAAAATCCATCTCGCTCTTGGGAGATCATACGTGTGATTGTTAAAGACACACTGCAGATTGCAATAAATTCTGAAATTAACGCTGAATATATTTTCATATTATGTTTACATATGGGTAGAGTTTTTTTTAGACTCCCTATCTTTTTTAGATTTATGAGATTCTCTACAATAAGATTTTGTGTGAGTATATTTAAATTTCATATGTGTATATATTTATATACACAGAGAACAAGATTACATACTTGCTTTAATTTCTCCCAGTCTTAAAAGCTCATAAAATATTTAAGCAGTTTCTGAACCAGAATAGAAATGCCTCAAACTGTTGTTTAAAATGATACCCAGCCTTCACCTTCCCATGCTAATGAATGGGGCATCTGTAACCAGGAGGGTATCAATCAAAGGAATCCATGCCTAACCTTGTTCTCTGCCCCCACCAACCCCCTCCTCTGATCTTAATCCAGCTGCTTAGAAAATGACTCATTGGTCTGTTTCCTCATTGGCTGTCATCCCAGTACTGAATCCTCTAGCCTAAAGGGTGGGAAGAATGAATGACTGGCCAACTGGCAAATAGCTAGAGGTCAGTGAATTCAAAGGGTAACTTGGCTCCTTCCTTCCTTCATTCATTCTTTTCACAAACACTTAACTGAGAATTTAATATGCAGGCATGCCCTAGGGCAGTAGTTCTCAACCTTCCTAATGCTGCAACACTTTAGTACAGTTCCTCATGATATGGAGACCCCCCCAACCATAAGATTATTTTCATTGCTACCTCATAACTGTGATTTTGCTACTGTTATATATCGTAATGTAAATATCTGATATACCGATGGTCTTAGGCGACCTCTGTGAAAGGGTCATTCAACCTCCAGAGGGGTTGTAACCCACACAGGTTGAGAACCGCTGCCCTAGGGTCTAGGGCTAGGATGATGAACAGGCTGAAGGTTTTCTCTTCTCTTTTGGAATCTGAACATTAGGACAGGGCTGCTAACACACATGACTTCAAGAGTCACAGCATCGTCAAGAAAAGCACATGTCACAGTGGATGTCCCTGCCTGGGATCCCACTGGGGCCTTTACTGATGGTTGGGGTGATATGAGAATATCATCCCCCCTCCATGAGGTAACCCTTTTGCTTCATGAAGAGAGCAGGTAGCAGATGAAAACACAGAGGATGTAAGTGAGAGAAACAGCACACATGGAGGCTCTAGTTAGAGAAGAGGCCTGGGATATCAGGCAAAGGAGGTGCCCAGTGCCACCTACAGCACAGGATATGACAGGGTTGACACTGGAAAGGCGGACAGAGACACTGTTGTGCTAGGTTATTTCTTTTAGTGTGATCGTTGTTGCTATCAAAGGGTTGAAGTGACGTGGGTTTGGTGGGGACACGTCCACCCCTTTGTTCTGAAAAGATTGCGTGGCCTTCAGGGTAGACAAGGGGGACATGGGCTATCAATCTAGAGGCCACTACAACGCTCAAGGTGACAGATGGTAGCTTAACTGAGAAACGTCCCGACAGGCTCACATATGAGAATTGGTCCCGTTGGTGATGCCGTCTGGGGAGGCTGTGGACGTTTTTAGGACATGAAACCTTACTGGAAGGAAGTAGGTCTATGGGGGTAGGAATGAGCTCTGAGGATTTATATCCTTGGCCCTTTGGATCATGGAAAAAGGTAATCTTGACCCATGAACCAATTTCCAGACTTGAGCCAGTTTGCAGGCCCAGAACCCCTTGGATGCAGGGACAGCCAGGTCTCCCTGGGGAAGTACCTTCATGAAATACCTAAAAGCTTTACTGTTATCCTTTCTACAGTCTTTCCCCAGAGGGACCCATGGCCTTTTACACAGGTAACTGTACACCAGGAGAAAGGAAGCAACCAGACTTTCCAGGGTCTATTGGACACTGGTTCTGAATTGATGCTGATTCCAGGAGATCCTAAGAAACATTATGGCCTTCCAGTTAAAGTAGGGGCTTAGGGAGGTCAAGTGATTAAGGGAGTTTGGGATGAAGTTAGACTCACAGTAGGTCCACTGGGTCCCTGAACTCAACTATAGTTATTCCTCCAGTCCCAGAATGTATAATTGGGACAGAAATACTTAGAAGTTAGCAGAATCCTTAACATTGGTTCCCTGACCTGTGGAGTGAGGGCTGCTATTATGTCTGGAAAGGCCAAATGGAAGACTTTAGAATTGCCTCTTCCATGGAAAAGTGTGAATCAAAAGCAGTATTGCATCCTTGAGGAACTGTAGAAATTAGTGACACCATGTAGAACTTGAAAGATGCAGGGGTAAGCTGGGCAGTGGTGGCGTATGTCTCTAATCTCAGCACTTGGGAGGTAGAGGCAGGCAGATCTTCATGAGTTCGAAGCCAGCCTGGTCTACAGAGTGAGTTCCAGGACAGGCAGAGTTATAACAGAGAAACCCTGTCAAAGGAAGGAAGGAAAGAAAGAAAGAAAGAAAGAAAGAAAGAAAGAAAGAAAGAAAGAGAGAGAGAGAGAGAGAGAGAGAGAGAGAGAGAGAGAGAGAGAAAGAAAGGGAAAAGAAAAGAAAAAAAAAGTTGCAGGGGTGGTGATCCCTACCTTTAACTCTCCAATCTGGCCAGTGCGAAAGACAGATCATAGAGAATGAGTTGACTTTCGTTAACTCAATCAAGTAGAGACTAATTGCAGTTGCTGTACCAGACGTGGTGCCCTTTCTTGAGCAGATTAACACATCTCCTGGTACATGGTACGCAGCTAGTGATCTAGCAAAGGCCTCTTTCTCAGTACCTGTCCATAAGGCCCACCAGAAGCAATTTGATTCCAGTTAGTATGGCCAGCAGTATACCTTTACAGTTCTACCTCAAGGATGTATTAACTCGCCAGCCCTGTGTCATAGTTTAGTTCAAAGGGGTCTTGATCGTCTGTCTCTTCCACAGAATATTCCATTGATTCACTAGATGGATGACATCATGTTGACTGGACCAAGTGAGCAGGAGGTGGCAACCACTTTGGACTTGTTGGCAACGCATATGCTCATCAGAGGATGGGCTATATACAGAACCAAAATTCAAGGGCCTTCTAGCTCAATGAAATTCTAGGCATCCATCCGAGGTGTGGATCATCCTTCAAAGGTGAAGGATAACTTATTGGACCTAGCTCCTCCTACCCTCAAGAAAGAAGCACAACTTTTGGTGGGCCTAGTTGGATTCTGGAGACAGCACATTCCCCACTTGGGTGTGTTACTCCAGCTCATACACCGAGGGACTCAGAAAGCTGCTATCTTTGAGTGGGGCCTGGGGCAGGAGAAGTCTCTTCAACAGGTCAAGGCTGCTGTGCAGCTGCTCTACCACTTGGACCATATGATCCAGCAGAACCAATGGCACTTGAGGTGTCAGTGGCAGATAGGGATGCTGTTTGGAGCCTTTGGCAGGACCTTATAGGTGAACCACAGAAGAGACCTTTGGGATTCTGGAACAAGGGTCTACCATATCTGCAGACAACTATTCTGTCTTTGAGGGTCAGCTCTTGGCATTCTATGAGGCCTTGTGAGAACTGAATGTTTGAAAATGGGCTCCCAAGTTACTCTATGACCAGAGCTATCCATAGTGATCTGGGTGTTATCTTATCCACCATAAAAAATGTAGGTCATGCACAACAGCTATACATTATCAAATGAAAGAGGTATACTTGTGATCAGGTTGAGCAGGTCCTGAAGGCAAAAGCAAGTTACATGAAGAAGTTGCCTAGGGTTTCTACCCCCGTTACAATGCTGTCTGCTGCCAAGCATGTACCTATAGCCTCATGGGGGGTACCGTATGGTCAATCGACTAAAGAAGAAAAGATTAGGGCCAGATTTACTAATGGTTCTACATGTTATGCAGGGACCATTCAGCTACAGCATTACAACCCCTTTCTTGGACAACCCTAGAAGACACCAAGGAAGGTAAATCTTCACAGTGTGCAGAACTGCAAGCAGTACACATGGTCATACATCTTGTCTGGAAGGAGAAATGACCAGATGTATGTGTCTTCACTAATCCATGGGCTGTAGCCAATAGTTTGGCTGGATGGTCAGGGACTTGGAAAGAGCATGATTATAAAATTGGTGGAAAAGACATCTGGGGAATATGAATGTGGATAAATCTCTCCAAACGGGTGGAAGATGTGAAGATACTTGTGTCCTGTGTAACTGCTCATCAACATGTAACTTCAGACGAGGGGGAGGTCAATAATCAAGTGGCTAGGACGGCCCATTCTGTAGAGAGTCAGCCTCTTTCCCCAGCCACTTCTGTCATTGTCCAATGGACCGATAAAGTGGTCATGGTGGCAGAGACGGAGTCATGGGTGGGCTTGACAACATGAACGTTCCCTCACAAAGGATGCTACAGCTGCTGCTGAGTGCCAGATCTGCCAACAGCAGAGACCAGCACCGAGCCTAAGATATGTAATAACCATTTTCCGGGGTGACTAGTCAGCAACCAGGTGGCAGTTTGACCACACTGGACCACTCCCTCCAATATGTGGAAAAAACAATGCTTTGTCCTTACTTGAGTAGATACGTATTCTAGTTATGGATTTGCCTTTCCTGCACGTGATGCTTCTGCCAAGACTACAATCCATGGACTTACAGACTGCTTTATCTACCATCATGGTGTTCCACACAATATTGCTTCTGACCAAGGAACTCACTTCACAGCCACAGAAGTGAGACAGTAGGCCCACGAGCATGGAATCCACTGGTTTTACCATGTTCCCCACTATCCCGAAGCAGCTGGCCTGATAGAAAGATGGATGGATGGCCTTTTCAAGACACAGTTACAGCATCAATTAGGTGACAGGAGCCTGGAAGCCCAGCGCAGGGTTCCTCAGAAGTGGTATGTGCTTTGGATCAGCTTCCAATATATGGCATAGTTTCTCCCATAGCCAGGATCCAAGGGTTCAGGAATCAAGTGGTGGAAGGGGAATAATGATGTTAGGAGGGGAGATTAATCCAGATTACCTTGGGGAAAGTGGATTGCTTCTACACAGTGGAGGTAAGAAAGATTATGTCTGGAGTGCAGGAGATCCTTCAGGATGCCTCTAGGGGCTACCATGTCCTGTGATTAAAGTCCATGGGAAACTACAACAACCTAATCCAGGCAAGAGGGCAAAGGCACAGACCTGTCACGTCTCCGGGAAAAGAGCCAATACCTGCCGAGGTGTTTGCGAGGGTGGAAGAAATACAGAACCAGTAGTAGAGGGAGGTAGTTATAAATACCAGCTAAAGCCATGTGACCAGTTGCAGAAGCAAGGATTATAATTGATATGAGTGTTTCTGTCATAGTTTGTTAAGAATCTATTTGTACAGATACTTGCTATTTCTTTCCTGGATTTCTTTATTATGTAATGTAACATCTCTTAAGAGACTATCAGTGGTTATCATATTTAACTTTGATATACTAAAATGATGTCCCTCAAGGGACATTACCACCTATTCTAAATTTATAATGTGTTTGTGGTTGTTCAAAGGAGAGTTTCATCATATAAGCCATAATTATGACCTGGTTAAATATATAATGCATTTGGTATTGTATGTGGGAAAGTTACATCATGTTTGGCGTAGTTACAACCTGATTATTGTTTTCATTTGGAAATCAGCATAACATAAGGAAATATCCTTGTGTGTCAAACTGACGAGGGCTGGGTCTGTGATGGCTGTTCTTGGTTGTCATCTACACTACATCTGGAATTAGCTAAAACCCAAATGTCTAGGCCTACCTGTGAGAGATAGTCTTTCTTAATTAAATCCTTTGAAGTGGGACGACCCACTTCTAATTTAGAACTTTGAGATGGGAAAATCCATCTTTCATCTGGACCACACCTTCTGCTGGCCGCCTATCTAGAGGACACGGAAGAAGGAAGCTTGCTTTCCTTTTGCCTGCTTGCTCTCGCTCTCAGTAGCAAGTCTATTCCTTCACTGGCTGCAGACCAGCTGAGACATCCGGCCTTGTGGACCGAACAACTGCTGATCCTTGGACTTCAGCTGGTAGACATCTCTTGTTGGACTAGCTGGACCACAGCCTGTAAGTCATTCTAATAAATCCCCTTTCTATAGATATTTAGATACAGTCTATAAATTCTGCTTCTCTAGAAAACTCTGACTAATATATCCTACTCCCAGTTCACTCTGTCTGCTTCACGTTTGTATTTAAAAGTGTGATCTCTCAGCCTCCTGTGTGGCTGCCTGCTATCATTCTTCTCTGGCCACCACTGGAGCCTCCCTCTAGAACCATAAGCCAAAATCAACTCTTTCTTCTGTACATTGCCTTGTTCATGGTTTGTTATCACAACACAAAGAAACTAATACAGCAGCCTGGAGTAAAACAGAGAGAGATGGGGAGAACCATATCTTCAGGAAAGGCCACTGGGCCCAAATAACGTCTGCTGTTAATAACCCAGCACACAGTTACAGTGTAGCTGTGGTGTACATGTAAGCCTCATCTTTCCACATCTGGTATGAGCTCAGTTATATCTCCAGTAAATTCATGTGTTGAAGCATCTCTGAATATGTTTTACAACAAGGCCCCTTATCTATGGGGTACGTATTCCAGGATCCCTAGTAGGGAGCCCAAAATAACAGCTTTCATAGAACCTTAAATATGTTAAGCTATTTCCTAGAAACACATCCCTACAAAATTCAATTTGTTAGACATAATAAGAGATGAACAGTAGCCGCAAAATAGAACCACAACAACATATATTAGGATAAGTTATTGTTAGCATCATCCCTATTGTATGTTTAGCCAATATTAAGTAAAATGAGGTTTACTTGAACATAGCATTGTAGTGTGCCAGCCCTCAGTTTGATAGTCAGAAGTGCTCCTAAGTAGCCAGCAGGTGGATAGCACACACTACATGGACACCTGTGTTGCAGTTTATTTCCAGGGTGTTTTGTGCATTGTTAGAGGAAGGGCTGCCTGGGCCTTGGCATTTTGTATTGTCTGCAGGTGTTGGCTATAGGTAAAAGATGTTTGATTCCTCATGCATGTGCTATCAGTAGGTCACCTGAGGAACTTCTGTGTCAATAAAAACCCCTGAGATAAGACAATCAGGGTTCCACTGTCCAGTGTGGCATTTGCCATGACAGGTGGTTCCCTCTGCTGAAGACCGGCGGGGTTCACACCTATGAAAATGCCTCCTTGGCTTCCTTGCTAAGCCGTACTGTAGCCACCTGCCACACACCTGAACAGAGATGATGCATGCGCCACGAGGGAGGGGGCAAGACTGTAAGATCTCGCCACCTACTCAGGACAGCGTACAATCTAAAAGTTCTGGACTATTTACTTATAGTATTTAGTATTTTCAGATTGCATCTGGCTATGAATAAGAAAGTCCAAAGGTAAGAAAGACGACAAGATGTATTCTAAAGATGGGATTAAGTCAAACCAGGTCCTTTAATGAGGGCCCTAATCTGATCTGATTGATGTCTCTATAATGAGAAAGTATTGAAACACATGGAGAGATACAGAAACGCACATGCGCAGAGAGGCAACTGCGGAAGAAGAAACAAGAGCATGTGCCTTTGAAAGGTGGTGTCTTGGACTTCCAGCCTCAAGATTTGTGATCACACGAAGATCTCTAGCTTAAGTCCCTGCATTAGTTACTTTACCCATTTCTGGAGCACAATACCTAATAAAAGCAACTTAAGGCAGGAAGAGTTTGTCTCGGTTCACAGTTTGAAGGTACAGCCCATATGGTAGGGAAGTCATGGCTCCAGGCGAGTGAGCAGCTGGTCGCATCACATTCACAGCCAAGGAGCAGAGAGTGCCGGTGCCAAGCTTGCCCCCTTGTTTTTATTCAGTCCAGTGCCCCACCCCATGGAGATGATACCACCCATACTCAAGGTGATCCTCCCCACCTCTGTTAAAGTAATCCAGAAATTTCCTTACAGATTTGCCAAGATATTTTTTATGATGATTCCAAATCCCATCAAATTGACCATCAAGACTGTCAAATGAGGACTATTTGAACACGGCATTTGCAGAACACCGCCATCACTGGAATAGCTAAAAGTGCTACTGGGTGACTAACGGGTGGGTAGCACATACTGCATGGATACTTGGACAAAGAGACAATGCGTGGGATGATGCTGCAGGCACAATGACTGTAGTATTCTGTTATGGAACACTGAGCTATCACTCACACTGCTCAGCATCCAAACAGAAGTGAGTGCACTGGACCAGCCGCTATAACAGACTCAGCTCCAAGTGGATTCCCACATGCTATTATGAGAGTGTTGATGGAGGCCATAGCAGTCAAAGCACAGGCAGCTGGGATTCCCTTAGTGAGCAATGAAAATGTCAAATAGGTCTACCTCAGGGAATTGGGTGACCAATCATTTGGCATTGCAGTAGACAAAAATGTCAATTAAAAGGAACTACAAGAATAGCCTGGCATGACTCCAGACCTTGAAGAAGACCCTAAGATAGAACAGTAAGACCCCGACCCCTCAACGCATATACCCATCTGTTCCAGGGGCCAGAGTTCTGGGTGGAGTATATGGGGTGGGAACCAGTTGCTAAGACAAGTGAATTGTCTTATTTTATTCTTTGCATCCCTCCATCCAGCTGCCAGTTCTCTGGTCCTTCTTTTGTTCTACCAACCAAGTCACACTGCAACCCTCGGATACTCCATCCTAGAATCACACTGGGGCTTATTATTGACTGAGCTTTGCATTTGTTTTGGTTCTTTATTGTTGGTGAAATTTATGTGTAATTTTAAAACACCTTTAAGAAGTTTTAAATGATTCACTGAAGTTCAATTACCAAACAATAAAGAACAAGTGTAAATATTCACCATGATACATTTTTTATGGGCACACACTCAGGAGACTGTGCATCTGGGCGCTCTCTCTCTCTCTCTCTCTGTCTCCTCTCTCCTCTCTCTCTCCTAGCAGCCATCAAATGCCAATAACTTCTTAACAAGGAGTGGAACTTCCTGCCCATCCCACCCACCCTCCATGCTGAGATCTCATCTAGCTTAAGATAACAAAGGTCTTACAGTTTTATGAGTTCTGATCACAGGAAGGGCAAAACATGTAATACTTCCAGTAACACACTAAGAAGATTGCATTTCTTAGGACATACACAAATGAAGACTGGATCACTGTCTCCCTTCCTAATAGCAGAAGGCCACAATTTCATTCCGGTGGACACTGGTCATTTGCTCTTTGGTAGGCCAGACATATAGGTTGTAGGTATTAAAATGTCATTTTAACTGGTGCACAGAAGCCTGAAAACTGTGCACACTAATTGTTACTATGCAATGTCTAAGTGTGTGTATACACCGTGTGATGTTTAACTCAGATTCAATGCATCTAGCTCTGTAGTCACTGGTCATTTCTTTGTGGTGACATTAAATAATGCTTGTCTGCACACAGGGCTTCTATCTAGCACATACCAGATTCTCAGTGGACACAACCCAGTGTCTCCACATATTTCCAAAGTGAGAGAGGCATGCAGAATCAACCCTGGGGAAGAATCCCCATTTCACAGTGTGACCTTCTGAGAAGCAGCCACAGTGTCCTAGATGAGTGTCCACATTACAAGGTCTCAGTCTCCTGTGAAATCGTGTTGATTATAAAGAAGGGGATTGTGCATGTGTAGACACATCTCGTAGTTGTGGAAGCTCTGTGTGCTAGCTGGTTTTTGTCTACTTGACACAAACTAAACCTCATTTGTTCTAGGTCTAGAATCAGGAACTAGATCTAGAGAGAAACTAGAACTGGATCTAGAACTAGAACTAGATCTAGAACTAGAAACTAGATCTAGATAGGAGCTAGAACTAGATCTAGGTCTCCTAGACCTAGCACCCTAGAGGGAACCTCAGAGTGCCTCCATCAGCTTGGCTCCTGAGCATATCGGTGGGGCATTTTCTTGATTAATGATTGATGTTCAAGACCCCCTCCCACTGTGGGAACTGCCACCCCTGGACAGGTGGTCCTGGGGTATATAAGAAAGTTAGTTGAGCAAACCATAAGAAGCAAGTAAACTACGTTCCTCCATGGCTTCTGCTTCTAGGTTCTTGTCTTGAGTTCCTACCCTGGTCTCCCTTCGTGATGGACTGTAAGCTGTAAGGTGAAACTTTTGTAAGGTGTCGCTTTTGATCATGATGTTTGTCCCAGTATGTGTCTGATGTGCATATGACAAAGAAAAAAGACAAACTCTACGTGTCCCATTCACTCAGCCCTCGGCCAGGAACTGCAGGGCCTCAGTGGTACAGGCTGCATTCTCCGTCCTTCAGGAACCATCAAAGACAGGGTGCAAATACCCGGATATGTGATGGCACCCCGCTCAGTGCCTGGCACAGGGTGGGCAATCACTAAACCTAATAGTGAAACTGAAGATAAGAAGCACTAGATGGCATGAATGTTTAGTTACCTTTAAAATGAAGCTAAACTCATGCCATTTATATAGGACATGTTAGCAGAAGGTAGGCTGTAGAGCTGGCAGCAGTACCAAAGTCAATAAGATTTGTATTTAGGGACCGTGTCTGCCACTGTCTGTGTGGTTTTGGGTGAATCTCTAAACCTCTCTGGGTCTCAGTTCTGTTGTCTTTTAAAAAGCTAAGTATTCCTTTTTACAGGATTATTGTGATATGGTCCAGACAAGCCAGGCCTAGCTTTACTTAGAACATAGGCATTCCAACAGTTTTCCATAGGTTTTCCAACAGTATTGATTAAAATAATGGTTAATGTATGATTAATGTATGTTCAATTCATGGTGACTGTCCAGTGGTTCTCATTAACTTGGGAATGAGCGAAGAAATAGGAAGTAAGGGAGAAGGGTAGAGAGGGGAAAGGGAGGAGGAGGGGGAAGAGAGAGACAGAGAAGGAGAAAGAGAAAGAGAGAGAGAAAGAAAGAGAGAGAAAGAGAGAATTCAGTTTTATCATCTATCCTGAAGAAGAGGAAAATTCTCAATAATGACCCAGAGTATAAGTGAGCAGCAGTGTCACCTGGGATCTGAGACACTTGGACTTGAGAACAATAGCATTTAAAGTGGTCAACTTGAGTGTAGTGCAGATTAACCCTAAGCCATGGGAAGTCAGAAGGCTCCAGTAATAAAACGAATCCCACTCCATCTCAGAGTCCTCTCCTGTCTGCCTCATGTGGTCCCTCTGCTCCATTTGGGGACTTTATGGGGTCCCCTGCAAGCCCAGTCTTGCATTTCCCTGCTGTTGTCTCCACATAACCTCTTGGAACCTGTGGTTCTTCGTACATTACTGAGGAGAGTCTTCTGAAGTAGGAGCCACCTCTATAGGCTGTAAATACCAAGCAATTAGCTGCTCAAGTGCTGTATTATAAATGTGTGCAGGACACCTAGGGGGCCTCACATGTTGGAGGATGTGAACTTGGGAAAGAGGGACTTTTTAAGGTTGATTTTATTTTAGATGGCAATGGGGGGGTGTGTGGATATAGGCCATAAAATGTGAACCTCCTTCCAGTCAGCAAAGCTAGACATCGTTCTTCATGATCTTCTCCATTCTCCAAAGCTGCGGTTCAGTGGAGGTGCCAGTACAGTATATGGTTATCAGAAATGTATTCTTGTAGAAGAGTAGATGGTACAGACCATGGGAGATTAAGCTGGCGATTATTTGTTGTATTATAGACAGGGTTTGTGCAGCCCAGGCAGGATATAAACTAGACATGCTCTTTCTTGTCTTAGCATCCTGAGTGCTGGGATCATGGATCTATACCACCATGCTCACAAATTAGAGATAAATGAGAGAGTAGAGAAATAGCTCAGTGGCAAAGAGCACTGGCTGTTCTTGCAGAGGACCCGGGTTCTATTTCCAGAATCCACAGGGCAGCTCACAACCATCTGTAACTCCAGTTCCAAGGTATTTGATGCCCTCTTCTGGCCTCCATAGGTACTGCATGCATGTGGTACATATATCATGTAGGCAAACATTCATACACATAAATTTCTAAAAATAGACAAATAAATATGTATGTAAGTATTAATATATGATTATTATGATATACAAGTGTATTATATACTTAATATAAGTTGCAATATATTATATATCATAATAAATAATATGATATAAATGTATGTGCATTCCACATTCAGAAGTGCACATTCTAGAAATTAAAGAAGAGACAAGGATTGTGTGTGACTCAATGTATGGTTAATGCATAGCTGGCTATGGTTGCAGCTCCCATCCTTCCTACAGACGAGCAAAATGAGTGAATGTGCACCAAATATATCCATGAGAACACTAAGGCAATGGGAGCTAGAGTGACCTGTTTTCACCTGAAAAATTGCCATGGAAATAGCAAGTACCAGAGGATGACTATGAACTTTCCACACTTGGAGAAGAAAAACAAAACAGAGCATAAGAGAAAAAGTGAGGTGGGGCGAAGAAGAGAAAAATAGAGAGAAAAAGAAGGAAGCCAGACAGATGCCCATATTTTTAGCAAAATCTTCTTTCCTCTTCCCTTTTTCCCAGGAAAGAGCCCAACCACGTTTGGAGGTTCTATCAGTTCCAAATCCCCTGAGACAGACTGCTCATGTTCCATATTTTATGGAGAGCAAGGGTCTGACTAGATTGTTTGCACAGAGGCTAAAGGAGGTCAAGAAATCAAACAGAAATAAAGGGGTCAGAGATTATCCATTAAAGAAACCACCATCCCATTCTTACCCTGACCTGAGACCAGGAATACACAAAGAAGGTACAGTTATTAAGCCCAGAGTAAAGCCCCACAGTGAAAGGAAGATGACAAGGAGTGAATATTGTCTGGGTTTACTATATCTCAGACAATGCATAACAATAACAATGGTAATTGGTTATAATAATATAGAAATTACAAATAAAAATAGCTATACTACAGTTAAATGGGCATTTTAAACATAGGGCTTTTGTTAATTAGTTAGTTAGTTAGTTTGTTTGTTTGTGGGGCAGGGGCTTGAGACAGAGTTTCTGGGTTGTAACTCTGGCTGTCCTGGAACTCACTTTGTAGACCAGCTCACCTTGAACTCACAGAGAACCACCTGCCTGTGTACTTCCCCAAATGCTGGGAGTAAAAGCATGCACCACCACCACCCAGCCTTAAACATAGTTCTTGATACCACTTCATTTATTACACAACTTGCCTATACTACTGTGTTATTTAGAGTTTTTACTGGCTTAATTTAATTGAACTGTCGTCATAACATATTCTAAAGTTGAAGTAGTTTCTTCATTGTTTTCCAAGATGATGAAGCTCAGATTCTATGGGTAAAATGATTTGCCCAAGGTCATATACCCAACCTCCCCCATCCCTACTAACCCAATTCTAAGCCTCTGCTGTATTTGGACTTGGATGTGGAATCAGGAAGTCTCCGTGTAGTCCAGATATGTAAAACAACCTTCTAGGCCCTGCCTTGACATTGCTGCTCTCTGGAGGTGTGTCACTGTCTCCTGGCTGTGGCTAGCTAGGCTTGTGAGCTTCAACACATGGAGATTAGTGAGCATGACACCAGGTGACTTCATAGCTTAGGTCTGCTTCTTCCTCATGTGGCCAGAGCCCCCTGTATTATGTAATAGAAAATTTGCTTTATCTCTCTGGATAAGATAAAGAGAGGGTGGGTTTAAACCAGTTCTTTGTGGTTTCTCTGGAGTATCTTTTCTGCAACAAAAGAGAAACCTCAAAGAGAGTTAAACTGCCATTTAAAGAGGTCAAAGCACTCCCACCTTAAGTGAAGTAGCTTCCTCTAAATCTGGCTGCCTAGTGATGAAGCTGGAGATTAGGGCACACGGCGAATCTGAAAAATTTTTTACAGAGGCTGTGAGGCTCATGCCTGTGAGATTGATAAGCATAGGGAATCATTAAGCAACTTCGGACTCTGCTTGGATTGGGCTATGTACATACTCCTCCTCTAAATATGTGCTTGGCAGCATGAGACACTTACCTGCATGTACTATGCACACACAAAGACACACAGACATAACACACACACACACACACACACACACACACACACACACACCCCTCTCTAAACAATATACCCCTATCATCGTTAGAGCTTCTATTTCTGTGATAAATGCCACAATCCAAAGCAACTTAGGAAGAAAGGGCTTATTTCATTTTATAGTTGCAGTCTATCATGAAGGGAAGTCAGGGAAGAAACTCAGGCAGGAACTTGAAGGCAGGAACTGATGCAGAGGTCATGGAGGAACACTTATTTCTGGCCTGCTCATCATGGCTTGCTCAACCTGCTCTCTTATATAACCCAGGCCTACCTACCCAGGGTGGTACTGCTCACATTAATCTGAGCCCTCTCACATCAATTATTAATGAAGAAAATGCCCCTACAGACTTGCCTACAGGGCAATCTTAGGGAGACATTTTCTCTAAGATTCCATCTTTCCAGATATGTCTAGATTGGCATCAAGGTGACAAAAACCAACCAGCACAACTCACCCACTGTTGTCTTGATGCACAAACACATCTCTACTAATCCATAATCTTTCCTCTCTTGTTCAACCTCAGTATCTCATATTAATATCAATAAAACATTCCAACTTTCAGAAGTCCCATAGTCTTTAAAAATTCAAGCACTTTAAAAGTTCAAAGCCTTTTTTTTTTTTTTTAAATTTTATATGCATTGGTGTGAGCGTTTCTGATCCCCTGGAACTAGAGAGACAGACAGTTGTAAGCTGCCATGTGGGTGCTGGGGATTGAACTCGGGTCCTCTGGAATAGCAACCAGTGCTCTTAACCACAGAGCCATCTCTCCAGCCCTGAAAGCCTCTTTAAAACATCTAAAGTCTCTCTAAAACACCAAAATCATTCGATTGTGGGATCCTATAAAATCAAAGATACATGACGTACTTTCTTAGTCCAAGAGGGAAGAACCAGAACACAGCCACAATCAAAGCAAAGCAAAACCCAAAGCCCACCCATGCAGAAAGCTCATGGTGGGTCGTCTGGGGTTCTCTCACAATCTTCTGGGCTCAGGGCCTTAGGCCTTTGGAGGAGGCCTCTCTGCTTCTGCCACCCTCACCTGTGTGGAACACAGGACCCTCTGCACAGTGGAATTAGTTTCTCTTTCCTTTCCTGGCCCCCAAACAAAGACAGATTCTACTCAATACTATTCCAGCTGTGTCCAATAGGAGGATAGGAGGGTTGACCCATCCTGACCTGGCTTTAGATACATGAGTGGTAAGGCAGATTGTGCCCTCCTAGCGAACTTTTATGAAATGGTGAGGCCTATTCTCCAATAGGAAATAGTGTGGCTGCTCCAACAAGGAGGAGGAAGTGGGGAAAGACTGAAGACAAATGCTGTGACAGCAGCATTACAAGTGGCTTTGAGCCCGCTATCAAAAGCCACGAGTGTCCATAAAGCCACACTCAGTAGAGGAAAGTTTAGTCTGTTTACAGCATGGCGCAATGGTAAACTTCATTCATTAAAACCCTCTGCCTCAAGCATGGAAACCTGTGTTCAGAGAAGGTACTGGGGGTAAAGGTGCTTGACACCAGGTATGACAACCTGAGTTTCATCCCTGGTAACCACCTAGTGGAAAAAGACTTGGTCAAGTTGTCCTGTGACTTCCACACATATGGTGTGGTGTGCGTGTGCACCTCACAAAATAAATACATTTTAAAAAAAAAATTTTAAAATGCCTGTGCATTGAAGCCATAAAAATCAAGAAAGACTCCAGGCTGTGAAATGAGGAATGAGAAAGCTTCCTTCTGAGACCATGCCTGAGGAGGACAGAGAAGGCTCTTCACTGGAGCTGGACCATGGTCCCTAAGATACAGCGGCTACTGTCAGCCAGGAGACCTGCATCCCTCAGGGTAAAGAGTCAAACCCTGCTCTCAGCTCTCAGTTTTGAAACTTCATGCATATCTACCTTAATGTTGCAAAATCTATATTTGGATGTTTGAGAGAAAAAAAAAAAACTAGGTTTGGATGGGAAAATAGGCAAGATATAAAATAGTTACTAATTTTAACACATTTTTTATAATGAAGGCGCTGCTTTGAAAATCTTCTGTTCCCACATATGTGGATGATTTTGCTTGACTTATTAACTTCAGTGGGACTGAAAGATGCACCCCACACACACACACCCCGACTTGCTCTGAACACAACCCTGCTCAGCTGGCCACTATGACACTGTGGCCACAAAAGGCTCTGCCTTGGGTTCATTGATTGTTAAAATTCCAGAAGATGTATAAGAAGCTGCCGATTGAGTCTCCCTCACCTTGTAGCTTCAACTCCCAAGACAGAACAAAGCTTGACTTAAATGATCACTCCTGACACCAGATGCGAAAGACAAACAGCCCCTGGGCAGGTCTGGCTTGCCTGACAGGCATTTCTGAAAGTCCCAGTCAAGGTCTCTGAAACCCAGTCGGGTCTATCCTTGAGGTCAGGTGACAAAATTACACCCATGCTCCATGGGAAGAAGGGAAAATTAATTTCAAGATGAACTTTTAACCACCATTTGGATTTCTAGTCCCAAAACTCCTTGGGAAAGTCATCCAAAGGAAATCTGCTGTTCTGTGTCTCATCACAAGCAGGAAATCCACCTCCAGCCTTTCCCCAAGGAAGAACTTACGCCGAGTGACTGACAGAGCTTGATTGGCAGGGCTTCATTGATGAGGCTTGATTAACATCTGTTTCTTTTGACTTTGAGTCCTGCCTGCCTCTGACGTTTTGCTAGAACCTGGAGCTCTGTCAGTACTTGACCCTGAGGAAGCCTGTAGAATTCGTCTGTCAGGCTCTCGAGCTGGGTAACCTTGGTTCTGCACAAGCATACATTTGGGAATGTCTCTGGTTGCATTGGGCAGGGAAGGAAGCAAGTCTAGAGTGGCCAGGGCAGCCCCAACCCCAGCCTCTCAGCCTAGTCCTGTAACTGAGGGAGAGGAGACATCCTGCCCAGAGGGTCCCTAAGGTCCTTACTCCTCAGGCCCAGGTGATGGTTCCACCTAAGTAACCCAGAACTGGCGACTGGGACCAAGGGCTGGATCATTAAGCCTGGGATGAGGTCACAGGGTAGCCCTTCCATACTGAAGACAGAATGAGCAAGTTAATCAATGAATGTGTGGTTAATATTGACTGCCAATGTGACACCCGTAGAACTGCCACCAAGAAGACAAACCTGCAGTGTCTGTGAGGAAGTTTCTGGATTGGGTAAACTAAGCAGAGGGTCTGCCCTAAAGGAGAGTGAGGTATTTTCTGAGCCAGGGCTCTCCACCAAGCAAACGGGAATGGGAGGAGCCAGGTAAGCACAAACATTCGTCTCTCTCTGCTCCCTGACTGTGGACACAATAGGATCAGCTAGCTACCTCCCACTCCGGTTACCGTGCCATCTCTGCCACGATGAACTGTACTCTCAAACTGTGAACCAAAATAAGTCTTCCTTAAGTGTGACTTTTGTCAGGAATATCGCCACAGCAATGAGTAAAGCAACTCATACAGATTTCAAAAACAGGTCAACTAGCCGATGAATGAAGGGTGCAGGGGGAGCCTGACCTACTCTCTCGCCTCTCGGTGTTAGGTTCCCGAGTGGGAACGGATTGCACTTAAGTTTCTTTCTGGTTCTTAGTTTAACAGGAGGAGACATCACAGCCATTCACTTATGAAGGCCAAAAGCCACCCTGTTCTCGGCAGGTAGAACTGTTGCAGGGCAGGACTCTCAGGTGACGTGTGATGAGGGGTGCTGTACAGCCTCTGCTGACAGGCAAAGGTGGACAGAGAGTGCAGACTGGGGGAGGGGCCTCAAGTTCAAACACAAGCTGACATCAGTGAGTTTGTCACATGTCCCTAAACGTATTCCAAGGCAGAAGGAGAGCCGGGTTCAGATGTGTCTGGAAGGATCTTCTTGAGGACAGATGTGATCCAAAGGAGAACTATAGATGGGATGCAGAAAAAACGTCTGCTTCTCCTCTTTCGTTACACAGCAGAGAACCTTGCCTGACACAAACAGATTTCAACATTGAGAAGGAAAATGGCTGCCCCCCCAACCTCTCACTCCATCTCTGTTGCCACCACTCCATCCCAGGGAAGGGAAGCTTCCCCCTCTCCCACTTTCTATAGTGTCCCAAGAACTCACCAAGGTCTAAAAGGGTCTGTTCCTCCCCAGACTCCTGTGGTATTTCCAGTACCCACCTGTGTGTTGGCCTCTAGTCCTTACCTTTGAGCCCCCTGCCAGGTACTCCCCATGGGTGTCCATCGCTTAGAGCCTTTCAGATGTTGCCTGAGCCACCACTGCCCCACCCCTCGCCACCGCCCTCATCCTGACTAACGTCATGTGTAGTTGTATATCTAGAATGTGTTCTCCACGTCATGAGAGCCCACACCCCTTCAGAGCAAGGGTGTCATTCACCATGCTCCCCATAATACTGTCTTTGTCATAATGTTAGCCACAGCAGGTGTGTTTACAATAGCAAAAAGAAATAAAGCTTGAGGCTGGCTAAGTTTATAAAGAAAAGAGGACTATCCAAATCACAGGCTGAGAACCCCACATTAGGCAGACTTACGAGTTCTGCCTCTGATGCTGGCTTGATGCTGGATGACATGATCGGAGAAGGAGTGGGACACGTGATCTGGCTGAAAGCTAGTGAGACTACAGTCCTTTCTAATGCAATGTCTCAATTTGACCTGAGTGCAGTTGCTAGGCTGCTATGGCGGCTCATCAGAGAAGACAAGGAGGCATATTCATAGGAGCAAACCTTTTCAGACCTCAGCAGAGGAAGCCACCATCATGGCCAACGCCATGCCCCACAATGGAACCCCTCGTGTCTGAGCTCAGATGTTTTCATTGATTCAGAACACCTCAGGTGAAGATCATTAACAATTAAATGTCCCCCCCCACACACACACACACACAGAAACCCAACACCTGCAGACAATATAAAACACCAAGACTCAGGCAGACCCTCACCCAACAGTGCACAAAACAATTATGTTATACACAACGGAAAGTAAACACCCACAACACCTAAGGACATCCCAGTAGGCCTTAGGAATCCCAGCGCCGGACTCGGGAGATGGCTTGATGGTAGAGCACCTGCGGCACAAGCAAGAGGCTGTGAGTTCGTTTCCACAGAACCTACGAAAAAACCCAGCTTGGGGGTGTGCCTGGATCCCCAGTACTGGAAAGGGGGTAAGGGGTGCATCAGAGTCAGGTCGATCCCTAGAGCTTGCTGGTCAGCTGGCCTAGCCAACCACTGAGCTCCAGGATCCGGGAGAGACCCTGTCTCAAAACATAAGCTGAAGCGTGACTGAAGAAGACAGCTAAGGTTGAGCTCTGGCTTCCACCCCTGCACACACACATGAATGCACTCACACACTCGAGTACATGCACATGCATGTGTACCCAACACGCATACCCACACATACAGATTTTTAAAAATCCTACAGCCTTCCCTCATCATTAGTTCAAACAGACTAAAATCGTCCCAAATAGCATACGTCTAGCTGACGTCTATTTCTTTTAATAAAATTGTATCATTTTCCTCATAAAAACGGATCTACATTATATGAGACTGGTTCCTTGGAAGTTTGTAACTTTTATGTCCTGCCTAAGTTTTGGGTAACAGCTCTTAGTAGCCTTTATGATACAGCGTGAGGAACTGCCTTTCACCATGGGGCTTATAAGTCTACAGCTGGCGCTAATTTCTAATGAATTCCGGTGCTTCCACTGTGGTTTCCTCAGGGTGTTCTCTGCATACCGTGATGCCAGTCTCAACCACCAACAACGCCACCTCTTCCTTAACAAGCTTTCCGTTCCTCTGTCTTTTCTCTTTATGCATAACGCCCTCGGTACAGTGATGCTCATGTCTTTGTCTCCTCATTGGAGCCTTGACGAGACTGGTCCCAGCACTGCTCACCAACCAGGACATCCACTGAGGGGTTTTGTCAGTGTTCTCTGTGGTTCAGATTTTGTTAGAATGGCTTTTAGACTCTGTGCATAGATGTAGAATTTTCTAAAGATTTTTTTTAAAACTTGAAAACAGATTTTGTTTTTTTATACAGTATATTCTTATCACAGTTTCGCCTCCCCCAGCTCCTCCCTGATCCTCTCCACCCAAATCCACACTCCTTCTCTCTTTCTAAAATAATAATGGTCTGAATAATCTAAATCGAAATATAATCTAAAGTAATAATCTAAAATAATAATATAAATAAAAACAAACAAACCAGAACAGGAAAAAAACAGACAAACACACACACAGTCTAGCGGTGGTGGCGCAAGCCTTGGGAGGCTGAGGCAGGAGGATCCCTGTGAGTTCAATGGCAGCCTGGTCTACAGAGTGAGTTCCAGGACAGTCAGTTACAACAGGGAAACCCTGTCTTGAAAAAACCAAAAAAGAAAGAAAAAAAACCAAAACAAAGCAAGAAACACATGCAGATGCCAAGACACACATATTTGAATGCACAGAAAACCCGTAACTTAAAATCAGAAACCACAATACATGAGCAAACAAGGCTCAGAGAATTCTACAGAAGAGGAGGGGATGAGATTGTAAGACTTATTTTATTTTTAATTGTGTGTCTCTGGGTGTTTGCTTGGGAGTGTGGGTTCCCATAGAGTTCAGATCCCCTGGAGCTGAGTCACAGAAGTGAGTTGCCTGACATGGGTTTTGGGAACTGCGGACCTCTGCAAGAGCAATCCGTGTTCAAAAATGTCTAGCCGTCTCTCCAGCTCCTGGATGTGGAATTTTATTCTCTCAAAATGATGACAAGTTTTTTTTCCTTTATATTTGATGAATGCAATAAAGTCATTGATTCGAGAAGAAAAGAATGACCCACCCGTCCTGTGGGAAGCCCTCTTACCGTGACATTGAAACTATTTCTATGCTGAGTCTATTTTGCTCATATTTTAGATAACATTTCTGTACCTATGTCCATGAATAAGAAACTGGTAAATACATAAAATTGTCGCCTTTCTGTTTTGGTTTTTCTTGCTCTGGCTTTGGTGTTAAAGTGAGGACAGTCTCATAAAAATAAGTTGGAAATTCTTAAGGGTCTGCTGGGGCTGGAGAGATGACTCAGCGGTTCAGAGCGCTAGCTGTTCTTGGAGAGAACAAGAGCAGTTCCCTGCTTCCATATGGAGGAGCCACCTGCAGCTCCAGCTCCAGGGGATCTGACTTCCTCTTCTGGCTTCTGCGGGCACCTGCACTCACAGGTACACACACACACACACACACGCACACACACGCACACGCACACTACCCCCCACCCTCCTCCACACTCACAGTAATAATAAGGAGAAGAATCTTTTTAATTAATTTATTTTTATTTCAAATGCACTGGTTTTTTTCCTGCATGCATGTTTATGCAAGGGTGTCAGATCCCCGGAACTGGAGTTACAGGCAGTTGTGAGCTTCCTTGTGGGTTCTGGGAACTGAACCCTGGAATCCACTGAATCCTGGGTCCTCTGGAAGAGCAGCCAGTGCTCCTAACTGCTGAGCCATCTCTCCAGACCCCTAAAAATATAATTTTAAAGAATTTATACAAGAGGAACTATTGGGTAAAATTCCCTTTGACCATCATCTGACTGACTCTACTGTTTTCTTTCTGAAAAAAACAAAAGACTTAAGCACTGATTCAGCGTCTCTAGTGGCTTTAGATCTATTTCCTCTCAAACTGGTGGTGATGAATTATGTTTTTCTCGTATTTGAGCCATTTAATTGAAGACTCCAAATGTATTGGCATGCATGTTTTATTCATCGCACCCCCTGTCCGTTGACACCCTGCACCTTCTTTTCCTTTCTGAAGTCACGCTTGTGCCTTCTTCCTCTGTTTTTCTTAATGTTGAGTTCTATCTGTTTCCTTAATGTCTTGGAGAACATTATTCTGCTGGAGTGCTCTCTATGAGTGTAGTATTTTGTCGTTTCCTGTTTTGTTTAATACTTTTTCAAGGCTTTCTTTTTGTCTGTGTCCTTGGATTTAACCTGCGGCTTGCTCTTTTTCTACTGCCGTGAATTAATTTCTCATTAACATTGCCCTTTTATTTCCTAATTAAAGTCTCTCTCTCTTCCCCTCCTCCCCTTCTCTGTCTCTCTCTCTTTCTCGTGTGTGTGTGTGTGTGTGTGTGTGTGTGTGTGTATGTGTGTGTACTCATGTCTGTGTATAGATGGGCTTGCCTGTGCATATAGAAGCCAGAAGTCAAGAATGTCAAGATTGGGTCGCTCGCTCTCTCTCTCTCTCTTTCTCTGTTTCTACTGTAGTTTTTAAGACAGAATCTCTCACTGCTCACTGAACCTGTTTTCACTAGCCTGGTGGTCACTGAGCTTCTGGGACCTTCCAGTGTTGGAACCTCCAGCACTGAGGTTATGAACAGTCACTGCTCTGCTCAGCTTTTGCACCACCCTAGAGACACAAATTCAAGGTCCTCATGCTTGCAAGGCAAGCACTTTACCTACTGAGCCGTCCCCCCAGCCCCTAAAGTGTGTTGATTTCTCCGTGTATCTTCAGTCTTATTCTCCATACGCTAAACACACACAGGCATACACACAAGCACACACGCTAATCATCAACCAGTTCTAAATAATTTATTGGCTTATTTCTATTTATTTTTTGTACCACGAACTGTTTAGAAGAATAAACCTAAAATGTCAAGCACATGTCTTTCCCTAGTTGTATCTGTGTCAATGCATTCAAGCAATGGTCTCTCTCTCCCCCTCTTTCTCTTTCTCTATCATACACACACACACACACACACACACACACACACACACACACATAGACACTCTGAACCCTGTCCACGTTTATGAAAGCTGGGTTAGTGGCTCCCTGTCTGGGCTCCACACAAAATGCTCTGGCAGACTTTACAAATTCCTAGTGCCTAGGACACACCGTCTTCCAGCAAAATCACAATTCCTGACAGGTGCTTTCCAAGAAAATGTATAATGCAGTAGTTCTCAACCTGTGGGTCACGACCCCTTTGGGGATGAAGAGGTACTGGGAGTTCATTTTTGTTTGCAGCCTTTGTCAAAGCTAAACACGCACGCATGCGCGCACGCACTTGGCTTCTAGAGCTGAGGTATACAAAACTATCCAGCCATCCTTGAAGTTTTCTGTGTATGAAATAACCCCCTTTTAACTTCTGATTTTAGCAGAGTGCAGGAGCTGTCTTTGGGGTTAATATGACTCTTTTTGTCTTGTCTTCTGTCAATTTTCAGCACACAACTGTCTCATTCTTATCAAACTTCTATGGAGTCTGACTGTCAGTTGAGTATCAGTTCCTGCATAGATACTAAAACCAATCCACTTTTGAAAGAATAGTCTAGAAGTCAGACTCTTACCTAATTTGGACTAAGTTATTCCAGTCAAAATCCTGATGAGCTCTTCCATAAAAGACTTTTAAAGCACGTGGTCTCCATCAGCCATGTTGTCCTAGCAAAAGGAACTCGAAACTCTCATTACTTTATGGAATGATACGCTCGACTTCTCATTTCAGGTCTGTGAGCCCATTAAGGTCTTTACCCAACCACAGAACTACTAAACCTTTCAAAACAGCTACATCTTGGTAAGCATTTTTTAAAAATAATGTAAATAGAAACCTTGATGATTAAAGGAAAGCAGTACACGCAGGGGGCTCTCTGCTGCTGACGCCTCTCTGCATGGGGGTTCTGGCCCTTCAGGGGACCCGGTCTCCTCATTTGTCCAGCTCCTTGCGCTCGCAGGAGGCTCAGCTGTTTGCGCAGGAGTTTTAAATCAGCTGCTGAAGTCAGTGATGGAATTCTCTTCAAGGATACAATTAACGTGCCAGCAGGCAAGACTGTGTTCAAGAAGCCAGAGTTCAGACAGTTCCGAACTTTGAAATGATTTTATATGCCGTCATTCAAAGCCTCTTTCTTTCCTTTTTTCCCCTCTTTTCCTTTTTCTTTTTTGTAATGATTAATAAATTGTTTTCAAGGCACCTGTTGCCAGCACCTAATTTCCAGCGAGCAGTTCTTTGGAGAGCATGGCCAAGTGTCAGTGTATAGTTCCTGCTTGATGTTGCGGATAATTTTTAGGATATTCTGAATGACATGTGCTAATTATTTAGTACAATAGCTAATTTTATGGCTCTGAAAGACTGTAACAGAGGGCTATAATTACTTATAATAGGAATGTCTCGTTTTTTGTTAAAACCAAAGTGTGGGAGGCAAAAAAGAAAATAAAGGATAATTTTACACTCTCCTTGGAAGAATGAAATAGTTAATATTTTCAGGACTTGGCTACTAGTAACACCGAAAGACGAACCATATGTCCTGGAGGCCCAGGGAAAACATTGTAGCTTAGCAAAATTTACAGCAGTTTCAAAAATACATGTTTAAAGATTCTTTCCGAAAACAGATGAAAACTCTTTGAAAAGTGTGTCTTCCATTTGCGCCACAGCCTCAGGCGGGGTGCGGTTCTCAGGAAGCTCTGAAGCAGGTCTCTGGATTTCTCTTTCTGGGGACCCTGACCGAAGCTCTCTCGAGAAAGTCACAGTAACGTAACCCTGCTCCCACCCCACCTGCTGCCATTATGATGCATACCAAGGAAGAACTCACTTTTGAAGGATTTCATTCAATTTTTAGGACAGACAGACAGAAAAGCCCTTTGACCATGACACTAAGAATTTGAAACATCTAAAATTTCCCACTCGGGACTTGCACTTTGGTGAACCCATGCCCTCGAAACCATCAGCAATAGAACCTCTGATTCACGGATGAGACGGGAGCATCACCTCCACCTTCTTATAACCTTGGCAAACAGGGAGCTGTCTAAGGATGAGGGATGGTGTATTAAGCAATGACACATCTCACCCAGGGCCATCCCAATGTCACTAAAATTAGACTCTAATGGCTGAGCACGAAAGG
The DNA here is from genome assembly GCA_026225945.1 of Cricetomys ansorgei. Classification (NCBI taxonomy): domain Eukaryota; kingdom Metazoa; phylum Chordata; class Mammalia; order Rodentia; family Nesomyidae; genus Cricetomys; species Cricetomys ansorgei. The sequence goes on along the minus strand of JAMJFZ010002669.1, from coordinate 1,867,001 downwards.
GGACCCATTCAAGACTTAGTTAGACTAAGTTTAAAAACCCAGAAAGATGTTTATAAAGATTATATGTAAATATGGGGAGGGGGGGAGCTAGTCTCAACTCTGTCATGGAGTTTTCGGTTTGGGTGGTGGGGAAGTGCATGGAAATATGTTCCAGAGTGGAACCCCGTGCGAAGCTCCACCAATTCAGTGTGGCTATTTGAACTATGTAAATGTTTGTTGAAATGTGTAGACTTTGAGTCTGGTTAATTTTGATGTGTGATGTTTTTATTTGCACATTTTTACGATAAAGTTTAAAAAGGAACTCTAATAAAAAACACAAGCAACATATGAGAAGGTACTCGTTTTCCTGATATTCCGTAATGAATGTTTCTAGTTTTCACTAAAGAAAAATACATTTTTTTTTTTTTTAAATAGCACTGAATAGTCAAGGGCAGGAGGAAGAGCCAGACTCCAAGATCTCCCCAGAACCCAGAATCTATTTGTTCAGCGCCCGTGACTCCCCTCCAAGCACACCCTGGCAGAGCCTGCTTTCTGCTCCTGTCATTTCCGTCCCCTAACGCCTCCTCACCTCCTGGTTCCCTTGACGTCATGCTCTATTTTTCAACCTTGCACCCTCTCTGCTGAAGTCCTCCACTGGAGAGCCCTGTGAGGAACAAGGGCACCCCACTAAGTATGACAGACCCCTGGGAGGCATCTCCTGAGCACCAAGAAGTCACAGCTGCTAAGATCAGATCTGACCTCGGGTCACCTCCAATAACACAGGTGAAGTCAAAGCCCCTTTAGCTAATTTTATTTTTTTATTTTTTAAATTATATTTGCCTGTATGTGTGTGTGTGTGTGTGTGTGTGAGAGAGAGAGAGAGAGAGAGAGAGAGAGAGAGAGAGAGAGAGAGAACAAATGTAGCTGTTAAAGATCAACTTGCTGGAGTTGGTTCCCTTCTACCTTTGTGAGTCCTAGGCACTGAACTCAGGTCATCAAGCCGGAGCCAGCTTACAGCCCCGTGGGCTGACATTTTGAGAAGACTGTTCAGAAGTTAAGATTGCTCATCTTGCTAAGTAGTAAAGGTAATAAGAAACACCCAGCTGCCTCATGTGTCAAAGCCCCAGGTTCAATCCCCAGCACTAGAAAAATAAACAAGGGGTGATGATGCTCTCCATGGGATTCAGACCCACTCATACCAAAAACCAGAGAGGGGTGTGGCAAGCACAGAGGGTACAGGTCTTCCCTGCCTGTGTCAAGAGACTTGCTGAAGGGCAGTCTACAGTGGTCCTCCTGACACTGAACAAGAATGAAACCTCAAGGAAGGGCTACAGAGAAAGTAAGTAGAGTGTCTATGTCTAGGGTGGGGACAGAGGTCAAGGCTGTCTGTCACCCCTGACTGAGGTTCCTCAAGTGGGTCACCAGTTTCTGCAGATCTTAGTCTCGTGACATGTAAAGAGGGACCTCATCTGCCCCGTCTGCCCTGTGGGGCACGCAGATGACATCTGAGGACCACCTGCTCTGAGTACAGGGGCTACAGAACGAACAAGATTCCTGCGCTCAGAGCTCATGGTGCAGAGGAAGAAAGGGACAGGGGATGCACCGGGCCCACACAGTCTGGCTCCGGTAGTGATGTGTCCTGAGAACTAAAACAAGACAGGGTAGAAATGAAGAGAGACCCCAGGAGGAGGTGGGGTCATCTAAGGGCCCCAGAGAAGACACCCCGCCACCAAGGCTTTGCAGGGCAATAAGCCTTTCCTGAGATGGAAAGGATCTCCATGGATCCTTGGAGATCCATGACACGGATCGGGTCGCAGGGAGGATTCTCTTAGGCAGCGCATGGCCAGAGCGGACAGGAGGCAACAGGAATTTTCCCCAAGCCTCTGAGTGGCAAGAAGATTCCCACCATGAACAGAGCAAAAGATAAGGGGCGAAGCCAGGGACAGGCTGGTGGGCACCGCCAGGATTTAACTCCATATTGCCAACATTCAGGACTTACAACTATAAGAAAACACATGGTCTTATTCACCCCAGAAGAACGATGTGGCCATCATATTTTGGCACAGCAGAGAAAGGCGAACAGTTCTTTCAATATTAAAAAACAAAAAGGAAGAAGTAGGGGGTGGGGCTGCGGGGAATGCAGCTTTAGTGGCTGGGCGATGGGCACCATTCCCTAGCTCGGAAACAAAGCCTGATGTTGGCCTACAGTCCCAGCTACTCAGAAGGGTGAAGAGGGAGGCTCTGAGTCCAAGGCCTGCCTGGGCTACTTGGTACGACTGTCTGGGAACTAAAGCAAAACAAACCAGTGAAAACCTCGGGAGATGCAACTCAGTGGTTGACGCTTGCCTAGCAGGCCCAAAGCCCCGAGTTCAATCTGCATCACTGAACGAGAAAATAAATAAAAATTTTAAGAGGGCCCTCCCTAAGAGGATCCTTTGGGTCCCTTCCCCCTCCACGCCCTTACTTATATTCTCTCTCCTTACCGTTCCCACACATCATTATTCAACTGCCAGCAAAAACTTACTCCGGGAACTTCCATTTCCTCTAATTCCTCCCTGTGTTCTGAGGTTGCATTGCCTGTTAGTATAGACAGCAAAAATGTCGGATGGACTGTTTTGTTATCAACTAGTGTTGATTGTGAATAAGCCTTCGCTGACTGTGTTATTTAAAAAAGAAAAAGAAAAGAAAAAGAAAAACATTTGGGAGTGCACTTCTGCAGAACAGCTCCACAGATACTTTATTAGTATATTAATTATATGACTTCCGAACCCCAAAACAAATGTAACGATAACGTGAAATATGTCAGGCTGGTTTGCCAAACGCAGAAGGCTATGATGTGTCCCCATCCTCTGTGCCAATAATATAAATAAGCTTGCTTTTTGTGAAGCAGGTCTCTAAACCAGCATATTCTCTTCCAAATAGCCTTAATATTTATTGTGATGCCAAAGGAATGTCAACCTTATTTACAGATTATGAAAAAATAATTTAAGGCTCGAGTCAGCTTGCTGTTGGGCTGTAACAAGTTTCTCAATCACAGAAATATTTATTGCAATTCAGTCGGCACACACAACCACCGTCTCCAATAATGAGCAAATCTCATGAAGTTCTAACTGTTTTAAGTCTTGTCAAAATATTTTCTGGTGGGGCTGGAGTCTTCCTGTGTACCGAGTCACACTATTGATTAAACGGTGCCGTGGTAACCTTACCTTTTGTATCCGAAATTTTAACGTAAATTGTTAGCTTTTGGGAAGAGCAAATAAATCATTATACTAAATACAGGCTGTCAGGTGAGCAGAGTGCGTCTCGCAACCTTAAAAATTAGGCGTCTTATCTGTGCTCTCTAGAATCACTACTTTATTTAGTAACACGCTAAAACAGAGCCTTTGTGACTGGCTTCGAGGGAAACAGAGACAGGAAGGAAGACATTCAAAAGAAAAGAAAATTCCCAGGGTGCAGGTTACGCCCAGCAGGGGGGCCCTGTTGAAATGTTTAGCCTGTGGAGTCATGGTTCAAGAAGGGGAAAGGGGGGAGTCCCCCTAGAAATCTCCAAGGTGAGCAGGGCCTGGTAGTACAAGCTTTTTATCTACCTATTCGAGAAGTTGAGGCTGAAGGACTGCAAGTTCAAGGCCTGCCTGAACTACAAAGTGAGTTCAAGGCTGACCTAAGCAATTTAGAGGAGTCTGTCTCAAAATTATGAATAAATAAATAGATGCATAAATACATACTTCTAGGCATGAACGAGAAGCTGCTAGTAAGTACGTACTTTACTAGTAGATTCAAAAAAAAATCAAAATCACTCACAAGCGAACTCCAGCACGCTCATTTCCGAGGTGTCCAAGCGGACTGACTACCTAGCCCAGGACCGCTCCACCTACCCTGCCCGTGAGTTAGAACTAGATGCTCAAGGTCACAAACCTGGCTTCTCCTCTGCCCTTCAACTTCTTCAGAACCCTTTTACTGCGTGTTTGTTTTGCTTCTATAAACTCCAGAGTCACATTCCTTAGCACACGGTTTTCATGTGGTTCAATTCTTCTTTAAGACAGTCCAACCTGTTCAATTTTAAAGATGTCTTAATTAGTCGAATCCTGATTGGGCGCCTTCCAAAGCTCCTGTTGGCAGCGTCCGATTTCAATTAACACTCCGCTTCCACGCTGCAAATGCCCTTGCTCTCAGTGGGGCTTTTTTCTCTCCCTTGGATGTGCTATTTTGGATACCTTCTCACACTGCCTCAGAAATCTTACCGCTCCCCCAAATATTTGAAGGTACAGGCGGAGAGCAGAGTTCTGGCAGTGCACTTTCATTTCTATTCCCTTGGAAATGTAATTTTATTATGTAGCTCTTGCTCTCCATGATTATAAACTTCAAGAGTGTAAAGTGTAACACGTTTATTCCGGCCCTCCAAATTCAGAGGCCAGACCCTCCCTTTGCCCGGTGCCGGAGCGGACACCAAGGACACGGTGTCATCAAGGCCCACGTTTATCAGGCAGCTAGTGAGCAGGTCTCAAGAGCCTTCAAGTGCCACGTTAAACCACAGAGCTGTTGCCCACACTCGCTGTGGGAGCCTGCCATCATGAGCATCTGTCTTGTAGGTGAGGACTCCTGGAGTTTAGATGGCTTAGCTGACTTTCCATGTGACCCAGGAGACAAAGAAAACAAACCCATCTACAGGAAAATGGATAGAAATGGAAATTATTAGTCGGCAAAGGAACCCAGACTCAAGAAAGACAAACATCCTATTTTCTGTCACATGCGAAATCCTAGATTTTAATTTTTCTAGATTTTAATTTTTCTATGTGTCTGTATGGATGAAGCTACAGGTCAAGAAACTAGAAAGGGGGCCTTGATGGGGGCAGAGGCGATTCTAAAGGGAGTTGAGAAGGGGGTGGCAGAATGCATTCAGCGTGAATGGAGGTTGGGGGCTATTAGTGGATGAAAGGGGGCCAGAAAACTGGGGAGGAACAGGAGAGGGGCCACGGACACATAGCAACACAAGCGGAGCATCATGAAAGTGCCGTCACAGGTCCCATCACTGCCTTGTTAGCTTTTTATTCTTCTTCTTTTTTTAAAATCTCAAGATTATCAGGGAAAGAAGGAAGTTAGTTGCAGGTGGGGGTCTAGTGGTGCTCACCTTCAGTCCCAGCACTTGGGAAGCAGAGGCAGGCAGATCCGTCTGAGTTCCAGGCCAGCCTGGTCTACAGAGTGAATTCCAGGACAGCCAGGGCTATGTAGAGAGACCCTGACCCAAAAAGAAAAATAAGATGAATGAAAGAAAGAAAGAAAGAAAGAAAGAAAGAAAGAAAGAAAGAAAGAAAGAAAGAAAGAAAGAAAGAAAGAAAGGAAGAAAGACAGGGAGGGAGAGAGAGAGGGAGGGAAAGAAAGGAAGGAAGGAAGGAAGGAAGGAAGGAAGGAAGGAAGGAAGGAAGGAAGGAAGGAAGAAAGAAAGGAAGAAAAAAGAAAAGAAAAGAAAAGAAAAGAGAGAGAAAGGAAGGAAGGTGTGCCACATTTATACGCCAATGAAGGAACGAAGGCTTGGGTATAAACTGGATTTTGGCATCTCTGTGCTACTTCCCTGGGGCCACTGTTTAGCCCCACTGATGCAAGCTGTGTGAGCCTCTCCCTAGCTCACTCCCATCTCAGGGCTGCCCATAGGATTCAGCAGGACAGTCCTTGCTGACATCGGAACCCCGGGCTCTTTTCCTTTCTTTCTTTAGTTTTCATTGCTAGGGATTGAAGTCAGGGCCTCACATATGGCTGGCAGATGCTCCACCGCTGAGCTCATGCCCTTTAATAAGTTTCTTTTATTTTGAGACAAAATATCACTAAGTTGTCCAGGCTGGCCTTGAACTTACTCTGTGCAGCACAGTCCTCTTGGCTGTGGACGACTGTAGCCCAGCCTCAGCACCGTGGACAACTTGGGCTGGAGCACACAGCCCTGTGCCCTTGGGGTCTTCAGCTGTTTCTCTGTACCAGCCACATGGCAGTAACACCTTTTCCAGGGTGACAATCCAGCATCCCCAGGCACCGTTGCAGGTACTTGAGGTGACAAAGTAAACACCACCATGTGTTCACCCAAAGCTTTTATTTCTGATAAGGTTGCACAAGCCTGTCAGGAACTCGAGATGTGGCTAGCACCATGCATTGGCGTAACAGTGTGGGTGTTCTGGATAGGGAATAAATTATTATTAAAATTCATTTAGTATGATCCACAAGCAAGTACCTTTTCCTGCCTCCCTCCTCAGCCAGCGGAGCCTCCCCTTCCTCCTGCATGACTAAAGCTTGTACCCTGGTGTCTGCCACTTAGTGCCCCTGCTACCTCTTGCTTATCCCCGGCCCAAAGCTAGTATTTCTATCTCCTTGTCCGTCTCAGACATTTAGGAAATGTGGACACAACCATTTACAGAGAGAAACTGGAAGCAACAGAAATGACAGTGATTGTGAACCGAGAAGCAACTCACGGCCTTTCTCGGTGACAGAACCCCACGCAGCAGCTACAGTCATCGGGAGAACGTGTAACAGCGTGTGAGATATCGAGGGTGTTCATGGAGACAGCACAAACTAGGACACAGTATAAAGCAGAAAGCATGGTTTTGTTTTCATAACAAAAGTATATCTAGTTACAAACAGAAGGATGCCAAAAAAAAAAAAAAAGAGTAGATACAGGGACTAGGGGGAGTCAGTGTGCCGCTTGCTGCATGAGAACCTGAGTTCCACCCCAAGCACCTGCATCACAAAGCTGGGCAGCAGGGCACTTGTAGTCCCAGAGCTAAGGAGGCAGAGACAGAGATGGCTCGGTGGGTAAGGACCTGAGCTTGCATCCCAGTGCTCACATGATGTATGAGGACCTGTGCCTGTAACCGCAGCATTCTGGGAGCTCACTGGAAGGCCAGCAGAGCCAAAATGACAGGTTTCCAATTTAGTGAGCGAGAGACGCTGTCCCATGAGAATTGAGCAGAGAGTGACAGGGGGATACCCAGTGTCCTCCTCTAAGCTCCATATGAAAGCATATACATGCAAGCACATCTGCATACGCACACATACACAAACACGCACACATCTAGACATGATATTCTATAATTACACACCGTAAGGCTGATCTCAAATGGGAAGAGATTGACACGGAGACATGACACATACACACATGGACAAATCTGCCCACGCCACACATCTGCATATACCGCACATCTGTACACACACACACACACATACACACACAGGCACACAGGCAAGAATAGATACACTCACGGTTTGTAGATGTCTGGCAAAAAACAAGACAAATTTGGGCTTAGCTTTGCAGTTTGACTTTGTCACCGAGTTTTCTGGAAGGAATACCCTGCTGCTATATCCTGGAGGAGGGAAGTGTGTGGCACCCACACACCTGCCCAGCAGAAACCTGGCCGGCTCCTGCGGTGTCACCAAAGCACACTGGCGGTGACGTCGCTTTGTAAAACAAGGCTCATCACTGTCACCCAGATATTGCCATGATCAACAACTTTTGTCACCTGGGGGACATGTGTGAAGTGCTGGAGGCATTTTGTGGTCATACTGGAGAAGGTGTAGGTGGCATCCAGGTTACAGAGATATAGCTGTGTATCCCATAATGCACAATGAAGTGCACCCAGCCTGGGCCACCTGGAATGCTTACGTTAAGATAGCACAGTCCTAGCCCAGCAGTGGTGGCACGGGCCTTTAATCCCAGCACTTGGGAGGCACAGGCAGGTGGATCTCTCTGAGTTCAAAGCTAGCCTGATCTACAGAGTGAGTTCCAGGGCAGCCAGAGTTATAACAGAGAAACCCTGTCTTGAAAAATCAAAAAAAAAAAAAAAAGCCAGCATTTCTTCAAGAAACCACATGTAGGTGGTGGTCAGGTAGAACACTGGAAGCCCCTCACAGGGTGTCAGCTCTGATCCATTCCTGGATGTGCCCCCAGGCTGCGTCTCCCTGACCTTAACCATCTCACTGAGATAGAAATTTGGTTAATTTTATTTCATTATTAACACTCACAAGCTAGGACAACTTCTCTGGGAGTAACATGGTCCCCCACAGGGAAGACAGGAAGGGGAAGTAAGCAGAATTCACCTTCTCATGCTCAGAGGCGACGTCTGGGCCTGGCGAGAGGCAGGGAGGGCAGTGCCATCTGCCGATCGTGGCCCTGCTGGACCTGTTTTGTCGAGCGTCTACAGCTTTGAACACGGTTTGTCTGGCGCCCTTCACAAGCACTACATTAACTCGAGTTCATTTGAAATTCATCATTTCCGAAGAGATACAACACACTGGAGGTTTGGGTTCCGGGATTTTAAATGTCAGGCATTCGCCATGCGCCGTGGAGACACAGCATCTGGAAGGAGCCGCTTTTTGGAATTTATCTGCAAACAGGAACAGCTCCCTCGGAACACATACGACCAGGACCTTGGTGGGCTGCCCTCTTCAAAAAATAGAACTGTTCAAGTTAAAAGCGGAGCATCTGCTTTTGTACCATGCTGGTTTGGGATATATGTATCTCCCCAGAATTCGTATATTGAAACCAAGTCCCCTGTGTCACCCACTGCATTAGGAAATATGGCCTCCGGGAGCTGATAAGGTCATGAGGGCTCTGCTTTCATGAATGGAATTGGTGTCCTAATACCCAAGACCTGAGGGAGCACCCAGCCCCCAAGTGAGGATGGGTGCAGACGGTGCCATCTCTAAAGCACAAACTCTCAGCAGACCTGGAGTCTGCCACCATCTTGAAATTGGATCTCCATCTCAAATAGCTCTGTGAGCAACAAATCTCTGGCCCCAATAAGTTAAGGCAGACCGACTCTAGAAACTGGGAGATGGGCTGGCAAGATGGCTCAGCAGGTAAAGGACTTTTTGGAGAAGCAATGGGGTGAGTTCAACCCCTAGCACCAGTGTGAGATGGGATGGGATGGTGCAGTGCCATTCATCTGTAACCCCAGAATTGAGGAGGTGGAGACAGAAGGACCCCTGGGGCTTTCTGGCCAACCTCTTCCAGACATCTGCAGCACTGCTCTGCCTCTAGGGAATGCTGTCCAGTGTGGAAACAAAATCTCAGGCAGACAAGGTCCTGGGACTATGTGGTACCTGTACTCCCACTTCCATGAATGATACGCCCATTATTGTGGAGGTGATCCAGATAGCAGAAAAGATTCCTTCAGCAGAGCAGAAGCCGTCTCCTTAGAGGAGGAACTAAGAGGCAGAAGAATGACCCATCACCCACATGGCCACTCAGAACCATCCATATAACTCCAGTTCCAGGAGATCCGGTAGCGTCTTCTGACCTCCGAGGGCACATACATGGTGCACACACACACATGCAGACAAAGCACACATAAAATAAAATAAAATCACTACTCCCAGAAGTTCCATCCTTGAGGGGGCAGTGTATGAATCTGAGCTTCCTAGCAGCCTGTGGTACTAAAGAGACGAAGTGTCTGACTAACCCTCACCAGTGAGCCTACAAATGGGTGCAAGAGAGTAAATGTTACCTTGAAAACACCTGGAGATGACTAGAACTGGGCTTTTTTCTGGGGACATTCACAGGAAGTGGTAAGCAAGGACAGCAATCACAGCCCCCAAGAACACAAAGGTGCTTGTAAATCTGTGTCACCCGGATATCGCTCTTCTGTCAGAGTCAAGGGTACAAGAAGCCATGGACGCTCCATAGAGACATTTCCCAGGACTTATTCCCCAGGCCATTATGAATGGCAGTTCCCAGGGGCTGGAGAAAGAGGGAGTACATGACACCCAGTGGGTGGCGCTGTGGAGTGCAGCCGTGAAGTCAGGTGACCATAGGTAACAAGAATTACCTCTACATTTTAAATATCTAGTAGAGTTTTCACACTCGCATTTGAGACATCATACAAAGTACACATGTATCAAAACATCTCTTGGAAACCTACTGATACGTGTGATTTTTATGTTTATCAGTTCAAAGGAATGCTAATGTTTTTTTTTTTAATGGAAAAAAAAAAATCCCAGATTGGGTCTATGTTAGTTTTCAGCCACTGTTATCTGGAATCCCGATAGCAAGTAAACTCTTTCTCCAAAGAATGCTCTGTGACTGATAGCCCTCTGCATGGCGGCTTCTGCACCTGCCCGATCCCGTCTGATTTGCCTGACATCAGGATTTAACTTTTTGCAGCACTGTACAGTGTAAAGCTGCAGGTGAGTGGGCACCAGTGTGTTCAGGGTTGTGTTGGCTAGTTTTATGTCAACTTGATACAAGCTGGACTCATTTAGGAATAGGGAACCTCAATCGAGAAAATGCCCCTACTAGATTGGCCTGTGGGCAAGCCATGGCGCATTTATTATTATTATTATTACTATTATTATTATTATTATTATTATTATTATTATTATTAATGATTGATGTGGAAGGCCCCAAATCACTATGCACAATGCCACCCCCAGGTAGGTGATCCTGAGCGCTATAACAAAGAAGGCTGATCAAGCCATGCTGTCAGTTCCTGCCCCCAGGTTCCTGCCCTGCTTGAGTTCCTGCCCTGGCTCCCCTCAGTGATGGACAGTACCTGGAAGAGTGAGATAAAATAAACTCTTCTCCTCACCAAGTTGTTTTTGGTCCTGGTGTTTTATCACAGCAAAATAAATCTAACTAGGACAAGGGTAAAATATGGCTTCACCCACTTGAGGGGAGCTATCGGCCTTCTGTGTCACTGTGGAGTCTTTCAGGGATCAGTCAGTAGACCGTCCACCTCTGACGAGGTGACAGTCACAGCTGGTCAATGGCTCCTGGAAGGTGGAGCTGGGCAGGGAGAGAGCATAAGAGATTAAAGTGACCACAGAGGGACAAAGCACTTGAGGTGCTTCTAGAAAGGGAAAAGAGGACAATCTGAAAAGACACACACCCCAACTCTGTGTGAGCACTGCCGCCACCCCCACCCCCACCCCCACGTGCAGCCAGCCAGCAGCATCCCCGGAGGATAAAATACCACTTTGTGCAGTGTAATTAAAAGACAGGAAAGAAAAAGAAAAGACCCCCCTCAAAAATCAAAAACCCAGACAGCACAAATAATGACAAGGAGCGTCTTTGAGACGACAGCGACAAGCACAAAGTTTGCTCCCAACAAAGGCGGTGCACAATGGCGAGCGCTTCCGTGAATAGGGACCACGTCTGTCTGACTTTGTGTGGCGCACCACAGACTGCCAAGTACCTGTGGGCGCTTAATACATGCCTTTGAGAAAAGTTCAATGCTGTCATTATTGCATCTGCCATCATGGTTTTTCGTGAACGAACCTTCCTTATCAATCTTATAAACACAGTTTCAACAGTATTAATTCAGCCACCTCCAAGCCGAGTACTTTTCTCAATTCTAGGTCCTCAAACCTTGTCAAAAAATAATGCCTTCGGTTTTTTTTTTTTTTTTTGCAGTGTCACATGTCAGAATCAAAGGGAAATTAGCTTATACACCATCCTCTCAAAGGGCTGAGGCGTACAGGGTTCATAAAGAATCTCAAAAGAATTGTTTTCCAGTTTCCGGTCCATGGCAACATTTTAGTTTTTGCACACCATGCTGAAGGCATCTTTCAAAATGCTATTTGAGATTAGCAATATAATGACAATTGAAAACAAAGAGCAGCTGTTTCTAGAAGTAAATGCTTTAAAGAACAAGTCCTTGGGTGTGGCTGACGAACGAACCACCTCCACTCTGCTGGCATCTCAAAGTACAGTGAGCACAGAACCCAGGAACACTCCCATTCAGGAGTCACTTTGCAGACAAAACAAGATCCATCATCTTAGGTTCCGCTGGTCATTTCTAACACGTGACTTAAACCTTCAAGGTGTACAGGAAGGTTGTGTCAACTTGACACAAGCTGGAGCTATCTGAAAGGAGGGAACCTCACTTGTCAAAATGCCTCCCTAAGATCCGCCTGTAAGGTATTTTCTTAATTAGTGATTGATGGGGGAGAGCTCAGCCTATTGTGGGTGGGGCCACCCCTGGGCTGGTGGTCCTGAGTTCTATAAGAGAGCAGGCTGAGCGAGCCATAGGAAACAAGCCAGTAAGTACCACCCCTCCGTGGCCTCTGCATCAGCTCCCGCCTCCAGGTCCCTGCCCTGTTTGAGGTCCTGTCCTGACTTCCTTCGAGGATGAACAATGATATGGAAATGTAAGCCAAATCAGCCCTTTCCTCCCCAGGCTGATTTGGCCGTGGTGTTTTGTACCAGTACACTGTTGGGATGGCTCAGCAAGGAAGACATGGAGGCATAGTCATAGTGCAAACCCTGACGGACCTCGTCAGAGGGAACCACTGTCGTGGCGAGCATCACTGGACGGTGGAACCCCGAGCGTCTCATCTCAGGGGTTTTTATTGATGCAGAAGTTCCTCAGGCGTTCTACTGATAGCACAGCACGTACAGATCGTGAGGAATCAAACTTCTTTTACATAAAGCCAACACCTGCAGACAGTACAAATGCCAAGGCCTAGGCAGCCCCTCACCCGGCGATGCACAAAACAACCATTTTAAAAGTAACTAAAAATTAGTAACCCTACCTAGGACAAAGGTAGAGGCCAGGTTACATAGAGTTTGAGAAAGGGGAGGGGAGTACAGAGAGCCAGGGAGAGAGACAGACAGACTGAAGAAGGCAGGAGGGAGGGAAGAAAGGAACTGTATGGAGCTCCCTCCTGCTCTTAAGCGGCTCATAGGTCTGAATAGAACCAACCATGCTGTGCTGGTGCTGGAGATTTACGCAGCTAACACAAGTATCTCATCTAATCTAAAGGATCCAGAAAGTAGGCCGCGTCACAGCCTCCATTAAACAAATGAGGTCACCGCTGTTGAGTGGAGAGGGTCAAAATACGGGCCCAGACGGTGTGACTGCAGAAGCCATGTTGGCAGGGAGCATCAAAATGTGGTTGTGTCACCAAGAACAGGAGAGCAGACACAGGAGAAGTGGCCAACTTCTGCATGGTCAGGGAAGGGTGCAAAGAGGAAGGCTTGAGAGGAGTCTCAAAGAAACTACAGGCACTGCTTGTGCAGGTGAAGAGAGGAAAGAACATTCCAGAAGAAAGAAACAGGAAGTGCAGAGTCTGAAAGCCGAGTCTGTCATTTCAGTGTGCAATGCGGACACCCAGACACAGCTCTGTGAGGAGCTGGCTGCTGGGACGCCTTCCTCTCCAGAGCAGATGCTCAGAGCTGTTCTGAATGGCACCCACTGTCACGGCAGCCATAAGACAGAGAGCAGGCTGGAAGCTTCCTTCGAGAATAATTCTTCAGGAGTCCAAGGGAGGCTAACAAAAGAGAAATTAAACACAATGCTGTGTCGTGAACTCCGACCTAAGTGTCAACTTAGAATTTCAAATAAAATTAGAAGATTTTTCTAATAATTATATAGGATGGCAAATAAGGTCCAGGGCAAGCAAGTGTGGCAAAAAGTGACTAATTGCATTTTACAGAAAGGCAATGGGTGCTGACCCTTCCCGGGATAATATTGCAGAGAAGTCAGAGATGAGGAAAGGTTACCAGCAGTTAATGTTAAATAGTGATCCATCCGCCACACACCCACCGGCTCCTCCATATTCATAAACAACCACCATCCATATTCATTGCCAGCCAAAGACTTTTAAAGTAGCAAACACAAGCTTGGAAGGCTTCAGTTCTAATCAGAGTGTTTCCCTTGATGGCCGCCATAGTCTTTCCTGCCAAACTCAAATTTAAAGTAAACTAATAAGGGAAAGTAGAGGGCGGGGGGCACAGAACGAGACCAGCTTCTCTTATGAGAGCCAGAGGTGTCTGCTGTCAGGAGTCATCAGCCGAGAGCGTCCTGGCACTGGCTGGCCCATCAGAGACAAGCTCCTTCACTGCTCCCTGCCTCAGTTTCTTCTATATCGTGGCCTAACAGCAGCTGCTCTCCCAAAGGAGATAATCCAGGGAGTCACACATGATCCCTGTGCTCTGAATGGTGGCTTCTGAGCTCATGTCCTGAGCTTGTCACAGTTGCCACCAGCTCCAGGTTAGGAACCCAAAAGAAATCTGTCCCCTGAGAGTTGGGTACCAGGCCACATGCTCCACTGAAGGGCTCACTCAGCCTTCAACGTAGTTAGTAGTTCTGCCGAAAATGACAGAATTCTACATGAAGTATCCCCAAGGTTTGTAACATGACTTAGGTCCCTCCCTATCTTGCCTGCCATCCCAAGGCTGTCTGGTGCTTGAAAACACCTGACCATCTTACATTTTGGCCAAGACCTCACTGTCAACAAATAGGACTCCTAGAACTGCTTTAAGCTGGTTCTCCCCACCCCTGATTTCTTAATATGGAAACTAAAATACGTTACAAATTTTGCCTAAAAAAGCTACATTGCAGGTGGAGATCATCAACCCAGGATTCAGGGCAACAGCCTTGGCTGGAGGAAGGGCTTTGCTGCCACTCTAGGTATATAAGGGATGTTAGCAAGGCTGAATGGGAGATGATCCTTTATGATCCCTCTACAGTGAGTTCAGCAAGGACTCAAGAGCCTGGGTTTCCTGGTAGGTGAGGCCCCTGGTCTCTGGGCAAAAGGAGAGGGCTCAACAGAGTGGGGTAGGGGGGCTGTGGAGATGGCGAAGGTTAAAAGCTCAACAGGGGCTGAAGACGTGGGAATCTCTCTCTGATTCTCTGTCTCTGTCTCTGTCTCTGTCTCTGTCTCTGTCTCTCTCTCTCTCTCTCACACACACACACACACACACACACACACTTACATATGGTGGAGAAGGGCACTGGGGACCCAAGATGCTGACCTCACTCCTGTGGTGTTTGCCTGGAGCTACAGCAGGCCCTCTTGCCACCCACACCCGGCCCTGAAGGCACCAGAGAGGCTCAAGTCGATTTTCTCTGAAATGAAACCCACCCAAGTAACAGGGGCAGGAAGACAGGAAGTCAAGGGAAGCTCAAGCAGGGGCTGGGCAGATTTGATCTGAGAACCCTCTCTGCTTCCGCCCCCCCCACCCCGCCTCGCGACCCCATTCAGGATCGAGAGATTAGGGGTGCACTAGGCAAGAAGTGCAGATTCGGAAAAGAAACTCGTGAGGAGAGCGAAGAAATAAAAAACCCGAAATCAGCTCAGCGCTCAGAAGACAAATACCAAAGGGCGCTCAGAAGCCTTGGGACACCCCGGGTTCCGCCAGGCTTGTGGCCAGAAGTTACCCCTGTCCCGTCCCCCACCCACCCCCCCACCCCCGGTCACCCTGAGTCTGCAGAAGAGGTCTACTATAGACAAAACCACATCTGGTCAATTTGGGTTACTCTTTGGAGAAATCGGAGTTGGGAAAGCGCCCGCACTCCAAGGGATTTCCGGACCTGTCCAAGGAGGTGCAGGAGCTGACAGTCATAGCAGGTGGGCTAAGACATTCTTGGCGAGCGGGCCCTGCAAGTGCAACCCAACTCCTGGGGCCCTGTGACTCATGTTCGCATTTACAAACCCAAGTTGTGGGTGAGAACTACCGCCACATACCACCCAGGGACCCTGTCTTTCTGAACACGGAGGGTCAGGCTGCCCGCCAGGCAGAGCCTCCCAAAGGAGGCCTGCACTGCACTGTGGGAAGGTGAGCATTTTCTGAGCAGCGGGGCTAACCCGAGTCTGGCCTCTATGGGCATTTAAAGTCCTTCTGTTATTTTGTTGTAAAGTTCTTCACAACCACTAAGTGAGACTTTTAAAGTAAATTTAAAAAAACAAACAAAACCTGCTCAAAGCAGAGTCTTTAAAGGGGAGTACCTCTCACCATTTCACCCTTGGGGCCCTGCCCTGAGCCTGCCTGGGTCCTCCCTCCACTATGCCTGGGATTCCGGTTTTTTGAAGTTTTGTCGTTTAGTTTTGGTTTTAAAGGCAAGGCGGGAGTTTGCCCAGCCCTGGGCAGCTGAGAGCTGTGCTGTGTCTTCTGCTGGTTTTTCCTGTGATTTCCAGAACCCTGCTGTCCTTAGAATTTTATTCAGAATGAGCCTGAACCAGATTCCTGAAGTCCTGTGAACACCCCATTGTAGTTTACAAATAGCTTCAAAAAATTTTAATAATTTTTTTTTTTAATTAAAATTCTGTTCCAGCCAAACAGGTGACCCAAACTTTCTTACACATCTATGGGTGTTATCAAATAGTGCAGCTGACAGAGTAATTAAAAGATTTATAAATGAATATTTCCAGCTGGTGCCAGCATATAGAGGCACCGTAGATCTTATGAGGGGCAGAGCCTTTTCATCTGGGTATTGACAGGGATGTGTGTGGCATGGCCAGAGGTTCACACTGAGACTTTGGCAACATGTGGCCAGGAATAAATGTGTGTACTGACCACCTAGGGGTTCCTTCAATTATTGTGGGGCAGACTGGAGAGAGGCCAGCACTCAGCCTCTTTTTAACAGATTAAACAGTGACCCAACCAGGCCTTAACCAGATTCTCGGGTACTAATGCTGTCTTTTACCCTGAGTCTCATTCTCATCCCCATCCTACAGATGAGAAAATGGAGATCAAAAGTGGGTGACATCACACAGTGCCCTGGCTGGGGACCAGCGGGATCAGAAGCTGTGGTTCACGCTATATCTCCCCTGCAGATTTGTGGAGTCCCCTCATCTCTTCCCATTTCCACACTTGGACTGCTGTTCCCTTAGGCTCTAGTTCTGTTCTAGAAGAGAACCCACTTCTATCTACCCCTTTAAAAAACTGCTTTTCTGCACCTTTGGTGAAATGCCACATTTTGAAAAATTCCTATCCCCATGTCCCTCAGTGATTAAATGTGCCACTGTAGGGCTCTGTGGAAGGTACCTTGGACTTGGCAGTTGGAAAATGGGTGTTAACACAGAGTGCAGGTCCACGGTGAAGGTCCCACCACAGTTATTGTTTGAAGCTAAACAAGATCACAGTTTCTTGCATGGAAGCCTCATCATTCTCTTGCAGCCAAGCTGAAGTGCCTCAGAAAACTTGGCCTGACATTATCCTGTTGCTGTGAATTAAGCTTCAGAAACTTTACATGATGTTTACAGGCACCGTGTGAGCCGCAGAATAAATGAACACTCCAGGCAAAGAAGTTGGGTTTCAACAAACAGAGCATCAACAAAAACTAACCAACCAAACAACAAAAGAAAAAAAAAAATCAGAGACGCTCTCTTTATATAACAGGTTCGGTATGACGTTTATCATCCTGATAATTCATTCCATC
The DNA here is from genome assembly GCA_026225945.1 of Cricetomys ansorgei. NCBI lineage: Eukaryota > Metazoa > Chordata > Mammalia > Rodentia > Nesomyidae > Cricetomys > Cricetomys ansorgei. The sequence continues at coordinate 1,849,881 of JAMJFZ010002669.1, read as the reverse complement.
AGGGACAAGGACGTGGAAAAAAATAAACCCTTGCTTCGAACGAGCAAAAAGCCAGAGAGATAACATGTCATAATTTTCTACCTTCATTTCAGTGGGTCCAGTCATTCTTCACAGACAAGGAAGCAGAGAAAGTGGAGGAGAGTATTGAGTGAGAGAAAGACGTTCCTTTGCCACTGAGAGAAACTAAAATTAACTAGTTCACCCCCACAGTTCAGAGCAACCACAGCAAACAGAACCCAGGGCAGCTTAGCATGAGTCTGGAAGCACATCACAGGTAGGCTCCCTTGGGTATTAGCTTTATATTGTTTTCAGCCACCTGTGCTAAATTCTGGAAGCCAAAAATAACTCCTTAGAAGGGCAACAAACAAGCAAAACCTCACACGCAAGCAGAAACAACGGATGCTTTTTTTTTTAGACCTCTAGCCCACAAGATACTCTTAAAACATAGGCTTAGAACATTGCCACTTGATGTTCAAAATGTAACAAAAATGCCCTCTCTTCTGTAACTTTTATATCCAGGGCTAAAAGGGCTTGAGTATCCGCCCTAAAAATGTCTTGTAAGACTGAGCCAATAGAGAAGCTTTTATGATCAGGGAAAGAGGGATCATGTGTTTAAGTCAGATAAACTCATTTTAAAAAATAATTCCTGTCAAGTGGATCATTTGTGGCAGGCGAGTTCTTAAGATTTGAAAAGTGTAAAGAGCAATCTTCACTCTGACTTCTTGAAATATCTGATAATTTGTTTTAAAATTGGGGATTTGGCATCTGCCTCTCAGAATACACGCAAAAACAGTGATCTAAGTATGAATCACATAGGCAATCCACGCCCTGCTCTAAAAATTGTAGCAAAGAGAAATCAGAAGAGGTTAAAAAAAATAAGAAAGACAAAGGAGATTCAGTGGAAGTGTCTCTCAGGCATATCTGGTTTCAATCTGCTTAAGGCAGCGACTGTCAGAATGTGCTGAGACCCCGCTCAGAGCACGGTAGCTATGAGCCCGGCTCCCCATCGGCTAGGCTGGTTCCTACAACTTCTAAATCGGGAATTTTGAAATCTTCCTAAGAATACTAGGCATTAAGATGTAGATGGCAGACAATTGGGAAAGCTGTCCCATCAGTGTGTCTAGTTATACATTCTCTAGATATTCCCTCTTTCCCCCACACCAAAAACACCCAAGTGGATGGGATACAGGAGATGAAGGCAGTGGACGGGATGCAGGTGATGAAGGCAGGGGACGGGATGCAGGTGATGAAGGCAGTGGACGGGATGCAGGTGATGAAGGCAGTGGACGGGATGCAGGTGATGAAGGCAGGGGACGGGATGCAGGTGATGAAGGCTGTGGACAGGATGCAGGTGATGAAGGCAGTGGACGGGATGCAGGTGATGAAGGCAGGGGACGGGATGCAGGTGATGAAGGCAGGGGACGGGATGCAGGTGATGAAGGCAGTGGATGGGATGCAGGTGACGAAGGCAGGGGACAGGGATGCAGGTGATGGAGTGCATGGGATGCAGGAGATAAAGGTGGGAGCTGCCTACACACTGAACTCAGCGAGAACTTGCTCACACCCTACTCCTTCCATTTTCCATTCTTTCTTCCTTGGTCCCTGGGCTCCTTGGTTCTCTTCTTTCCTTTCATTTTATTTTGGCTCTTGCATGTGTATGTGTGTCTGTGATATGTACACGTGTGTATCTGTGACCACACATGTGTGACAACACATATGCAGGTGCATGTGGAGGCCAGAGGTTGCTTTGTGTCTCTTCCTTGATTACTTCCTACTTTGCTTGCTGAGGAAGGGTCTCCCCCAAACCTGGAGCTCATCCGTCTCACTATCCTAGCTACCCAGCATGTCTCAGGGATTCTGCCTCTGCCTCTTGGGTGCCGGGAGGGGTTTCTGTGTGGGAATCCAACTGATCCTTATTCTGCTGAACCATTGCCAGCCCTTTGTTTTTTCTCACGTTTCTTCTCTCCTTTTTAAACATTCTAGAGATCTCCAGCTTGGGACTTTTTCTTGGCCCATCCTGGCTTTCTTTGAATTCCCACTGTCCTGTTTTCTTTGTTTTTTCCAGAATATTCTTGAGGTTCTAGATACCCAAACGGTACAACCTCCATTTTGTCTGAGGGTACTCCCTGAGATGCCTTCAACCTTGAACTCTGTGTTGACCAATGGGCTCAGGCCAGCCTTCCCCAACCCTCTCTGCACCTCTCATCTCCTCTCCTGGCTCCTTTTAGAAGAGCTGGAGTTGGAACAAAAAAGACAAAAAGAGAGGGCAGGCTTGCTTTCAGTGGCAGATGTTATATTCCTGATTGTCATGATTCCACGAAGAAAAAAAAAAAACCACATCATTGGTCAAATACGTAGTGAAAGAGCAAACCGAGGACTAGACCGTGTCACTTCGAAGGTTAGTGTAAACAGTGGCTTTTGTTCCTTGTGTCTACTCACTACCTTGGCAAAGTGTCAATCTGTCCTTCTGGTGCGGGCGTCTACCAAATGCGTATTATGCAACAGTGACATCATTGGTGAGCAAGGTCGTTAACTGAGCTACGTTCCCTAAGTGCTGGGCTAGCCCTGGCCAAACAAGCAGCACAAACATCTCAAAGGGTTTTTCTCAGGAACAGATTGCTCCACACGACAAAAAAACCCATCAATTTTAGGTAGAGAGGCAGATTACAACACAGAACTCTGTTTCGCCACTCAAAAATAGTTCTACTAGCAAAAGAGTGTTACGGTCCCCGTTCTTGGTAGCCTTTGCGAACCCCCCCCCCCAAAAAAAGTTTGAAACCAACCCTCAGAAGAATTTTTTATTTATTTATTTTTTAGGAATTAGCAAATGCTGGGGGCGCAGCTTGTATTGCTGATTGCCTAGTGCCTGTGAATCCTGGGTTCCATCCCCAGTACCGGAAATGAGAGAAGAGCATCGGCCGTGCACTGACTGCAGATCACATCTCAGAACAGACACATCGATGTTTGAAATATTTGTGAGATGCCGGGATGTGCCTCAGCTCAAGGATGCAAAGATGTGGTGGTGGTGATGTTCAACAGCAGTTCTCTGTTCAGGTTTGTTTCTACAGCGTGGATAAGAATCTCTTTTCTCAGGGCAATACAACAAGCGTCTCCTTAAGGATAGAGATGGATCCGTGTGTGTAATCCCAGTATTTCTTCCTTAAGCTGTCGGCCCTCTCTTGCGGAACATTTACTCAGCAAGCTGATCACAATTTGACATGCACACAATTTAGCAAGATTGATTTCATTATACAATTAAGAAAAAAATTCTTGAGTCGAGATTGTCAAATAATGATTGTTCTGTTAAAGGAGTTTTGATGTTCTGAGAGTAGCCTTATCAATGTAGCTCAATAAGCTTGCAAAACTTTCAAAGCAAAATAAAATGCTTGGACCTGAAAGAAGACGACACTGACGAAGGGTTGATGGGAGCTCAGCGGGAAAGAATTTGCAGCGAACGTGGGCCTTTTTCTTTATCGCCACCAGATAAATTAATTGATTTGTCTTCTATGCAGAGAGGGTGATGAAGGGGTGGTGTCACGTGAGAAAATTAATATTTGTTGAGTATCTGCTACAAGCCTTTGGGATGAAACGTTTTCTTATTTCTTAGCCTTTTAACAAGCAGGTTAGCCATCTCCCCAGCATGCACTAAAAGGAACATTAGCACAGAGAGGTGAAGTTGTTCATTTGAGGTCACTCAGCTCACCAGGTTGCTGGGTTGCTCACATGCATTAATCAGTAGCTCGCCTCTCCACCTCCAATTGCTCCTTGCCTTAAGTCACCTTTTTTCTATAGTTATACTAGAGATTCGTGTATAATCATAACAAAAAAATGAAAGAGAAAATGCTGTCAAGAGACCAAAGTTTAGTCCTAATCTAAATGTTCCTTGTTCCAGCTGACTTCACACTCTGCTACTCTCGGTGTGAGTCTGTGGGACCAGAGAGTGTGTTCTCTCCCAAGCCTCCAGACAACCCTAGTTGTCCATGGTCTGCGCTTCTTAAAGAGCTGCTCATGTTCATTTCTGAAGCTCCAGAATAACAGGGCAAACGAGCCCACCTGCAGCCCTAAATCAGATGGCTCGGAGGGGCTGTGTCTCCGGGTGGCGCAGGCAATGTGCTCTGGGTCTCTCCCCTGCTAATTCAGTTCTCACTCCCCCAGCGCCACCTACACCCAAGCGCTTCCCTGACAATCCTCTCCCTTTTCTCCCCCAAACACAATGGAAAGTTAATTGAATGTTTTATGCCTTCGAAATATCAAAGAAATGAAAAGAAGGCAGGTTTCAACTATATTTCAATAATGCGTGCATTAATTTTTACCTTTTAGCTGACACTCGTACTAATTTCCTTAAACGCTCTCTCAGGTTCTTTTTTGATCTGTCTGGCTTTGTTGGGCTGATGATGAAGGCTTACTTCAAATGCAAAGAGATTAACTCTCTTTTCCTTCATAGAACAATTACGGATTGTGTGATGTCTCCATCATGAAAGAGACCAGGGACAGACGGGGAGTGTCACGCGAGTTTATTATAAAAGTGGCAGTAATAATTCTAATTACTTTACTAAGAGATATCAAAATTGCCCCCAATTGCCAAGTGGCGTTCAGAAACTGTTGTGGGTTTTTTAAAAAAAAAAAAATGAGAAGAATGCATTTAGTTTGACTTGGGTCATTGTTTTAATAAAGTCTTGTGATAGATGCTGACGGTAAGCCCACATTTTCTAAACCCCCGGCCAGCTTATGAAATCACAGGGAATACAGAACGGTTTCCCAGCACGACATCCAAAGTGAGCTAGAAATGATAACTCTACGTACTATTTGCAGCTCACTATTTAAAGCCCAGGAAAAACAAAGAATAAAATCCTTTAATTTTGTCAAACGGGTGCGATGTTTAAATTTGGCAATGACTATGGTTCAAAAGACCAGATGTTCTCTTGTATTTATATAATTTTTTCTTTTACACAATAGTTTAGCTGTGGCAAAAAAAAAAGAAAAAAATCAAAGCACTTTGTTGAATTTGGCATTTCTATGCTTCACACACACACACATTTTTAAAAAAAAAGAAAAGAAAAAAAAATCTAGAGATTGTATTATATTAAATTAATTCTAATTTTATTAAAGCCAGGGAGAGAGACAGAAATAAATGGAGAGACAGTCATATTAATCTTATGCTAAATTAAGTCCAAGAATAAAAGACAACATTGATCTGAGTACGAAAAGCCTCTGCTCTAATGCATTCGGGTTAACGGGGGAGAAGCTGGGGCGGTTTGACCCATCGTCCGTCTATTTTAAGATGAACATTTGTTAAAATCTAATGAAAAACGCTGCACTTAAACTCTGGCAAAGAGACAATTCTACCTCCTGCTAACCCTGCCATGACTCAAAAAAAAAAAAAAAGTCTAGAACATAAAAAGTAAAAGATTGAAAGAAAAAAAAAACTTCGTGGAATAAGCGTCTGTAAAACCAACCTGGAGGGAACCACGCAGTGATACAATCAAATGTTCCAAAAACAATTGCCCAAAACTAACACATCCTGATTTTTAATCATCTACTCCAGCCAGGTGGGACATGACGTGGTCCCAGTGATGAAGGGCTTTTCTGACAGTAAATAATTTTTTAAAGCCCTTTCAGTGAAAGCCACTCACCCAGGAGGACTGCCTCTGCGACAGAACGTTCTGCCGCTCAGCACAGCTATGTGCAGCTTCAGATTCTTACATATCTACCTTTCTAATTCTCTGCTCGCATACAGTAAACGTGGAAAACATTACCAGGAGGCGGACAGTATATAAACATCGTGAAAGGAGCGCAAAAAGTCTGCCTTGCTTAATATTATCCAGATTCAGTAACTAGGGGTTCTTTTTCTCATAGATGAGACAGAGAGGGAGAAAGAAAAGAAAGAAGGAGGAGGGAGTAAGAGGAAGGAAGGAAAGGAGGGAGGGAGGGAAAGAGGGAGAGAGGAAGGAAGGAAGGGAGGGAAGGAGGGAGGGAGGGAGGGGGGGAGGAAGGAAGGAAGGAAGAAAGGAAGGAAGGAAGGGAGGGAGGGAGGGAGAGAGGAGAGGGGAGGGGATGGAGGGAGGGAGAAGAGGGAGGAAGGAAGGGAGGAAGAAGGAAGCATTCATTTTTGTTTGAGGGCTCAAAGCAACTATTTAAGTGAGAGAACACAGAGAGGGTGTCTCACAGCTCCTGGAGACATTGCGCCCCTCTAATGAAGCAGACAGGCACAGGAGCTGGTACGTGTGACCTTCAGACTGGCATGTTGGATATCCCTCTTTGTCAATCTATGGAGAACCACTTAGTACAGCCTCTTTTTCGTCTGCCATTTGGGTTCCTGGGTGCTGGTCCTATGTTCCTGGATGCCCTGCAGGGACAAATGACATGCCAGCACACTGTAGGTGAGTGTGCATCTCAGAAACACCACCCAGGAAGAGGAGGCCTGTGCTGTCTTTGTTGACAGCTGGGCTGTGTCTTACATGCTGGGAACCTAAGAGACTCAGTATATAATCACCCGTTAAATAAACATGTACATTGCAGAGAAACAGGTGACATATCCGCCATCCTATCTGGGAAAAGAACTCTCTAGAAGTGCATACAGTATGCATAAAATGACAGTAGCACTCCCTGGGGTAGGTGACAGGAAGTTCCCTTAGAAAGCTGTTTCAGAATCTCAGTACAACTGAGAACAAACTGACCTTCCCCCAGGCTCCTGAAGTGTCTGTCACCTGGCTGTCCCCAAGAAGGTATGACCCTGAAAGTTCTGGGGTGAATGTGGACACCTCCTGGCTCTCCATGCCCGGAATGAATAGCTTCTCCAGCAACACGCCTGCTCACAGGAGCACACTGTTCCGTTAGCAGTTTGTGCTTGGTAGGAAAGAAGGCAAGGCAGGCGAATTAGTCCTTGCCAAAACTGCAAATGTGACACTCCACAAGCAAGACACTGTCAGGAGCAGTTGCTAATTTATTTTAAGTGCCCCCTGAGTTTTTAATTTATCTAGAAAAATAAATAGATAAATCCAAGGCTCTCCCTGCCAACCCAGCCCAGCGCTGGGTCTGCAGTGGCGGTGGAGGTTGGCGGGTGACAGCGACTGCCTCGGGAGAGAGGTGTCAGAATGTTCAGCCAACAAGGCAGGGTGATGATCACCCATCCGGAGTGCATTAGGAGTGGATATATATTGCATTTGTACAGAGCTGACCTTTCATTTTTCTAAATTGGCTCAAGACACACATACGAAAGGGGGAAAAAATCTTTTTTCTTTCTTCAGATAGTCTGCAATTCCAAGCAGTACAGCAAGCTTCTCCAAGCCTGATTCCACAGCAAGCTTGGAATGCAATCAGTCTAGTTTAGAAACTCATTATCCAGAGTGAGGAGCCCAGCGAATATTATCGTTTCATAAATATGCAGATTTTGTTTATTTAAACATTTTTTATGACACTTTGTGTTTTCCTAAATTGGGTCATCATTTTAATATAATTGGAATCTGATATGTGTCCTGTTTTCTTTGAAAGCCATCTGGTTCGTTTTTGACTTTCAGAAACCAAATTATTTTGTGGCAATATCAGGCCTTTTGGTGGCTCCTTCTGAACCAAAGTATAGCTTGAGAACACTGGGTCCAGGAAGTCTAAGGCTGTATTGGGAGACTTTCCACCCTTCATGAAGGTGGACAGTTAAGAAGGTCTCTATGCCATGAAGATCTATCAAATCCCTGGAAGCCGCATTCTTCACCTGAGGAGTAAATTGAGTTGGTCCCTCTGGCACCATCTTGGATGGAAATCTGGTGGCCAGGAGTTACCTGCGAGGTTAAGGTAACAGGCACACACCTGTGTGGGACATGCTACCCATCTCTGTCTGGCTCACCAGCTCCCTAGGAGCAGGACTCCTGTGTTCTATACCTGCCTGTCACAGGCTGAATACCAGCCAGTGCTGAAGATGTCACTGTTGACCGATGCAGGTTCCAGAAAGGAACCAAGCAGAGTGAGCGGTGTATGACTGCTAACAATTGCTCCGCAACTGGGTGACTGAAAATAAAATATACCCTCTGAGAAGTCCTATGAAGCGTAAGATGTGGCTGAACTACCTCTTATTCACACACACTCACTCACACACACACATACATAAAACATACAAATTCACACATGCACATACACACATACATACATGCATACACACATATAAACATATACATGCTCGTACATATATGCACACACACGTACACTCACACACACAAATATAGACACACGCATACACACATTTACATACACATATGCACACACAAATATACAGACACATAAACACAGACACATAGACACACACACATATAAACGCAAACATGCACATACACATATGGACACACACATATACATAGACACACACACACATACACACTCAGCCTTTTGTGTCCTGGCCCACCCATAGGGAAACAAGCCTGATAATCAGACTCACCTGCTGCCTAACCTGGCCAGCACCATCCCAACCCTACACATGGCCTCATGGTCAGGTGGCAGCTTTGGGCCAGCCCCTACTACACAGGAGGAGCCAAGCCATGCCACAAAGCTAGCCAGCCACAAGAGAAAGCACCGGCTCTGGTAGAAAAGGTCTGGTTACCTTTATAAGACCCAGCTCTACACTGGGAAGAAACACTCAAGATGAAACCACCTGCTCATTACAAAAGGTGTGATCGGATGCGCAGTTCTGGTCAGTCCATGTATTCCAGGATAGCTGGGAACGCCACCCAGCGCACTTGCAGGTGACAATGTCATATACCGTGTCAGAGCGCTACTGTGAGTCTAAAACACCATTGTACCCCAGGCGGTGGGCCAGCTGCCTTGTTTATTTTACATAGAGCTGTGGAGGGGAGGAAGCTGAACACTCCTTCTCAAGTCCACCAATAGGAAACTTAAACATAGGGGACTGAAGAGATGGTCCAACTGACATTAAGAGAGAGCACTTCCTGTTCTGGCAGAGAACCCAGGTGTGGCGCCCAGAGTGTCCCACGACTGCTCAGCATCATCTGTAACTCCAGTGGACAGCCTCTGTTGTCCTCTGTGGTCTCCAGGCAACCACGCGGTGCACACACATGCATGCTCACCGAAGCCCACACACACAAAATAGGAAAAAAAAATATTTGTTTAAAGAAAGAATACAAATACAAATAGACCAAAAGTAAAATAGAATAGAGTAAAATAAAAGCCAGATGTGATGTCTCATGCCTGTCACAGCAGTACTTAGGAGGCAGAGGGCTTGAGAGTTGGGGGCTAGACCGGGATGCGTAACAAAACCATGTCTCAAAAGACCAGTTAAAATTCTAATTCATGTTCCATTTTCTCAGCCAGAAAATGCCTAGCCCACCCACTTTGCAAAGAGACCGCCTCTGCCCCTACCTCTATCCTTGCTCGGCTCCAAAGTGGGTCAAAGACCCTTTCGCCTAGTCATAGACAGTATTCTTGTTCTCTGTGCTCAGGGTGACACAGGAAAAGACAGAACTTTTCAAATAATAGAATAGAACCCACTTCCCAGTGTGAAGAGGCCTCAGCGGAAGCATGGTGGCTGTGGTAAAGTGTGCTAGTGTTTCCTAGTTCACAGGTTTGGTGGCCCCGTCTGGCCAGACTCTGCCCTTGATTCAGGAAAGCAGCCACAGGTGACATCCAAGAAACCTGCAAAGCTGAGGCAGGAGGATTACCTAGGCTGCAGTGTGAGTTCCAGGCAATCCTTAGCTACTTGACAAGACTCTATCGCAAAATAAAAAGTAAAGAGGGGACTGGAGAAACGCCTCGGTGGTTAAGGGGGCTTACAACCACCTGTCACTCCTCTAACTTCAACACCCCCTTCTGGCACCACAGGTACACACACACACACACACACACACACAAATAAAAATAAAATAAACCTGAACACAATATCAAAGAGGACTAGGAGCGTGAATCTTAGCGGTAGAGTACTTGCCCGGCATTCGCAAGGCACTGGGGTTAGTCTCCTAGTACTTCAAGAAAACAGAAAAAAGAAATACATTTTTATGCACAGGGCTCTCTGCATGTGTATATATGAACACAGTATATGTACTAAGGTGTTACTAAATATTATTCGTAAAACAGAACAAAAATAGGACAGCAGGGCACTCATGGACCATGGGCCTCTGGGGATGGAGGGTGGGGAGTTGAAGCAGCCGAGGGAAGAGTCCTAGATGAGAATATCTGATGCAGAAAGCCCCAGGAGGAAGGACCTGGTCATCCAGTCATGCTCAGAATGCTGGTGAGGGTCCTCTTATCAACCCTGGTCAATTCTGGTGAGTTACAAGTCGGGGATGCAGAGCAGTCCAGTGGGGTGGGTAAGCACCCACAAGCAAAGAAAGAAATCCAGACCAGATCAACAGGCTCACTTTTTCATTTGCATCAGCTCCAGGGGCCGCACATAAACCCAGAGGCTCCACTGTGGATTCTAAGTGTGTGTGTGCGTATGTGTGTGTGTTTGTGTGTGTGTGTGTGTGTGTGTGTGTGCACATGCATTTGCACATGCATGCATGCCCTCCATGGCACACATGTGGAGGTCTGAGGACAACTCTCAGGAGTCTGTTCTCTATTCCTGCAGTGGTGTCCTGAGATCAATCTCCAGTCCTCGGGTTTCTGTGGCAAGGGTCTTTCTCCCAGGAGCCATCTTACCTGCTCTCAGCTGTGGGTTCTGGGCCAAAACACCCACAGGCACGAAAGCAGATCAAGAACATCTTGGTAAGGACTTTCCCTGTGGTTCTGTGGGCACCTCGGAATTGTGGGACTTTGTGATTTCCAGAAATTCTTTATATAAAACTTTTATTTCTCAAAATAAGTCTACGTCTTCATCCTGTCACATATCAAACACGCTCAAAATATTATTTAAGAATTTCAGGGAGAATTGGACTTCCATTTGGAATCTGTCCCCAGGCCAACTTCCCAGGCTTCACATTCAAACATGCGTGTGCATGTGAACACCGGTGTCTGTGCATTTACATGTATGTATGCACACAGGAGTACCGTCAGATGTCTTTCTTCGCCCCACCTTTGTCTCCGAGTGATACCCAGGAGAGGATCACATTATTCCGCATCTAAAGGGGAGCAAAGTATTTGTCCTGTCGTTCAGCCATGCACTAGCCGCTTTGTCACTGCTGTGGCAGAGTGCCTGACCCAACAACGTAAGAGAGAAGGTTGATTTGGGTTCACAGTTGCAGAGGCTTTCAGCCTGTCGTGGCAGGAGGACATGACAGCAGGAACATATGTCAGCTGGGGTTCAGTGGAGGTCCACCAGGAAGCAGAAAACACCACCAAAGCCAGGGGGTTATAACCTCCAAACACACACCCCTACTGATCTACTTCCACGAGGCTTTAGGCTCCACTGCCTTCAAAATATCGACCCAAGCTGGAGACAGAATGCTTAAAATATGAGTCGGGTCTGAACGACAACCACCTGTGACTCGGGCCTTCCCAAGGGCTGTATGAAGCCTTGTGCTTTTAGGATGTTCACTCCTAAAAGCCAGTGCTGAATGGAAGGTACAGGAGCTGCCAGATGGCTCGCTCCTTAATACGCTTGTTGGATATGCATGGGGACCTGGGTTCGATTGCCAGAACCCATATGAAAAAAAAAAAAAAAAACTGAATGTGGTAGTATGTACCTGTCACCCCAGTGCTGGGGAGGTAGACATGGAGGAGCCTTGGGGCTTGCTGGCAGCCAGTCTAGCTGAATTGGTGAACTCTGGGTTCAGGGAAAGACCGGCCTCCAAAACTAAGGTGGAGACCAACAACCTCTTTCCTATACTTGCAAGTGTACATATGTCGACCGTACATGAGCACACACATAGATGGATGGATAGATAGATGGATGGATAAATAGATAGATAGGTAGGTAGATACAGATGGGTAGAAAGGCAGGTAGACAGATAGATATACAAAATTAAAAATAAATAAAGAGCTTGTCTGGGAAAGTGTCCACCAGGCTTCAGAGCTGTTGCGTCTCCTAGGAGGGAAGGGATGGCACGCGGGACACTTGAGCAGTGGCCGAGTCCACCCGCTGTTGACTATGGTCAGTCTGGATTACAGGAGCATCCTAGTCAGTATCTCTTTCAATCGCCCCATTCTTTGACACCAGCACCCCAAGTCCACTCTATACAATGGAAAGCCTGGATTTCTGGTGGCCAGACATCTCAGGCTAAAATGTACCAAGTGGGAGTTGGAGGCTGCGCACTCCGAGGACTTTGGATTTCCACTTGAGGAACTCCTAGTTCTTTATCTTGGCATGTTGCCTAAATTCGTTATTTCCACTGTAAAGCTGGTATAATAATAGTTCCTTTACTGGGACCAAGTCTGTCCTGCTGTGACTAGTAGTCTACCTAGCATGCACTCCTCTCTTCATCCTCACCAAACGACCTCTGTGGGAGCAAGGATGTACACAGCCAAATGCTACCTTCCCCAGCCTCTCTTGCAGACAGCCAGGGCCAAAGAGCTCTAGGTGATGTCATCTGAAGTTTCTGCCGGGGGCGGGGTACAACTTTTAAAAAGACGTCATCTACCTTGAAGGGCTTTCATTTTCCCTATTTACCCTTCTGCTGCCAGAATGTCCACATGATGGCTAGGGGACAGCGAGCCCCTTGTAGCCATGAGGCAAGGCTCAAAGTGAAAGTGATGGCTAAGGATTAGCCCATCCAAGCAACTGCATCAGTCTCCATCCCCGTGGCTGCTCTGTGGAGTTCACACAGCCTCTAGATGGCCTAAGCCGCTGTTATTTCGGGTTACTGACAGCTGAGTGCAGCCCCTCCTGGTACGTCACCTTCTGGGATTGTTGAGGTAACGTCTGAGAAAGGTGCACATTTCTGTATCTGTGTTTACACTCCCCGTAAGTTTGAAGGAATTGTTGCTGTTATTAGATGCTCATATATACATACAGCCTCTATCTAAAGAGCATGTAGGGAAATTATGTCCTACGTACTAATATTTCCTTTTTCGTAAAACGTCAAGATCCAGAGAGAAGGGCCTCGTTCTAGGATTTACAGCAGAGAGCTGTGCCCTGGTAGACTCTGACACCAACCTTTCCCAGGGAACTGACTTCCTGGTTGGTCCTACAGTTTGACTTTTATTTCTTCCCACAGTCTTCTTAAGAAAGAAAGAAGAAAGAAGGAAGAAAGAAAGAAAGAAAGAAAGAAAGAAAGAAAGAAAGAAAGAAAGAAAGAAAGAAAGAAAGAAAGAAAGAAAGAAAGAAGTGAGAGAGAAAGGGGGGAGGGAGGGAGGGAAGCAGGGAGGAAGGAAGGAAGGAAGGAAGGAAGGAAGGAAGGAAGGAAGGAAGGAAGGAAGGAAGGAAGGAAGGAAGGGAGGGAAGAGGGAGGGAGGGAGGGAGGGAAGGAAGATGAAGGGGAGAGGAAAGGAGAGGAGAGGAAAGGAGAGGAGAGGGGAGGGGAGGGGAGGAGAGGAGAGAGAGAGGAGAGGAGAGGAGAGGAGAGGAGAGGAGAGGAGAGGAGAGGAGAGGAGAGGAGAGGAGAGGAGAGGAGAGGGATTGAGAGATATCCCCCCACCAACTTGCATGGAGTTTTCGACTTGACAATGGCGTGTGGACTGTTGCACTGCAAAGCTCAGTACACCATTTTTAGCTATGGAGCTGTGTTCTGTAGTAGCTGCCAAAGCGAGATCCTGTTTCTGTAATAGACATAGATCAGAGATGGACACATGTGGATTTAAACCACTGACATTTAGGTATTTTTAAATTTAAACTTCATTTCATTTATTCAATTTTATCATAATTATCATTATTATTTTTGTGTGTGTATAGAGTGTGTGTGTGTGTGTGTGTGTGCTCACGCACGCGTGTGCACGCGTGTGTGACAGCAACCTACTTCAGTCACTCGGATGTCGTCAATATCAATGTGCTATTCGTTCCTCTTCATATCTACAGAATTTCCTGGGCGTCTTTCATAGGCCAGGCGGGGCAGTGGTACCCGTGATCATCAGCTAAACACTGTGCCCCGCCATTTTTAGTTATTCTAAACATATTTTGCAAAGAAAATGGGTAACACTGTCCTAAGAGAAAAGCTACACCCTTGACAATGATGGAAAGTGAAAAAAAAATAAAGAGCCGAGCCACCATCTTCTCATGAGATACCATCTTCCAGAAGCAGATTCCCAGCACCAGACCCCACTTTTCCATATTCATCAAGGAAGTACAGCAGGTGCTGGAGATGCAATAGAGCACTGGAGCCACAGAGATCCTTGCTCCTTAAGGAAATGTACAAGTTAGGAAAGAGTTGCCCAAGAAACGGCGTATTCGCTCCCTATGTGTAGTATTCTCACTTGGTGCCCCCTGAGAATGATCTCCAGCCAACTTCGGGGAAGACTCAACATATCGTTTTGAGTTTATGTAAAGCATCAATATCCCATAGCCTTTCTCGAGTGATTTCACACTTCCGTTGACTAATTAGAGTGAGCAGAATCCTAGAAGGTCAGAGAAGAATCAGAATCATGTCCATGGAGGGGGAGGACCGTAAACCTGAAGTTACCTAACAAGGTCAGTAGTAGTGCCAAGACTTGAACTCAGATTTGCTTGGAATCTTCTCCTTTGTCGCCATGGCATTTCACCAGCCATTCCACATTTCCTAGATACAGTCACTTTTTGTCTTACAGTAGAAAATGTATCCCCTTAGAAACAGAGTCCCTCAAGAGCTGGAAGATAGCTTGGTGAGCGAGAGCTCTTGCTGCACAAGCACGAGGTCCTGAGTTCAGATCCCACATAAAGAGCTGCCTGTGACCACGGACACCTTGTAACCTCAGCGCTGAGAGTGAACGGAGAGGGAAGACCACTGGGGCTGCCGGCCATCTGAACCCAGTCGAAGCACAGTGAGCACCCGGTGTAGGAGCGAGAGACCCTGCCTCAGGGGAATAGGTGGAGAGAGACAGAGGAGAATCCCACACATCTCCTCTGCACTTCATGCATGTGCACGGCAAGTGTACCTACATGAACACGTACGTGTACACACAGGGTCATAACCTACCATCAACACACACACAGGAATAGACCCCCTCAAACATCAAAGGGAAGCTAAAAGCCATTGTTCTCCATTGTCACCCACATTTCCCCCACATTTCCACAATGCAGCAGCATCTCCGTGCATCTTTTGGGGTACCTGAGTTGATCTGTTAGACATTCCAGAGAAAGGAAGCAAGAGAGGGCCCAGGATGGAAAGGGTTAAGCATTTTATTATTCTTGCCACATTTGTAGTAAATTTTGTAATAGTTTTCACATCTTAATTACTTAAATTTTATATTGAGCCATAGTGATATTATCTCTTTTGTCTCCACACAGTTGTATTTTATAATGGCTTTTATTAGAACCTACATGAATGGAATTTCAAATGAACACCTCATTTCTGTTACTCGCGCGGTATAGAAAAGAGAGCATGTCTCTGATATTTGGCATGAAAAGTGCTTCCCTTTGTGTTTGATGACATGAGCAGGTTATATTAGGTGGGGGACATGTTTGGAGCAGAATGGAAACTCGGGGGACTTTCAGCTTCATTTCCAAATCTGCTTTTAGTTACTTCACCAGTAAAGAAGGGTGAAGAATGTTCCATGGTTCCAGAGAAACTCCCCCATAAGAATCACCTAATTGTAGTAAAATCCAAATGATATTTTTTTTTTCCCACCTGAGATTTTCTTGTAGAAAAATTGGACGTGGTCTTCACTTCACGTTAGAGAGACTTCGGAAACAAATGTTAAATTACAAGATTGCATTTCATCTACTAATACAGCAACTCCATTTACGTTTGAATCCAAGTCATCTTCCCTGCAGCAAATGGCACAAATTTTGTCCCTGTTCTGGTTCCTCTGGAAAGGCTGTGAACTTCACAACACAGAATCTGCAAAACCAACCAGAAACTTGTGTTCAAAGAGATGTCTTGAGAGACTCAGAGCTGGAAGTGGCTCGTTGTTTGGCTTTTTGGGTTTTTTTTTTCTTTTTTTAATCCAGCATAGTAAAATCTATAAATCAAAAAGTCTCTTGCATATAAAAGCTGAAATACAGAAGGGGGAAGAAATCAACACAAGATGCAGTGGGTACTTGAGAGTGAAGGCAATGGAAATAAATGTGATGAAATATTAGAAATGCATATTTAATACTGTTGTGTTTATTGTTTCATTTATAAAAGTCAACCAGCTAGAAACTGTGAATGAATAAACTCTCCTCTGATGTAAGCTAGAGAGAGCGGAAAGGGAGAAGGTGCGCCTTAACCCTTTGTGTTCTGGAGGCAACTCGTCTAGGGACCGAGCATATCCTCAGACAGCCATGCTCTTCTGACTGGTTCAAAACGGAAGAAAGGCTACGGCCATGATCCCTGTGTGTCCCATCTGCAAACGCTACACCCCCAAGACACCTAATCTTCCTACCAGCTCAGAGTTGTTCCTTTGTGATGCCACTGGATCTCCTGGGAATGGCTGCTGTCTCCCCCCTGTGCTTTGAATCTCAGCATGGCTCTAGATCCCAGGTAACTCTGTCTGTCCACACGAGAGAATCTTTCACAGGAAGGACCCTGTGTGATCGTGTGTGCAGCACCCAGCCCCTTTGATCTCTTGCACTGAGTGCTGACAGCCAGTGCTGGCAGCAGGGAGCAGACTGTGGCCCATGCAAGCTCCCCTGATTTAATATCTTGGGGACCAGGTTTCACGAGTGTCACAACCTGTGAGGTCAACAGTCTCACCCTTAAAGAAGAGACAAGCTATAAGCTCTCAAGTAGTCTGCCCATAAGAAATTTGAAATTCCACTAAGTGAATCATGGGACAAGTAACGTGCTAAGATATTAGGGTGGCCATTGGGCTTTTTGCAGACATAAGAGGAGAGACTCAAAGGACTGGACTGGTAGGTGGAGAAGAGATGAGGGTAAGAGATACACATGGTTCCAAAGACAGCTACATTCTTGCCCATAAAAGTTACCCCTTCTAAGTGGGGGGATCGCTCCATCATACAGTGTTTGCCTTGTGATCATGGGGACCCTGTGCTTGATCTCCAGAACCCAAGAGAAAGGGTGGGCTTTGGGTGTGCACTGTAATCCCAGTGCTGGAAAAGTGGAGGCAGGAAGATCCCCGAAGCTCACTGGCCAGCCAGCCCAGCCCACTGGATGAACTTCAAGTGAGTAAGAGGCTGGGTCTCAAAGAAAAGATATGTAAAGGACCCAAGTTTGTCTTCTGGCCTCCACATGCACATATATACACAAACTCATACACATCACACACACACACACATCACACACACACACACACACACACACACACACACACGCAGTCACATCATTCATAAAAAAACAATTATTTCACACGGAGAGAAGGGAAAAAGAAAGGAAGGCAAGAAGGGGAGAGAAATGAAGGAAGAAAAAATAAAAAGAGCAAGCAACCAGGGGGTGGGGGAAAATGTTCCCAAACATCAGCCTGTCTTCTTTACAGGAATCTCCCCATGACTTTTCAATTATCAGCTAACATCCATTTCCAGATGTTGACCCTTTTTCATCTTTTACCCACATCATCCCCATCTTTAACCCTCAGCAGCCCCGGATTGTGGCAGCACAAATCGTGGTTGGTAAGCACCTCCCAGCTCCACACTTCCTCTCCTGCTCTGCAGAAGCCTGGAAACTTGGAGGAACCCATCCATCCCTGTCACGTTCCATTCCTTCCGATCACACACCCCACCGCACCTACCGCCCAGACCACTCCCCTTTCTCCTTTCTCCAAGTCCGTGCCATCACTTGACACAGAGAGCTTCTTGAGGAACCCATTCACCACGTTTTGTTCGGATGTTACACACTCCAAATGGAGATCCGGAGACACAAAAGCAGACTTTGTTGATTTATGAGGACTCAGTTTCTGCTCCCCCATCGGTACAAACAGACACAATATGCTGGAGAAATGAAGCATCTGCTTTCCTCCACATTCCACTTCTGAACTTTAGCACCAGATGTAAACCATTCATAAGAACCCACTGCGGAAAGGTCATTGTCGAAGACACACTCTCTGTATCTAGTGCTTTTTGTAAGAGCAGAGTTTTGATGACTACTTGAAATAAGTGTCCAGTAGTGGGAGTGGGAGAACCCAACTTTTGGTAGTTCTAGAAGCCCCTACCATCTACTTAAAGATTCTCACATTTCTTCTGGGAAAAGAAAGAAAAAGATGTCCCAGTCCTTTGTCAAGATCCAATAGCTTCCCATCCAAAGAGTTTAAGGGGTGAAGGATGTTGACCTAGTGTTGCCTTCTTTGGTTCTTTTAGGGGTATCTTATATATTTAGTAAATAAAAGAAAATCCCAGAGAGTATCCACTTACAGTTAGACCAAAACCATGAGTGCTCTTTAGACACACACCTGTACCTCCATGAGTTCCAGTCATGGAGAGGGAAGGTGCTGTCTCTCCTCCTGGAACATCCATAGTCCTGCTGAGCTGGCTAGTGGCCAACACAGAGGTCAGGGAGTCCACTCTGCACTTCTCTTTGCCATCCCCATCTCCTGAAAATAGCAGATGGGTTTCCCATAGTTTAGGTTGGAAGGTAGGTCGATTGAGGGTCTCTTCCATCTTCTGGTCAAGTCTTCAGTCTTTTGGATACATGATTTGTGTAGGTTCAAATTAACCATAGAGAGATACAAAATGAAAATAGTCAAAATGATGCACTCCAGCAGCAAAGTTTCCTATGAATGAGTCCCTACACTGACTCTCATTCATGGCCCTCCAAAGCCCTAGCTGTGGGTTTGTGGGATGGCTCAGTCAGTGAAGTCTTTTCCTTGCCAGCATGAGGACCAGAGTTTGAGCCTAAGAACTCAAGTTTTTGTTTTGCTTTGCTTTGCTTTGCTTTATCTTGCTTTATTTTGTTTTTAAAAGCCAGGTGTTGTGACTCATGCTTGCAATCCCAATACCAGGGAGGTAGAAACAGGTAGATAGATCCCTGGAGCTGGTCAGAGATCCAAGCTAGTGAGAAACTGTCCTAGTTTCATTCTTGTTGCTGTGGTAAAATACCCAGAAAAAAGTAACTTTAAAGGAGAAAAGATTTATTTGACTTACAATTCCACAGTCTATTATGAAGAGGAAGTCAAGGCAGAAACTTGACGCAGCTAGTCACGTTACATTCAGTCAGGAGTCCAAAGAGAATGATTCTATGCATGCTCACTCCTGCTCAGCCCCCTCTCTGTTTATGCAATCCAGGAACCCCTGTCTAGGGAATGGAGCTACCCATAGTGGGCTGGGTCTTCCTTAATTAATTAAATGTCATCAAGACAATCCTCCACATACATGCCCACAGGCCAACTTGATCTAGACAGTTCCTCGTCAAGACTTCCTTCCCAGATAATTGCAGATAGTGGCAAGTTGATAATCACAACTAACTGACACAGAGATCTTGTCTCAAAAAGAGTGGATACCTTAGGAGCAACAGCTTTACACACCACACACACACACACACACACACACACACACACACACACACACACTGTCCAATCTCCATCTAGCTTTTGAACCACATAACTACCTTCCAACTGACTCTTTTCCACCAAAAGCCGTGTAAGACCTGGTGCAAGAGCTGGTCAGTGAGGAACCTTTCTGGGAAACATTGCAGTTCTCAAAGGATATGCAGAGCTCAACCACAGAGTAGTGGTGACTGATTTGGTCTGCTAGAAAGAGAAGGCCATCAGAGCAGGCTTCCTGGAGGGGGTAGTTACATAAGGAAGCAGAGAGGACAAGATGAACTTCAGAAACTTTTCCTAATATCACAGCTGAGAAATGGCTCTCGAGGCACAGCACAGACTTTCCACCACACACGCTCTCTGCACAGGTGTGAGATACCATACAAAGGACGTGCTATCTTCTCTAATTGCCTCAGTCCTGCAATCGACTGCCAAGTTCTAGGTGTGGGCACTGTAGCAGCTGCCTCCTGTGCCTGCTTCCGGGGCGGGGGTGGGGGGAGGCTCCCCTCAGCTTTGAATTTAAACAAACAGATTCGGGTTCAATAGGCTCACCAGCTTCTCTCATCACAAGCAGGAAGTGGCGAGGAGACACCTCAACCCTGGCATTCTCTCTGAAACTGACCATAATAAATGACAAAGAAGCAGGGAATATGGGTGCAATCTGGGCCTCCTACAGACACCTGTCTCATCTTCGTTGCTCTGTGGCTCAGCTGAAAGGAAAAGATTCAGGGGCTCATACGTTCAATAGGTCAGTGGAATTTTAATGAGAAATACCTCTTTTATCTCTCCAGAATTTATTCCTTTGTTTGTGTATGCATTTACATGCTCATCTATCAAACCACTTATTCACTCCTAAAATCCCCTTTAAAGATTCACTGACTTACAAGACAGGGGTACTGTATAAACACAGTGAAAAGCATGCTGCATTTTCTCCCCAAGTGTTTTGATCTAGGTTTTCTGAGATCTAAGTTCAAGTCCTGTGATGGCTAGCTTTAACCATCTTTAACTCATCTAAAATCACCTGGGAATAGTCTTAAAGGGGGATTGTCCACATCGGCTGGCCTGTGGGCATGTCTGTGTGGTATTATCTTAACCGAGTTAATTGATGTGGAAAGATCCAGTCCACTATGGATGTGGGCCCATTCCCTAAGCAGGCATCTTAAACTGTGTAAGAGTAGAGAAACAGAGCTGAGCACAAGCAAGCAAGTGAGCTTGCATGCATTCGTTTCTCTCTGATCTTGACTGTGAATTACTATGTGACCAGCTGTTTGAGGTTCCTGTCCTGACTTCCCCACAATGATGAACTGTTAACTTGGAACCGTGAGCTGAAATAAACATCTTTGTCCTCCCAGTTGCTTTTTGTCGGGTGTTTTATTATAGCAGTAGAAACTGTGACCACAAGTGACCAACAGTAAGAACTAGTCACGCAGCTTCCATTTGCTCCTCTTTATACAGGGACAATGGACTCTGTGTACAGGATGATAAAGAGTAGGTGAACTCATGCAACCCAGATGTGATGGTTAATTTTCATTGTCAACATGAATGAATTGGGAATCACCCAGGAGACACACTTCTGGTCCTGTCTGTAAAGGTGCTCCTAGAAGACTTAACTGAACAGAGGAGACCCACCCTGAATGTGGATGACGGGCACCAGGCCATTGGCCAGGGATCCAGCTGAACAAAAAGGAAAAGAGGAAGAAGTCAGCTGAGCACCAGAATTCTTCCTGACTCCTGACTGTGGACGCACCGTGACAGCGCATGCTACTGCTTCCTATCCTCTCAAACTGCGAGCCAAAACTAACCTCTCCTTCCTTAACTTGCCTTTGTCGGGCATTATCTCACAGCAACGGGAAAAGGAATTGAGCCTCTGGATGTTGATCTTCTGCCATTACAGACAGGCATGAGCTTATAAAAGTCTGGGCTTCAGCATTGACTTTCTTTCCTCCTCGGCAATAAGGGAAGGAGCTGGTTGGCTACCCAGGTTAAACCTTTCCACTCTAGAAACTTGTGACCCTCTTGTAAGGAGACATGAGTTAAGACGTTGGTCCCACTTACACTGTAAGCATGACTTCGGACTTCCTGGACCTCTATGGAGCACTGGTATCCTTCACTATATTTTTAAAGCATCCACACACCCATGCTCCCTTGCCCACTGGGAGCTTTCAGTGGACATGGAGGGTGACAGGCAGATCTAGGTGTTCTGGTGGCTCTGTTGCTGAAGATGGCCCTGCCACTCACCATCAGCCCACAGTAGGTGGATGAACTGTGGAAGCTGAGTATGTAGCCCATGCCCTGTCCTTTGTCCTCTTCTGCTCCGCAAGGCAGAGCCAGGTGTGACCTCCTGTAATTCCGACGCCTTTGTCTTGCCCTCTGATCTTTCATCCCCAGCCTCTGCTTCCCACTCCCTCTCTCCGCCCTGCCCTGTTTGCCATGTCAGTTGCAGTATTAACTTTTCTGGATTGGTTGCTCTTTACAGTCACGCTGTTAGGGCTCTATATGCCCATCTCCTCGAGCTCCTACTAGAAGACTATGGTAAGGGTGTGACCACCATTAGACTAGAATTCCCCAGTATTACTGGACTGGCTAAGGGTATACCCTGGTAGAGTTAAGTCAGGCCTGGACACCAGAATCCAGATTACTTACCCTAGCCTGCTACCATCCTTTGGTCTTTTTCTACCAATAATTCTTTTTCTCTGTGTGTACTTCATTCTCTTGTTTTATTTAAACACACACACACACACACACACACACACACTCACACACACACATGAAGGCAAGTAAGACCTGTTTTGCAGGTTGGACTGCACCATTCCTTCTTTTAACCCTCATCCTCAGTACCACCGCCCTTAGAATGAGGCCACCACATCCCCACGGACCTGGGTCCTCAGTTCTTTCTCAGTTTACCATTTAGAGAGCAGAAGTGTAGTGGTGGAGCACTTGCCTAGCACAGATGACACTCTGGATTCCAACCCCCCAAGCCTTCTTTCTAAAGAGAGTAGAGACATTTTCTCCAAGTCTTTGCTTTAACTTCTATTTCTTCCATTCTGGTTTCTTCCTCTAAAAGCAAAAGCTGATTTCTTTTTCCACTACCACATGTACTGTGTTCTCACCTCAAGCCCACCCTCTCCTTTAGATCTTCACTCTAGGACAGACTCTGGTGTGTCCACATAGCTGACCTTGGTTTCTTTCATGATAACTTGCTCTTTTCTACCCAAACCTGTAGGCCTCTTGTGCTGTTCTCTACCGTGTCCTTATGCTGCTTTCTGACTTTTAGCTCTCCATTCTTGCCTTGCTGCTACCTCATCAGCCTGCTTTGGTTTTTCCAGCAGCTTTTTCTGCTCTGGTTCCTGGGACCTTCTCTCCTCTGTGCTGCGAAAAACATTTCAGAAACAAAAAAGTTATCATGGATGCACTGAGGTGGCAAAGAGGAACTTCTGTTGTGTGTTCTGCTCATGTGTGTGTTGTGTACGTGAGTGTGGTTATGTGTATGAACACTCACATGTGTATGCGTGTGTGTGTGATCATCTGTGTGCATATCTGTGCATGCGTATATATGCATACATGCTTCTGTATGTGAGCATACATGTATACGGATACATGCATTGTGTGGATATGTGAGCATATGTGTATGTGTATGCTCACATATGCATGTATATCTATTATTGTGTGTATATATATACATATATATATATATGTGGGTATGTGAAAATGAGTGTGTCTGTGAATGTGTGTGTATATATGTGTGTATGTATGTGTGTGTGTGTATGTGTGTATGTATGTGTATACGTGTGTGTGTGTATGTGTGCGTGTGTATGTGTACGTGTTACTGGATGGGAAGAGACAGAGAAGCTAAATGACTTTCTAATGAACAGGATTCTGGAACATCCTGTCTAGCAGAGCCAGATTCTATGCTGGTGATCTTGGCCTTGTCAGTGCCCACACCCTGGGTACCCCCAACCCTAGTCTTCTGGCCAGTCAGCTCGTTCTGCAGGAGGAAGAGCTCAGCAACGAGGCAGCGGGTGGTTTCACAGGAAGCTTGGCAGTAGGCTGCTGAAACACAGTGCCAGGAGTGTAGATGTCAAGGTTTGGGAACTAAAAATACGAAGTGAATCTGCCAGGGGCAGATGCACAGGGGCCATTCCTATGGCAGAGGAGCCTCTCAGGGGAATGGGGCCAGAATACCCATCACCCAGAGGTGCTTGGGTGGGTAGAGCCTGTGTGCCCAGCTCTAGCCTTCACTACACCCCTTTGGGAACTGGAGAGGAAGGACCTGCTCTCCTCCGAAGCTTCTGTCTGCTCAGCGAGGGAGCTGCCCCAGAACCTCACTCCAGTACAAACACAGGTTACAAGGAAGACCTTCACCACGTGCTCCAGAGATGACTTAATGTAGTTTTGTCCATGTTCGCTGCTGCTTGCCACAGAGAATTCAGTGTGGCTCCTGTTGTTCTTTCTGAGTCACCAACAAGAGTTGAGGTGCATCAGAAAGCTTGGTCTGGAATAAAATATCCATACAGCTTGGACAGCTAGATCACTCTACAACAGTACTTCAACCATCCTTTCCCAGGCTCTTCAGCCAGCATCTGGGGCCTCTGGGTCATGGAGTGACTCTCATGGGTCACTCTTAGCTCCTGAAGGTGGGAAAGGGAGGAAATAGCAGTATATTCCAAGAGTGACCAATTATGACAAGTTTCAAGGGCTTGGATTTTTTTAATGTTTGAAATTTTAAGCATTACCAGCCAGCCACAGCAATCTGACCAGTGGTGGGTCATGCCCAGGGAGCCGAAGTGCATCCTATACTTCCCACAGTGGAGTATGATGGTGACCAGTATATAAGCAATAGCTATGAGGTAATGCCCAGCCCTTCGCTCCAGCCAACAGTGTTTTGAACGCTCTACAGGTGACATATGTTTGTCTCTGAGAGCTAAACTCAGGTTCATTTCCAGATGAAGGAGCAGAGATTCAGAAGAATGAGTTAGCTTTCTAATGTCTGAAGCTAGTGAGGGAAGCTGGATTCAAATCATGACGGTTCATACCTGTGCCAAGCATATTGGTTACCGTTCTCATTAGTGTGGCAAAATTCCTGACAAACGCAGCTTAAGGAAGGAAGGGTTCTTTTAGCTCACAGTTTTGAGGTCACAGTTCATCGTGGTGGAGACGTCACAGCACAGGGGCGTAAAGCAGCTGGTCACATGGTATCCACAGTCGGGAAGCAGGGAGAGAAGAAAGCTGGTGCTCAGGTATCTTTCTCCTTTTTATCATTTCAAGACCCCAGCCCTTGGAATGACATTGCTTCCTTCTCTCCCCAGTTAAATAGCTCTGGAAATGCCCTTCCAGGTGTGCCCAGCGTCCTCTCTCTGAGGATACTAACGTCTGTCAAGTTGGCAAACAAGATCAGCCAACAAACCGTATCAAGTGTCTTCATGGGATTATGAAGCCAGCCTTGAGTGCTGGGACCAGCCCATGGGAGTCTTCAGTAGAGGCTGAGGGTCCCTGGTCCCTCTCGGTCTCCAAGGCATGGTGAGGACAAACTGAGGCTCTCTCAGTTTGAAGCCTCGCCTATTAGTGTTATTCAGAGCCTTTATGTGTTTGAAAATATTCCTCTTCATTATTCATATTGTGCCACAAGAATGATATATTTGAAGAAATTATCATGAATAAAGTGGCCAATTTAGCAGGGAGATTTACCAAGAAAATACTCGGTAAAAAAAAATAGCTACATTTTCTGGGAGAGGATGTGAAAGCGCCATTCGGATCTTCATAGTTTGAGAACAATGCACATGACAGGAGGACCCTGCTCAATAATGTTTCCTACAATAATTCTCAGGCAAGAGGGGAAAATTATTTCCAATAACGATAAAAGAGGAAATAAAGTAGCCTCGAGTCTAATCAAGCCTAGTTATGGGGGGAAAAAAATCACTCTTCTCGGATGATTCTAAAAGGGTTTGGGGGAGGGCGGGCACGTGTGTACATTAAAAATAGAATTGCTAATAATCCTGTAAGGCAGTGTTCCGGGTTGGGGAGGCCAGATGGCAGGCCTAGAGGAGCTGGAGTCAGAAGCCCTTTCAAAGCAGCAGCATGCTCACTCTGCCATCCAGGGAAGGGGTACGGTAAGCACTCCTACCTCCCGCTCTATCACATGGGGTCTTACACAGGCACCCCTGATATCCTTGAGCACCCATATTCTCCCCACCAGGGTCGGGAGGTGGCAGAAGCAGAAGGCTGTCCCTGCTGGAAACCTGGGTTTGCAGCTCCTGCCAAGTACCTGGCTTCCAGCCCTCTAACTTGGAATCACCGGAGGTAGAATTGGTGTCCAGAGGCAGTTCTCCATCCCTGTACTTGAGGGACTGTCCACTCCAGGCCCTATTTCCAAGAACCCTTCCCCCTAGCAACAAGCTGCTATTTTTGGATTTTCTTAGGAGCCTATGCCACTTACAGTGCCCGCTTTTAAGAATCAGGACTACCTGATTTAGCTTTTTTTTTTTTTTTCCTATCAATCTGACACATTTAGATTTAGCTGGGAAGATAATCTCAACTGAGGAATTATCTAGATCAGATTAGCCTATGTACATGTCTATGAGGGATTGTCACAATTGTTAATTGACGTCAGAGGTCCCAGCCCACTATGGGCAGCCCCATTCCCTAGGCAGGTGGTTCTGATTGGCATAAGAAAACTAACTGAGCATAAGCCTGCCTGCCTGCCTCCCTGCTAGCCAGAAAGCAGCTTCCTCCACAGTTCACACAGCACGTCTTTGGCTGTGGAGTACAATTCTTGGTCAGAGGCAATGCTGTATGGGATAGCCTTCAAGTTCATGCCATGAGCTCCCCCAAAACAACAGGTTGTAATTCAGCGTCACACACCAAATAAATCCTTTCCTGCCCTAAGTCATTTTGTGGCCAGGGTTTTTGTCACAATAGAAATTAAACTAACACACCATCCAAGGCTACCTTGTCTTTCCCATAAAATTCCAAGATTCAAGGAGCCTGAGTCCCCAAATTATCACACGGAGGAAGCTACTGTGTACTGTTGAGTGACCTAGAAGTATCCCTCTGGGACTCTGGCATTCAGCATTCTGACTAGCAGAGCAGGACCTGGGGTGCTGGTAATCGAGGACACTGGTGTCCTCCATGCTATAAAAAGGGCGCTAGATATAGAATAATAGAGCCATGCATTAACACAGAGTTAGAGCACACTTCCTCAGCATAGATGCTGAGAGCAAATGTCAACAAAGGGACAAAGCATGATGGTCAACTAAACATGCTGGTTTTTTGCAAAGATAAGTAAGTCTCCTTTTCATCCCATATGGCAGCTTACCTTCAAAGGCTGATGAGCTACATACGTCAACAGGCAAGGCAATTTATAGAGTGTTCTTATAGTACAGAGGACACCCCACACCTTGCCTGAGTACCTACCCCCAGAGCATAGATTTTATTCTTATCCTTGTGATACACATAAAGAAACTGAGTCTTGGTGATGTCGCCTGAGACTGGCAGCCAGAGACTTGACCCCCATGTTCACCATCTGTGCAGTGCTGCTCTGTCACCTATTCCCAGAAGGTCCAAGGTAATAGGAGGTAGTGATGAGGGGTAGAGAAATAACTAAGTAGGTAATGTGCTTGTTCTGCAAGCATGAGGGCTTGAGTTCGAATCCCCGGAACACACCTAGAAAGCTAGGCATGGTGGCACACGCTTGTAATCCTGGTGGTGGTGGGGTGAGACAGATGGGTGCCTGGAGCTTGCTGGCAGAACAGGTAGAGAGTGACTGCAGAGCAATGCCCAAGGTTGCCTGCTGGTCTCCACACGTATGCGTATACATATATCCACAGGTGGGTGGAGGGAGACAGAGGCAGAGATAGAGAAGGAAGGGGTATAAAAATCATTGAAATTGTCCTTTAGAGGGGTCTAGGTCCCAGAAAGCAGAGGGCAGAGACAACCTGGCCTTGGGAGGGAAATATTTTCCTGAACGCGGAGGGACCCGCATGTCTGGTGAGAATTTGGCCCTGACTCCAAAAATCAAAGAACCTGAAAATCAATTTTAAAACCCAGACGGGACTCGCATAATTGAACTCCTTTCCTGCAAACGACGGCGGGGCTTCCACTCCAAGCTGGAGCCGTTCCACTGACGAGCTCAGCCTCCCTTCAAGAGTGGTTTTCTCGCCACGACTCGGATTTATTTAAGTTCCACCATTAAAATGCAAGCCGGAATCCACGCTGCCATCTCCATAGCGATGCGCGTCCTCAAAAACCAGTGCCAGTTTTAATGATTAAATTATCTTTATTTTCGGTTCTCGTATCTCCACACTCCCCATACTTTAGAACGTGTTCACTAATTCAAGGCTTCTCCAAACACCATCCAGGAGCATGGCTCCCTAAAGTGGTCCTTCCCAGCTGGGAACGGCCCGTGGTCGGGGTCATCGCTTTTAACAGCATCTTGATAATAGGGCTCATTGTAACAGGTGTAAGTCACAACTTACAGTCCTCACGTATCAAGAGAGACTGTCTTGAACCCACAGACGCTCCGGTATGATGATGCTGGGGTAGGGAGAGGTAGACAATGTGAGATCAAGGCCAAGTTTGTTGTTGAATATTCTGCAAAGCATCTAGAAGGAGATGATGTGGTTTTGACAGTGATCTCATGTGTGAGTGTGTTCATGAGAGTGTGCATATGCACACATCTGTGGGTGGGCATGGAGACCAGAGGTCATCCTCAGGTCTCTCAGAAGCCATCTGTTTTGCTTTTTGAGACAAGGTCTCTAACTTGAACCTAGAACTCGCCAAGAAGGCTGTCCTAGTTAGCTTTAATTGTCAACTTGACACAGCCTAGACTTACCCAAGAGGACTTAGAGGAGAACCTCAAGTCAGGGATTGCCTAGGTCAGACTGGCCTATGGGCATGGAGGATTGTCTGGATTACTTATTGATGGAGGAGGGCCTAGTCCATGGTGGGTGACACTATCCCTACAAAGAGGACCAAGCCCACTGTGGGTGACACCACATCTACAAAGGTAGTCCTGGGCAATATAAAAATGCTAGTTGAGCATAAGTCAGTGAGTGAGTAACCCAGCAAGCAGCATTCCTCCGTGATCTCTGCTTCAGGCTCTGGCCTTGAGCTCCTGTCCCGACTTTCCCCAGTGATTAACTGTGATCCTTTACTTCCCTGTGTTGTCTCTGATACTGTCCCAAAGGTAGAAAGGGAAGAATTGAGAAGGGAAGACATATCTGGGAGTCAGAGCTACCTTCCCTCCCTCCCTTGACTGGCTGGACATGGATCCTAGACTTGGTCATGGATCACATGAGACAGGAGGCAGCAGGGGCCAAGCCCACCTTGCATCAACTCAGTGATTCATTCTATCTGTATGTGCTAAACTCCCCTAAGTGGGAAAAAGAGGACAATTCAGCTATATAAGAGGGAATTCCCCCCGCCCCACAGCAAGAAATAGTCAAGGGAACTACTGAAGACTGTAAACAAAACTAAGCTTGACCAAGGTTATTACAGGACACCTACCATTCTGCACTGGCCTGTGGGGACCTTAAGGACCTCAGATTCAGTGACCTCGGAAACCAGGCATCAGCTAAGACACTTTACTCAGTCACGGGACCCCAGGCATCATGGCTGGGATTCGAATCTGAAAGAGCTGGGGCTCTTTAGCACTTTTCTAGCAAAACCTGTCCTCTGTCACACACTGTGGGCTAATCTTCCCATTAAAGTCTCCTAGACACCTATATACACAACAGAAGACAATAAAAAAAGCAGGTAAATTACTGGTGGAAGATCAAGAAAGTTTTCTCAGTGGGGCTGTCGGGTCACTGGGGATTGAAGGGTAAGTAGGAGCTGGTCCTGGCAAAACATAGAAGATGGGGAGTTGGATCTTGGGAGAAGAGCACTGTAATGTGAAAGATCCAGGGACCAGGGCAGAGGAGAGAAAGGCTTGGAGCAGAGAGAGTAGTAGGAATCCAGTGGTGCCTCTGTCAGTTACAAGAAATGGGGACAGCGTGCTGTTTTCCCTTCTTTACTGTCAACTCGCATGGAGTGCCTGTATGCTCTGGCAGCAGCTGAGGGGAGGGAAGGCAGAAGTCCTGCTCAGATGTGCTCAGTAAACCAGCTCCATGGGCCTGTGCAGGCTGAAGAGGCAGAAAGTCTCAGCCACAGCCGAGCCAGGTAACCGAGGGACACAGGCCCCCTGCCACACAGCAGGAGCGAGGTAGAGTAAGAGGACTTCAAACAGAGGGGCTCAACTTCCCTATCGGTGATCACCAGGAAAACCCAGCCGCTCGGATGGCCCGTGCACAAGTTCACGGATCCTGAAACAGCGCAGTGTCATCCCTCTACAAGGCTATTTTTAAAATGTACTCATCAGATGTATTTATACCCTGTGTCTTAAAAAAAGTAATAATTCGGGCAGCTAAAATGGCCGACATAAAATAAGATTAATAAAAGAGGACTTGAGAAAAGAAAATGTGATTTTTAGCAAGCAAGCGGTGGCACTGTTGTGGCGACTCAGTTTAGAGCCAGGTTCTGCGTTTCCAAGTTGCCAGAGCAAAAGTGGGAGTCAGTACGGCATAGCTGATAGACTCAAGAAGTAGCTAGCGATGCCAGTCTAGGGAGACAGACACTATCCTTGTCCTAAACTCAGAACGGAACAGCTCAAGTGAGCAGTTTAGTAAGACACAGGTCCTGCACAGCCTGGGGAAGCCTTAAGTAAAAACTAGAGGCTTGACGTTTAAAGCAACGTGCAGACAAAAAGGGGTGTGGTCCATCCATTGGAAGCCCCTGGGCTCCCCAAATCTAGGCTGTTCCCACCTGGCCCTGGCTGTGTTGCTGGCTGTAAGACGCCAGGTTGTCTTCCAATCCCAGAAAGGTAGATGCTTGGTCCCAGAAGGAGGAAGAAAGCCACAGAGCTGTGGCACGAGACACTAGTGGCAGGCCCGGAGACCCAATTAAGACCCAAGTCCAGCTGGCCTGTCCAGTGTCCACTGCATGAAATGCCTATAGGACAGTGGGGAAGGGTGGACCTCAGTCCTGGCTCAGAGTCACCTGCTAATCCACCATACCACAGTGTCTCAGCCTCTCTGGGCTCCTTTTCTTCAGAGACATGAGAGAGAGACATGAGCACTATAGCTTCACCAGAGGTCCTTGAATTGTTCTGCTGTGGCTGTGTAATTCCTCTTCCCACAAATAGCATCCAAAAATTCCCTTAACGTCATACCTCCACTCACATTTGATATTGCCAGACGTGATCTTCGCCAGTCTGATAATGCATTCGGAACTGGATAGGGAACTGGAGGGATCCGAATGGCCTGAGTGAGCTCAGTTCTCAGCACCTATGTCGAAAGGTTCACAACCGCCTGTACCTCCAACTCCAGTGACTCCCAACATCCTCCTCTGGCCTGCTCCAGCTCCTGCACTCACGTGCACATACCCCATACTTAGACACCCAATCAAAAAACAAAACTTGTATTCAAATATGTCTGAGCGGTAAATGAACATTGAGGTTGTCTGACCAGAAAGACAGCAGCAGAAGGGAAAGAAAAAGAGATTTGACCTCGGGACACCTGCCTTGTCTTGTACCCGCTCGCTTCCAGCCACAGTGACATCGCCAAGGGGCTGGTGCTCTACCTGGTGAGAGATATAACCCATGTGAAGATCAGAGTCAGCATGTGCTTCTGGAGGCCCCTCAACCCCAGTACAGCACACCCTCTCAGTTGCTCTGCTCACTTGGCACTCAGCTACTCTTGGGGTATTGGCTGCACCCCTTTACCTGGCTCTATGAGCCCACACTACCGCACTCCTGTCTTCTCTCCTGGAGTAATGCAGATGGGGCTTTGAAGAGTTTGGTAGGAAGGTAATGAAAGGCTCCTCAGCTGTGCCTCTGATGGAATCAGTCTACAGTAGTCCACAGTAGCCCCACAGTCTATTCCCACTGAGATAGCTGGGCTCCTCTGTGCCAGCAGGGAGCCCTGAAGGACACTAAATGGAAGGCTCACTGTGTCCTTCAATCGTGTTGTCAAAACACACATTAAAAAAAATGTGTTAAACAGAAGTCTCCATAGATGTACGTCCCAACCATCGTCTTGTTTGTGGCATAGCTGAAATGCCAGCTGAACTGCCCTCCTGTGCTTTGATTTGTGAGCTCTGACCACCCTGCCTTACTAAGTGGTCACCCTGTGGGTCATTTCTGCTCCCAGGAAGCTTTCTGTCCAAAGGGAACCTTTCAACCAGAGCAAGGCAGAGTCGAGCTTCCTGGAGGCAGCTATTGACAGAATGGCCTTTGTGTGTGGCATTCTGCGAGACTCGGGTCCTTCATGGCCGCCTTGCTCTATCCCAGGCGCTGCTGAGAGCTGAGCAGAGAAACATCATTATAGGTGTGTGTGTGAGAGAGAGTATGTGCATGTATGCATGTATGTATATTTTATATTATGTATATATGCATGATATATGTATATTTGCTATTATAAATCTTATTTATGATTTTTAAAAATTCCTTGAGAACTTCATACAATGTATTTCGATCACATGGTTTTTGAGATTGTTCAGTTGGCAGTGCCAAAAAAAAAAAAGAAAAAAAAAAGAAACCCAAGGAAAGAATTTGTAAATGAAATTTTGGAAGAGAGGAAATGTCAACAGGGGAAGGTTTCCACAGCCTTCTAGAAAGATCCAGACGCAGGTTTCTGCTGCCCAGCCGCCACTGCCAAGCCAAAAGAAACGAGAGGCAGAGGACAGAGGTACATGCTTCCCAACATCAGGGGACCAGGACTCCAGCACTTTGCGACTTTTCCTCCCCACCTGAGTCACTGCTCCCTTAGGTCTGTGGCCAGTGTCAGGCTGTAATGTAACCTCCCACCCCTGCCCAAGTGTAGGGGACCAGGCATCTTCTATGGAGCCAGCAGCAAACCAGGCTGACCACATCACAGGGAGGCGCTTGGAGGGAGGCGCAGCCTGGGCCTCTCTCTCTCTCCTCTGCAAGAAGGACCGCACCGTGCAGAGCGTCTAACTTGTAATAAGGGCTCAGTAAATCTTCAGAGTCCCAAGCAGGAGTTAGGAAACGTTGGCTCCAAGGCCTGCGATGGTTCGAGGATAAGGAGAAATAAATGGGCTTTTCAAAGACCACAGACACAATTCTCTAGTAAATTCACTTTAAAGCGGAGGAAGAGAAAAAAAAAGAAAAAGAAGAAAAGGGTCTCTCCATCAAATATCAAATACTGCCGAGGAAAGAGATAAGGCTTAAACCCAGGATAGATTCAGGCTTATATTTATGTAGAGGACTAATCAGACCATCAAAGCAGCGGAGGAAAGTGGAAGGGTGTTGAGACAAATGCATTTTAAAAGCACACAATAGCAGCCCCTGATTCGCTTTCCCGGGCAATGAAGTATTTCAGAAGATTAAAAATGGTTATGTAACTTCCAGAATCCACATTGTCAAAAAGATTTGTAACTCAATGTTTTCCAGCCCAGGTACCAAATGAAAGAGTTTCATCTAGGTTTTTGATCCTGGCAATTTTTTTTAAAGATATAAAATACATTGAAATATTTAAATTGCTTGTCAAATGTAAACTTGCCCGTGTCCTGACACTTTTAAAATATGACGCCGCTTCAAACATCACTTCTCCTGCTAGGGCTTTTTTTAAATTGTTTCATAACGCATTAATAGTGGAGATCAGAATCCAAAAGACTGGTATTTCTGTATTCACATTTTTCCCCTTCGTCCCCTGTAATTTTCAGAATGTAATTCTGCCCCCAGCTGGTTAAAGCATCTCTGACATCAGAAAGAAATGAGAAAGCTCTCAAGGTCTCCCTGCTCGTTGGAAGGACAGGGCCTGTGTTCCTCAAAGCTGACAGGTACGTTGGAGGATGAGACGCTCCCCAACCCCCACCCCATGTAGATTTTGTGTCTGTTGGAATAAATGAGCAGTTTTTCTCTTTAAACAATCGAGGTCTGCACAGTGGGGGGCCATGCATTTAGGGGAGACCCTGGCTGTGTTCCTCCTAGGAATGCTGCCGTTAATGAGGTATCGATTGCCCAGCGGTGAGGTTTGCAATCCCTGCGGGTCTGTGTTAGTAACGATGACCACCTTCACCGTTTGCATCCCAGGCGCGGATTTGTTTTCTTAATGTGCACATTTTTGCCTTTTCCATTAAGTTTGCTAAGATTTATTCCTACATGGCCACGTCCCTGCTAGGACTACAGTATAAGCATCTTCAGTGTTACATGGGGCCAATCCACCAGGCCAACGTCTTCAGCCAGGCTCAGTGGCCAGGAAGGGGAGCTGGATACTCAGCCAAGACCAAGGCCACTGGCTGTGGGGTCGGTAGGGTTTAGGGAGATGCTGTCTTCAGGATCCTCAGTCAACAGCAGCTGGCTCAAGTGTGGAGAGCAGGCTGTCAACTGCACCCCTCATCCCTGACTCTGCATCCTCCTCTACTGCACCTCCAGGGCATCTGAAACAGTAGCATGGACAGAAGACAGACCCGGGACAGGAAGGTTGGATTCTGGCTTCCTTTGTCAGCTCCTACCTGGTACTATGGAAAGCTTTCTGGTCCTCTGGACCCCCTCTTCAACATGGTGAGGTTTTCAAAGTCCAGGTCAAGAATTAAAAGATGCAAGTGTTCCTGAAAGTGCTGGGCAATCCTCCGCTCTCGAGGGAGGCACTCGTAGAAGGGAAATCTTTCGTCTCCCAGTATCTGTACTTCCTGTGAAAGGCCAGATAGTCAACCGGTTAGTTTTTGCTGGCCAACAGGCAAAATTGAGGCTGTCACATAAAGAAAGTACCAGACAGGAAAATAATGTTTCTTTAAACCAAGAGTGATGGTGCATCACCTATAATCCCACCACGTGAGCGGATGAGGCAGGAGGATTGTGCATTTGATGCAAGCCTGAGAGGTACAGGGGCATCGTGAGCTCCAGGTTCACTGAGAGACCTTGTCTCAAGGAAACAGGGTGGCGAGCTGTAGAGGAAGACACCTGATGCCCACTTCTGGCCTCCATGGGCAGGCATCTGCACAAATCCGTAACCACATACAAAAAAAAACAAGCCTTCACATTTTCATGAATAAAATTAAAAACATAATGATCATGGTGTTTGCCCACAGGTCTGTACATAAGAAGAGTGGAAATCCTTCTTTCGAAATGCCGGATCGAACACTGACGATGTCTCCCATCATCGAATCAAGCACCTAAGCACCCATTGCAAAAACTATACTTAGCTTGAAAGCCAAACAAAACAAGTTCTAGCTGGGTTTGCCTGTTGACTATGATCTGCCTGCTGCTGGGGTAGTAAGGGGGAGGCTGAGGCGGCCTTCCTGCCCCTGTCCATCTCTGTCTGTCCCCTGAGGTCCTCAGGTCTCAGGATCAAGCTGTTTGCGAACCTTCTGCTCTGGTCTTAAGGCTTGAATCCCACCTCCCAACTCTTGCATTGGGGCCCCATCCCCAGTTCAAGGGCATCGTGAGGCCCGGAAGTATGGAGCCCTTGAGAAACAGATTAGTGCCTTACAAAAGAGGCAGGAGGAGAAGCTCGTTTGTGCCCGTGGTCACTGGAGGGCACGTTAGAAAGTGGTATCTAAGAAAAAGGGCACCAGACCTGACAGAGGCCGCTGGTGCATTGTCCTCAAACTCCCAGGCCTCTGGATCTGTGAGTAGCACACCTCTCTCTGCCGTTTGTCCATTCCTTGGCTTGTGCATTTCTGTCCTAGCTACCTGAGCTAACTAGACCTACTTCCCCTGTCCAGCTGTTCTGAGAAGGTTTCTAAGATTTTTGCCTTGCCAGAGAAGAGAGAAGAGCAACAGCTTCTGGTAACAAAAGCTCCCAGGAAACACTACAGGGAACCATGACTCTAGGGGGGTGGGGGTTGATGGCCTGGGCTTCTTATTCAGCTTATTGGGTGGATGTAGCCTGAGTACCTTCTGGGTTAGGGCAGGTCTTTGGGGAATGAAGGAGTGAGGGGTAAGGTCTGGGCTAAGTCAGAAGCCATGCCGGACACTCCAGCCCACTACTGAGTAGGAGCTGTGGTGAGAAGCATGGTGAGCACCAGCCCTGCCAGTGAGCACAGCTAGCCAGACTCTTCTCAGCGTACTCTCAATGAATCATTACACAAACTACAAGAGGGACACTGTCCCCTCTCCTCTTCACAGATGGCAAAGACTGAGGGGAAATGGCTTGGGCAAGACTCCACAGGTAGCCTATGATGCAGGCAGGATGCAAATCTACCATCTCTCTCTCTAGAGCCTACCCGTCAATCTCCTGGCCACTCCTGGTCTCCAGCTAGGACTCTGCAGGTGGCTTTTGCCTGTGTTGTGACACATCTTTACAGCTGAGGTGGCTTTCTGGATGTCACCTCTTTATTCCCGGGGCCCTCCAATGCAGCAAGCTGGAAGGCAGATCCTGAAATCATTGTCTCTTGTTGAAGACTGCTCCCCCAGTACACAGCCCAGATCAGAGACCGGAGATCAGGCCCAACCTTTGGATGGATGGGTGGATGAATGGGTAGATGGATGGTTGGATGGATGGATGGATGGGTGATGGATGGTTGGATGGATGGATGGATGGATGGTTTGGTGGGGATGGATGGTTGGGATCAGTAAGAGAATGCACTTGTGTTGAGGCAGATCTAGACTTTGCAATGTTATACGAAGGGCATGGAAGCATACCCTAAACATTTGTGCTCGCTCTGAAGCATCTCAACACTGGAAATCCCACATCCATTTCTACTACTTGCCAGCTTGTCACTCTGGGCAGGTATATCACCTCTCCGGGCTTCAGTTTCCCCAGGAAACTATGAAGGATTTAAGTGAGACACACGGTCACTTGTGGGCTAAACGCACAGGGGCTTCCTATGACTGCATTCTTCCCTATAACCCAGTGTTTTATGAGTTTGGGCCAGGAGCTAGCAGCTAAGATGTCTAGTAAGATTTTGATAGTAAGGACTTGGCCCTCAAGGTAGTTTGATTTGCATTTTCTTAAAGACTAAAGATGTTGAGTTTTACCTCAGACTTGCTCAGTTTAGGGACTGACTTCACTAGGGCCACAGGGAATGCAGAAATGACAGACACACCTAGAGAAAAACTGGGTGGGCCCCGGTTCTCTGATGGGAAAGCACCAACAGCGGTCTGGAAACTTGGAACATTTGTTTTATAACTGAGAAAGCAGTTTTACTGTACACCGCTGAAGGAGGTGGTGGGCTCAGCTGATCTGGGGGTCTTCTGGAGGGGTGCAGTCTCAAGCTGTAAACCACCAAGAGGAGGACACTGTGGTCGATACTCTCCCATGCAGCTAAGGGAAAACTTTGCCATATCCATGGGTCAGAGACATCGGGGTCCATGACGTGGCCCTGGTTCTGTCAACAGTACGCATTCTCCCGAGGCTTCCTCTGTCACCCCATGGAGTTTTGCTTGTACTCAATGGCCATTATTACCTCTTCTTTTGAGAAGTTTCTGTTCCGGTGATCTTCCCATTTATTGATTGGGAACTTGTTCTTTCATTGTTAACTCTTGTAGTTCTTTAAACATTCTTGGTATTAGTGTTCCATCAGACGAATAACTTGCAAAGATTTTCTCCTATTCTGTGTGATGTTTTCTTGCTCTGTGAATTATTTTCTTTGCTGTGTAGCAGCTTCTTAAGTTACTGACATACCCAATAGCACACTAAACAGGGGGAAACTGAAGTCATTTCCTGTAAATTCAGGAATGAGATGAGGGTATCCACTTCACCTCTCCTACAGTATAGTCCTCAAAAATTTAACCAGAGCAGTCAGTCAAGAGAAAGAAACGAAAGGTATGTAGCCAGGAAAGAGGGAGTCAGATTGGCACTTTCTGCAGATGATACAATCCTATACAGAAAAACAAACCACCAAAAGACTCTCAGAAATTATTTTTTTAAAAATCAACGAAGTCACGGGTTTCAAAATCAAAATACAAAATATCTATAATTTTCCTATACATCAACAATGAACTTGCCGACAAAGAGATCAAGAACACGGTCCCATTGATAATAGCCCAAACACTGACCTAGAAAGGAACCTAACCAAGGAGGTACAAGACTTTCACAATGGAAGTCTTGAAACATGGTAACCCGTGTTCAAAGGTGGGAAAAATGATACTGTAAAAATGGCTGTGTTACCATAGGCTAGATATAGATTCAATATAATTCCCATAAAAATTCCAATAACTTATAGCAATGATTCTTCACAGACTGGGAAAAAAAAAATAATCCTAAAATTCGCATGGAAACACAAAACACCCTAAACAGCCAAAGTAATCCTGAGGGAGAACAATACTGGAGGCATCATAATACTTGATCTCAAATTACACTACAGAGCCATAGTGACAAAAACACTGTAGTACTGGCACACAAACAAATATACAGCACTTTAGGTTATTTCTGAACACACCAAGCAAATACCTTCTTGGCTCTTTGCACTGACTCTTCCCTCTACCAGGAAAACCCTTCTACAAATATCTACAGGCTTGGTCCTATTTTCTTTTGAACTCTATTCAAGTATCACCATATCCATAAGTCCCCAAAAGAGCACCCCCTCCACCCTCATGGTTCTGCTTACCTGCATTGCTGTGTCCACTGCTCTCATAATCACTTGAAATCCTACAATATGTCAGCTTGTTCCTTACCAGCCTCTCTCCCCAAGTTGAAGGGAACTGCACCTAAGGTCTGGGAAAGTGTCTGTTGGCTGACCATTTATGCGCTACGTGGAACTTTTTCAGCTATATGGATGCAGAAAAAAGAAAAAGGAGAGAGGTAAAGGGGAGTAGGAAGGAGAGAGAGAGGAAGGAATGAAGGAAGGAGAGAAGGAAGGTAGGCAGAAAGGAAGAGAGGAAGGAGGGAAGGAGGGAGGAAGGGAGGGAGGAGAGAAAGAAGGAGGAGGAAGAGGGAAGGAAGGGAGGGAGGAAGAGAGGAAGGAGGGAAGGGAGGAAGGAGGAAAGGAGGGAGGGAGGGAGGAACCAACAAGCGCTGCAGCTGATCTTTCTTTGCAGCTTCTCTAAAATCTCGAAACTAACTTCAGAGACATTCTAACTTTTCCTTTACACAATGCTTTCTGTAACGCTTCCTCTTTGTTCCAATTACTTTTTTTTCTCAAGCCCTCAAACTCTGTACGCCCCGCATTTGGAGTTTGATGGAAGTACACTCTCTGCCAAAACTTCAGCTTGCAATCTTGTTGTCTCAGGCATCCCAAAGTTGTACAATAACCAAATGTCTTTGTTCTCACGATGAGAGTACGCATCAAGAATCAAAGAAGCAAAAGGAAGAGGAACGTTCCAGGCTATTACTGTAACAATCCAATTACAATGCCTATCAAACTTAACTTCACAGGTTATAGCTCCTAATTGCCTGACAAAAATTGACACTGGAGTCGAAACAGCATAATATAATCAGAGTCCAAATTAAATTTGATCGTGGGCAGAAAACGATGCTATCATCCGAAGGCATGGGAACGGGAGATCAACTGGCATGATACCGGGGATCAGAGATGAAAATTATTCATTAATGGCAATGCGTTTCCGATAATGGAAAAGACACAGTGCAGACTGCTTCGTAAAAACACTATTAATTAAAAAGATGATAGACCTAACAAGCCATAGAAACCAGAGGGCTTTTTTTTGGGGAGGGGGGGGGTTGCTTGTTAGGGTGAAGGATAACATCGTGTGAGAAGTCGATGTACTTTAGTGAGAAGTGTTTCGCTGATGCAGAAGCCGAGTTTACTGGCCGCTGCTCTGTAGAGCGGTGTTCTCCAGGGGGCTGTGTTCCGGGGCTATAAAAAAGAAAAAGGAAAGGCAGTCTTTGGCCATATTATGGCTGTGCAGTAAGTGCAATAGTGCTGGCTATAAAACAGAAGGGCTCAATTCATAAAAGAAATGCTCGGGGGAGTTCGCACACAATAAAAGGAAATGCGTTGCAGAAGCCAGGGAGCCAAGGAGTGTGTGTGTGTGTGTGTGTGAGAGAGAGAGAGAGAGAGAGAGAGAGAGAGAGAGAGAGAGAGAGATATGAGTGTGTGTTGTCACCTTGCAAGAACTGTAAGATTTCTAGTTCAGGGTATTGAAATAAATACACAGGACAGCCAAACACAAGAGAGTGTTAGGCGGAAGGACGGACTTCCGAGATATCAGCTTTGGGTTTAAAAAAAAAAAATAGAGCCCGAATATATGGCTCAGTGCTTAAGAGCACTCTCTGCTCTGGCAGAGGACCCAGATTCAGTTCTCAGCACCCACATGGCAGATCACAGCCATCTATAACTGCAGTTCCAGGGGATCCAGCTCCTTTTCCTGGCCTCTGAGGGCTCCAGGCGTGCAGGTGGTACAAATATACATGCAGGCAAAGCCGTGGAAAGGACTGGTTCACTTAATCAGCATTCAGTCAATCCTTAATGAGTATCTTCAGTGTGTTAAGCCTCATCTTGGGTCAGAGGGTGTCTTAGGTTCTTTTTCTGTTGCTGTGAAAGCAATAGCTTAAGGAAAGCAACCCGCCAGAGGTCCATGACCAGATCGCCTCTTAAAGAGCCTGCGTCTCAGCACCGTGGTGGGACCAGATTCCAGCCCCTGGGGAACACCTTCAGTCTGAAGCTGGCCAGGTTTCTCTTGGGCCAGAGGAACACATGATTGTCAGATGAAGGTTCCCTAAAAATGAGGAGGTCTCCAGCAGAAATGGACTATTCCAGGCTGCCTGGAGCAACCACTGGGCTCCCTTGGTCTGGTGCTCTGTGCAGCAGGTAGCTGGGGGCCTGAGCACCGATGAGTAGGTCTCTAGGGAGCATGGGGATTAAGTCCAGAGCATGGACTTGGAAAAGTGCCTGATAGTAGCTTTTCAGAGGGTCTGACACAGGCCAGCAGGCCCACAGGAGACCTGATTCTGAGTGTTCTGATTCGTCTCTCAGGGTAAGCCAACTCTTCAGACACAGCACATGCTAACACTCCCAGAATCCAGGTAATGCTCACTATTCTCCACAGCTAAGACCCTCAGAGAGGTTAAGGAAGTTCTCTGAAGGCACACTGTCAATGTCAGGGGGATCCAGAGTTCGAAACACGGTGTGTTCCTCTTCAGAGCCCATGCTGTAAAGAAGGAGACAGAGTCCTGCAGCTTCTACCTAATGGCTTCCCTGCCTCCCTCCCTCCCACTTGCTCTCTCTCCTGACTGCAATGTCTGTTCAAGGCCTTTTTGTGCCACAAAGTTCTCCTGCTCGTCCCCTGCTTCTCCCTGATAGTGTCTTCCTTCATCCGGGCCCCATGTAACCTCAGCTCATACCTGGCTCTAGCCCTTGGCAGCCCTACCCTGGCCAGGACATCACTTGAACTGATCTTATATCTCCTAAGAGTAATGGGGTGGGCACCTCTATGCCATCATCCCAAGAGCTCAGATGGCCCAAGGGCACAAGGTCCTGAGCAGAAAGACTGAACAACCTAAGCCCATTCGTGGGACAAACACTGGGTGCGGATGGACTGTTCTAGATGCCATCCGAAGAGGAAGGCAATTCCTCCCAGTTCTAGCATACACCCAAGCTCTGGATCCAGTGGTCCAAAGCTTCTGGGGTGCTGTGTGTCGCTCCTTCACACTACTGTCACTCATTCATCTGTTCAGTACTTGGCACGCACCCGCTGTGAGTCAGACGCTACCTTTACAGGTGGCAACAACATGGTGGACAGGGCAGGAGAGGCCCCTGCCCACCTGGGGCTTCCATGTCTAGTAGGGAAACAAAGTCAAAACCCATAAATAATGTCAAGGGGGAGCATTCATCATGAACCCTGTGAGTGAAACAATCAGGGGCCATTACTAAAGACAACAGAGCGTGGGGCAGACGACGTGTGGCAGCCTCTGGCAGAAGGCATTTCAGAGCTGTCACTGCATGAGTAACACTTGCTGGGTTTCCACAGGTAGCCAGGATACCTGGCTAGAAAGGTCAGGAATGTCTGGGAAGTGAAAGGATGCCCCGGGCAGCCAGGTGCCCTAAGAAGAGAGACCAGAACATAATAAACCTAAGAATTAGATACTTCTCTCACATCTGTAACAAAGCACCAAGCAGACAAACAAACAAAAGACGAAAACCTTAAGGAAGAGAACGAGCTTGTCTTGGCTCCCAGTCTGCAGGCACAGCCCATCACAGAGGGGAAGGCGTGGTGACAGGAGAATGAGGCAGCTGGCCATGTTGCATCCACAGTCAGGAAGCAGAGCCACCAGTGCAGGTACTCAGCGTGCCTTCCCCTTCTGATGCAGTCTGAGACCCCAGCCCGTGGGATCCTGCTGCACATGGGATGGGTCCTCCCGCCTTGACTACCCATTCTAGAAACTCCTTCACAGATAAACCAGAAGATTTTGTCTCCTGGGTGATTCCAGATCCTATCAACTTGACAGGATTAACCACCACAGCCTGCCACCCAACAGAAGGTCCAAGCCCAGAGTCATCCATCTCAACACTCCAGTTAAATCTACCCACGCCCTTCCTGCTGTGTGTAGTTACTCCCTAGTTGGCTTCATACTGATGTGTTTTCTCCTCAGAGTTCTCCTATGGTCTGGAAGCCAGGACTGTTTTTGTTTGCTTGTTTGTTTGCTATTTCCTTTTTAAAGTGTGTGTGTGTGTGTGTATGTATGTATCTGTGTATGTGTCTGTGTCTGTGTGTCTGTATATGTGTGTGTATGTGTGTGTGTGTCTGTGTGTCTATGTGCATCTGTGTGTCTGTGTGTCTATGTGTGTGTGTCTATGTGCGTGTGCCTGGATGTGTGTATGTGCATCTGTGTGTGTCTGTGTTTATGTGTATGTGTATCTGTGTCTGTGTGTATGTGTCTGTGTGTGTGTGTCTGTGTGTGTTGAACATCTGTGTGTGTGAGACTGTGTGTGTACATGTGCGTGTGCATGCGTGTGTATGTGTATGTGTGTGTCTGTGTGTATGTGTGTGCATGTCTGTGTGTGTGTGTCTGTCTATGTGCATCTGTATGTCTGTGTGTCTATGTGTGTGTGTCTATGTGTGTGTGCCTGTATGTGTGTATGTGCATCTGTGTGTGTCTGTGTTTATGTGTATGTGTATCTGTGTGTGTCTGTGTTTATGTGTATGTGTATCTGTGTGTCTCTGTGTGTCTGTGTTTATGTGTATGTGTATCTGTGTGTCTGTGTGTGTGTGTCTGTGTGTTTGTGCATGTGCGTGTGTGTGTCTGTGTGTGTGTGTCTGTGTGTGTGTGTGTCTGTGTGTATGTGTGTGTGTGTGTGTGTCTGTGTGTGTGCATGTGTCTGTGTGTGTATGAACATCTGTGTGTGTGACTGTGTGTGTACAGGTGCATCTGTGTGTGTGTGTGTCTGTGTGTGTGTGTGTGTAGACCAGTAAACCTCAGGTGTCATCCCTTAGGAACCATCCACCTTTCTTTTTTTTTTTTTTTTTGAGACAGAATCTCTCCTTAGCTTGGGCTGGTGACTCAGCTAGGCTGATTGACCAGCAAGCTTCAGTAATTGCCCTCCTCCATGTCAGTATTTCAAGCACAACCCACTTTTCCTCCATTGGGTTCTGGGGATTTAATTGGGTGCTCATGCTTGCACTGAAAGTATTCCACTAGCTGAGCTGTCTTCCAGCCCCAAACTTTGTTTTTTACATAAATACAAGAATGAACTCCAAACAACAAAAGGTATGAGTGGTCGTGGACCTCATCGAGCAGGATGCTGTGCACGATGCAAAGGTCTATCCTCACTTGATCGGCAGTGCACTGAGCCGGGCGCTGGCATTACAGTTGTGAGGAATGTCCTGCCGACGATAGAAGTTTTTAACTTCAGCGTCGTCTCCTGGGACCAAGCCTGCGCACGTCATCCATCCCCTGGAGACTGGAGGTTTGTGTGCACACGTGGCTGTGTGATTCAGTGCTGCAAGTGAGTCCGGTGCAGACTCACTGTCATTCATCCTACAGTGCTCGTTAGGATGCACGGTGCAGACATACTCCCTCCCTCATAATGCTCCCCCATTCCGGATGGAGAGGGTTAGAGAAGAAGACAGAAGAGGCCTTGCTGCAGAGGGGACTGTTTTAAAGAATAAAGCTTGGGCTGGAAATATGGCTCAGCAGATAAGAGCACTGGTTGATTTTCCAGAGGACCTGGGTTTGATTCCCAGCACCCATGTGGTGGTTCACAACTGTCTGTAACTCCAGTTCCAGAGGATCTGACACCCAATTAAAAAAGAAAAGAAAAGAAAGAAAGCTTTTGGCCTTCAAAATCCCAGGATAGAGGGCTGAGAGAATGACCGCATCCGGGTTAGATGAGGACATTTAGGAGATATATCCTACTAAGGAAGTTCAACTGTAGTTATCCTCACTCCTCCGCCTGACTCCCACAGCTCAGAGCGGCAGCCCTTCGGGGTCCTCTCCTCCTTTTCTGTGGGTTCTTT
Source organism: Cricetomys ansorgei (assembly GCA_026225945.1). NCBI lineage: Eukaryota > Metazoa > Chordata > Mammalia > Rodentia > Nesomyidae > Cricetomys > Cricetomys ansorgei. The sequence continues at coordinate 1,806,110 of JAMJFZ010002669.1, read as the reverse complement.
ATGGCCTCATCCAGCAGCTGACCTTTCTGCTGCTTCTCCCCTGACTCCTGGCCTCTTCCTTGCCCACCAGGTGCCCTGCCGCCTCTCTGCTCTCACCTGTGAGGCTGCCTGGCCAGTAGAAAGACTGCGTGTCTTCCGGAGAAGGTCAGACTTCAAATTCCACCTCCATCCATCAGATCCACTCCACTAACCATTCACCTTCAGGACTGCTTTACTGAGATACAAAACAGTGGGCCTCCTTTAGCCAGGGCTTCCAGCATATACGCACTTCTCTCCTGGAGGATGCTCCTGGTCTACATGTGTATCTTCTGGACACAAGGTAAAATGAACTAACAAAAAAAAAGTCCCATGTCAGATATCCCAGAGAAGCCCTACTGGAAAAGAGGAAAGAAAGACTCCGAGATGGAGGTGTGAGAGCACACCGTAACCCCAGCACTGAAGAAGAATCATGGATTCAAAGCTGGCCTGGCTCATACCCTGAGACCTCTTAAAGAAACCAAGAAATAGAAAAAAGTTCCCTTTTCCCCAAAGCTATCTGCTGACTCCTCTCTTGTAGCCCCTACTAATTTAGGTTTCCAATGAGGAAAGCTTTGCTCATGATGGGCTGGGAGGAGAGCCACAGGGAGGAGAGTTAGAGAGAAGAATACACCCCTACCCAGAGGAAACACCTGTGTCCCTTGATCCACATTCACCCAAAGCTCTAGCCCCTCCTCAACATTAAATGGGTAGTTAAGAAAGTATTTGAATATCCTAGAAGCTTCTAGAAGACCGAGTATGTAGAACTAAGTCCGTCCCAGCCTCCTGCAGACATTTGCTAGAGCAGCTAGACAGGGTTATTTGTATTGGGAACTGACAAAGAATCCACTGAACCTCAGGACCTCGAGTCAAGAGCTGAGCGTGTCACCTCATTTAGATCTGAGCAGAAGCCATCACCAGCTCCCTCCGAGGACAACCCATCACTCAGCAAGCCTTGCCGAGGGTCTGCAGTGCACATTAGCATTTAATGTGATTCCTTATGGTAAATGATGGCTGAGTTCAACTCATTTGGAATGGGACTGGGCTTGGTCTGCCCGTGGAAAGCGATGCATTAGTGAAATTAAATGGAGCTCATCATGCCAGCACATGTCACTGGAGCTGCTATAGACAGGAAGGACGGCAGCAAGCAATCTCTGCAAACGATGGATTTCTGCCTAGCTTCCACTGCTGCTTTATAGAGGTGTGTCAGGTTCACAGCTTTGCGTGGTCCAATCCACAGTCCTCACACCTTGCCATTCCCGAGTCGCAGGGTGAGATGGGTGAAGACACCTGGTTAGGTGACAACTTAGATCTGTGACTTTGGTGAAGACACAGTAAACCCGGCAACTCCTGCAAGAGTTCAAAAGTCACATGGGGAGGGGGAGGGGAACTGCATGATGCAATCACGCTCTGAGTCAGGAACTTGCCCTTTGCCCCTCTAACTCTTGAGACCCTCAAGGGAGAGAAGACTACATCTTACCGAACTCCATGTTACCAACGTAAGCACTCAAAGATTTGATGGATGCATAAACAGCCAAACTTTGCTCCCTTCTAGTTTTAGATAAATGGAAAACAGAAAGATACACAATGTCAGCGGTCCATTGCCTCAGCTACTCGGCCACCTCGTCCCACGGATGCGCAACTTGGGGGAAAAAATTAAATTATCTAACTACATTATGATACCACAGCCCAGGGCAACAGCACATGGTCATCAAACTATCGGTGGCTCCTGACAGCTGAATGGGGTCTACCTGTAGAACTGGAGATCACTCGGCCTTCCAAAAGAAGGAAATCCTGACATGTGCTGCAGTGTGGATGAACCAAGAGGACACTGTGCTGTGCAAAGAAAGCCAGCCAAAAGGATAAGTAATGATTAAGTGAACCAAAGCCAATGGCGACCCCCAGATCTGGGATGGGGAGAAAAGGGAACTTGAACAGGTACAGAATCTCAGCTCTGTCAGATGAGAGGGGTTCCGTAAATGGAGGGTGAGGAGTGCACATTTTGTCACTGAAATCCACACCTGTAATGACTGAGGTGGTAGATTCTCTTGTGTTTGCTCTCCCACAATTAAAACAGACGTTGGGAATCCCACCCAGGTGGGAACACACAGTATGTTAAATGCAGCTGACAGGATGTAAAAGGGCCTAGACGAGAGAATCCCGTGTGTGCATGGGCAGGAGCGAGCAGAGTGAAACCCCCAGCACACGGTGGGTGGCAGTCATCTCCATTCCATTGTTTTTTAAAGTTTATTTATAGTTTCACACTTGCTTCTTCAAATTCTTAACTAAAAATGATGGTCATACTTATCAGGAGCCAGAGACAAAGAGACAACTATCTCTGGAAAAGGCTGACAAAAGAGGTGTAGCCGTGGCTTGCAGGTGCTCCTGAAGCAGAAGTATGAAAGACACTTCGGTGCTGAAGCCCCAGAGCAACTGCTTTTGGTAGTGGCAAAGATGGTGGTGGTGGCGGCGAGGATAGTGGCAATGGTGGTGGTGATGGTGGTGGTGATGGTGGTGGTAGTGATGGTGGTGGTGGTGATGGTGGCGGTGGTGGAGGTGGTGATGGTGGTGGTGATGGTGTGATGATGATGGTGGTGAGGATGGTGGCAATGCTGGTGGTGATGGAGGTGGTGATGGTGGTGGTGTGGTGGTGGTGATGATGGTGGTGGTGGTGGTGGTGATGATGGTGGTGGTGGTGATGGTGGTGATGGTGGTGGTGATGGAGGTGGTGATGGTGGTGGTATGGTGGTGGTGATGGTGGTGATGGTGGTGTGGTGGTGGTGATGGTGGTGGTGGTTCTGGTGGTGGTTCTGGTGGTGATGGTGGTGATGGTGGTGGTGATGTGGTGGTGATGGTAGCTACTGAATCCCAATGGCAGGATGGAGGCCATTGTGTCGGCACATAGCACATGCATGCATGGCCCTTTAAATGGAGGGTCCTGGTACATGAGTCAAATAGCCCGTCACAGCAATATCTACTTCCTCTGTCTTTACAGAAACTCTGTTCTCCAATGTTGGCTATTGAGCCTTTACTGACCTTTACCCCTCTCTCTCTTATTAGCAAGCTTTACATAGGCTGATTGAAGTGTCTAGTAAGCATAGGCCAATGCTGTTGGACCTCTCCCTTCTACACCACCCTACTTTCTCCATAAAAACCTATTTCCCTTCCCAATAAATAAATGGACTCGCACCATGGAGGCGTTCCCCAGAGTCTGTTTCTGGGTTGGTGATTCTGTGCCACTCGCTCCCTCGGGAACTCCTCACCCACGATAAACCCACAGGTAAGGATGGTTGGTGGCAGTGGTTCGGATGATGATGGTGGTGGTGAGGGTGAGGATGACAGTGGGGGTGGCCATGTTGAGGATGCTGATGTCTGTGCTAATGGCATCACTGGGGAGAACAGTGAGGACGGCGGTGACGACAGCAATGGTAATAAGGATGGAGTAGATAAACTTCAGTGAATTCAATAAGACAAAGTTGGTGCTGAAGCAGCGAGATAAGTCAGAAGCTGCTGTGAACACAGCCATTTGTTCATAAGTCAGGGATGGAGGCACACGTGTGTGGACATAGGCTAAACAGGGGCCATGGGGCCTGAGTTCTCACACCCCGTGAGCAGATCACACCTCTTCATGTGGCCTCACTGTCCTACCTGTGAAATCAGATGTCTACAGAGATGAATCTTTAAGCAACGGTCTGGTCTGATGGCTTCCAAATGGACAAGAGTTTCCCCGCCCCTCAGAAGTCACAAAGCGGGGTAGGCTCATTCCAAGGTTGAATGTCTAACAGCATCTCTTACTGCAGAAGGATTTCCATGAATGTTATTTAGAAATTAATCAGATGCATGTTGCAGAGCTCACAGTAAATATATGAATACAAACAAGACAAATGCATGTAAGTGTGGAATTGTATTAAACACATTATATAAATGTCACATAAACTCTGAGAGGGTAGAAATCAACCATGACTACAGATAATCCTAAATAAATAACTTGTTCTGCTTAGCTGTTTCTTGAAGCACGAGGCTTGCACTGTAGAAAGTGACCCTCCCCCGTCAGTTGGGCTTCACATATATCTTACACACCGCAGAAACCCAAGAGCAGAAAAACAGAGGTCATTTCAATAGAATAGTTCAGAAAATGCTTCTTTGGGTTTCACAGAAGTGTGTCCAAGAAGCATGCTGCTGTAACGGGACCGTGCCAGGGGATGGCCAGACACAGGCAGAGGACTCTTAGAGAACCTGAGAACACAGCAGAGAGGAAAATCAAGATGGCAGCCATTTGCCCATTTGCATAATTGAGGCAGACTTCCTGGACTGCCATTAGAGAGGGTGCAATGAGTCACAGAGGAAGTTGCATGAAGGCCTACCTTTGAGGTTCACTGAATGACCCTCTAAAGCAGGAAGTTGGAGTCATCACAGCCGGTGAGGCAATGTAGAGACCAGAGCTGACGTGCCTTGCGTACCCTAAGGGACTATGCCCTCAAACCACGAACCAAAATAAACCTTTCCTTTGGCAAGTTGATTTTGCCACAGCAATGAAAAAAAGCAACAAACATGGGGCCTTTATGATCATGAAGTTAAGACGGCATTCTAACTTGTCCACATGATTAATGTTCTTCTAGAGGCAAAATCTGCACACAGAGCCCCGGGGAGAGCACCATGTGAACGCAAAAGCAGAGATAGAGAGAAAAGCCATGGAACCCTGAAATTACTGGCAACCTCCAGGATCTGAGCCAGGGCACCGGACACTGTTCCTCCCAGCTTTCAGTAGGAGCCAGCCCTGCCCATACCTTGATTTCAGACACATAGCATCCAGAGACATGTTAGAACACATGTCCATCCTGCAAGCCGGTCAGTGTGAGCTGTTCCATCACGATACACTCCACAAAGTCCTCTGATGGTGACGGCCATGCCCGTGAGAACAACACCCCTGTCCAAGGGCTGGCTGCACTTAGCTCACAGAGCATCCAAACAGATCTTGACAAGGCCCAAGGCTCCCAGGAGAGCCATGCTTGGTGACTCCTCTCTCAATGCTCGTGTCACCTCGGGCAAGTGGCATGATCTCTCTGGCCCTAGTCTCCTCATCCTCAGAGCAGGGATGCCCTAACAACTCAGAAGTATGCCGCTTTCTTCGACAATTACTCGAGGTGGTGTTCCTACTCTCCCAGTGAGATGTTTTCATTCTAGAGTTCCCAAACTGAGCGGCATGGGATGCCGCCTCCTGATGCCAGGCTGACTACCAGCCTGTCCTTTGCAAAAACACAGAAAAGGCAGCTTCTGAGTCCTGGATTGGTCATTCCTAAGTCATTCACCATGGCCCAGTCGGAGTCCTAGTCCACTTGCTTTGCAGCCACTTGAGGCTTGTTTATCCCGGAGAAAAAGCCATGCTCCACTCTAGCCATTTAATGTGTAGATCTTACGCCCCAAACAAAGATAACGCTAATGAATTCACACTCAACCTTTTCAGCCCCGTGATAGAAAAAGATTTTCAGTCACTTTAGCCCAAGCTGCTACTGCACCCGGGGTCACCCAAAGAAAAGGACAACACATTAATCTTTGTCCTCCTCGTGTTGAACAATCTCTCAGATAATCCATAGTACGGCAAGCAGCGAAACTCAAAACCTTAAAACGTCATCTAGCCGATGCCCAATTAAAACATAATCTTTTTAAGCTGCCAATACCGCAGAGTGGAATCAATAGAGGGGAAGATTCTGAGTGGCGTTTCCTAGCGATCTGCTCTGACCGGGAATAGATTGCTCCTGTCATGACTGGAGGGAGGGGAGGTGGACCTGTAAGGAGCCTGCAGGACTGAGCGAAGGGTGGCAGATGACTTGACTTTGTCCTCCAGAGGGACTGATGTCTAACGCATTTCTTATGGTGTTAGCCGGGGAGGTGACAGCTTTAAAATTCCCGTGAAACCACAGTATGTTTTTCAGGAAATGATTGGAGCATCCATCCGTGAAGCTCGGTGGGCATCTTGTGAGTGCGTCCTCAGCGCTGGGTGATTCTCTGAGTGGGAGGGACCAGGAGACTGATACTGGATGGGTGATGCCCGAGGCTGTGACTCTTTCTGTACTCAAGAAGGAAAGTAGTACCATGGGGTTTGCTATAGGAGGAGAAGTCTGCCTCCAAACCAAGGGCCACTGACACGAAGACTCCATCCTTGCCACCTCACTTCTGGTGTGGAGGGAAACTCTGTACTACATGTCCAATGGGACCTGTCCACCTGACAAACACCAGTAGCCCTTGTGCCCGGCATCTGCCACACCACACAGAAGCTCAGGGCTTCTTCTCTAATGTGTACAGTGTCAAATGAGGATGAGGCTGGAGGCCAAAGCTTCATTCATGGGGGCCAAGGCATGTGGTGGGTGGAGAATTCCTCTCTGCTCACTCTGGCCTCCGTCTTTGTGTTCTCGGCTGGTGTGACTGACAGGAGCTGTACCCCAACTCCTGCAGTCTAAAAGGTCAGTCCTCTATAAACTGGCACCTCCATTACCATCTCTTCAAGGTTCCCTTCTACTTTAGATGCCGTTCGGAATAGAGAGGCTGTGGGAGAGAAGCTAGAAGCTCACTGATACGCACTGTGCATTTCACTGCATAGAAAAGTATAGTGGTCAGAGAGCCAGGGTAAGGCAGCCAGGAAGGAGGAGACAGGTCTTCCAGGTGACTGGCCCCCTAAAGTGTTTCTAGTAGGCGGGTCCTGGAGCAGAAGGATGAAGAATCGGGGAGTTGACTAAGAAAGCTCTAGAGGAGCTGGGGGTAATGTGAGATGGCTTGAGCGGGGAGCTCTGTTTGAGTTCCTGACTTTCTTCATGATGTCAGATGAAAGAAACCCTTTCCTTCTCGATGGCTTTGGTCATGGCATTTTGTCACAGCAGCAGAAACGTAACTTATTCAGGAGCTCACAGGAAGATGAGACCAGGACAGAGCCGGGAGGCTGGCAAGGCGCCGAAATGCAGAGCTTTGATGCCAAGAGGAGTCAAAAGCCTGTAAGGACTCTGTCTCAGGCAGAGGCTCAGCCCTGTCACTCTGGATACGGCCCTGGTGCTCACTGAAAAGCTCCAGGGAGAGGAAAGAAAGTCATGTTTTGTTATTTCTTGCCCAGACTCTTAAGGCAGTCTGATAACGCTCTGCCTCTGACCCAGGAACTTTCAGAAGCTGCAGTTAAGGCTCTAAGATAATCATGACTTCTGATGCTTGCAAGAACAGCCCCGTGTGCACAGAACTTCTTGATTGTCCAACCAGGAGAGTCAGTGAGGTGTGGAAATCAACGGGAGTCTGAAGGGGTGGTGGAGTCTCCCTTTTCCTGACACCTTTGGATTCTTTCTGCCCCACTTGTGCAAGAATTACACGTGTGGCTTGTGCAAACACGGGGCCAGGGTCAATAAACACTGGTGATGTTTTACCATCTTATTTTAAAACCACTAAATTGGATTAGAGTCATATGGTTTGCATTTCCATGGGACTCCAGTTTAGTTCACTGATGAACAAAGAAAACTGCAGTTGTGTGATCAGACAGAAAATCATGTTTGATCTCTGTAGAAAATTCAGGTTACACAGGGCCTGAGAAATGCACGGGGTGCAAGAAATGCACGGGGTGCAAGAAATGCAGTCTCTCCTTTTTCGTCGCTTCACTTCTCATGGTCGGCCATGTTCTGAAAATAATACATAACAGGAAAATAATTTTTTAAAAAAACGTATAGTTTTAAATTATTTGTCCATCTGAGTAGTGTGATAAAAAATCTCAAGCTGCCTCACACACCCAAAACATGTGCTGTGCCTTTGTCCTGAGCATCCGCAGTGTACGCACTGCACGGGGGCCACCTCATAGTGCCACAGTAGCCTTTACTTTACCTGAACAATCACCCTACGGTACAAGGGTGGTTGATGCCGCCAGTTTTACCACAGTATGCTATTAGGATCCAGCTTGATTATTTGCTACTATTATTAATTTCTTGCTGTGCAGTTTATAAATTGAAAGTCATCATAGGTTTGTAGGTATGCAGGTACGTGTTGGGAAATATGAACTATAAGCCGGGTTCAGAAGGAGCCAAGCGTTCGAGTACGCATCCTGAGTCTCAGACTGTACCTCTGCAGGTAAAGGGTGACTATAGGGATATCTAATTTAATTTGTGAGGAACCCACACATACTTCTGTCACTCACTTCCTAAAGCATGCTCTGAGCCCAGGGAATTAAGCAGAGCTGTGCCCTGCAGTGTCGGGAGGCCAAAGGGAAGTTTTTGCATGGTCTGGCTGGTAGCTCTCATAATTCTCCTGGGACATTGACACAGTGACTGAGTTTTGCCAGATGGTGAACGGTGAGCCCGTTTACGGGGTGAGGGCTGCAGGAACAGAGCAAGGCCTATCCGGGGCGCAGGCCAGGAGCATGTTGGGACCGGATGCTGCTACCTTCTTTGCTCTCTTGACCCGGTCTTCCACTCGCTGCTGCAGGCAGTACACACCGTATATGCATTTAGAGGAAGTGATGGAACTGAGTTCCCGTGGCTCTCTCCTAAGATCAAAGACCTTCTTCCTTCCTCCAAAAGACCTACGCAAGCCCTCTGGTTTCCTTAGTCCAAGTTGACTTTACACCTTGGTCCCTTCTGAACTACTCATGGGGCACCTGGGATTCCTGGGCTGGGCAAGGACATCAGCTACAGGTTCTCAGCTGTCAGGCATCTGAAGGCCTCGAGATGATGAGTCGCCAGAAGTGGATGATAAAAATATGTGCCTTAGACAGCCATCCCTGTGATGATACCAAAAAATAAAAAAAACAAGACTCTTATTACTGTTCCCAGTCTCACATACCGACATGATAATATTTCTTAGTCCTAGAGGTAAATGCAACACAACACACACACACAAATTTGAAAGCACAAAAATAGAATGAAAACTAAATATGCTATAGAATTTTTTAATGTTAATTGATACTAAAGACATTTTGTGTGTGTATGTCTGTTTCTGTGCATGTGTGTGTGTGTGTGTGTGTGTGTCTGTGTGTGTGTGTCTGTGTGTGTCTGTGTGTGTGTGTGTGTCTGTGTGTGTCTGTGTGTGTGTGAGTGTGTCTGTGTGTGTGTGTCTGTGTGTGTGTGTCTATGTGTATATATGCGTCCGTCTGTGTGTCTGTGTGTGCGTCTGTGTGTGTGTGTCTATGTGTATATATGCGTCCGTCTGTGTGTGTGTCTGTGTGTGTGTGTCTATGTGTATATATGTGTCCGTCTGTGTGTGTGTCTGTGTGTGCGTCTGTGTCCATCTGTGTGTGCGTCTGTGTGTATATGTGTACGGGGATATGGAGGTCAGGGGTCAACCTCTGGTGTCATTCTTCAGGTTTGTCCACCTTGGTTTTTGCTATTGTTTTGTTTTTGTTTTTTGACAGGATCTCAGGCTGGCTTGAAGCTTGTCCAGGCAGCTGGCCAGCAAGCCCCAGGGATCTGTCTGCTCCCACCTCCCCAGCTGTGGAATTGCCAGCGCCTCCCATCATGCTTGTCTCTTTTATGTGGGCTCTGGAGGGTCAAACTCAGTCCTCACCCTTGCTTAGCAAGCACTTTAGTGACTGAGCCCAAAATGGTCAATTTTGAAGATCATATTCAATTTAATTTATTCCTGAAGAAACCTAACAATTGCTGAGCTGAAATGTGAACGCCATGTAAATAAACACAGGGTCTTTCTACCTCATTTTTAAGTGGGTGGATCTTTCCCCCTAATTTACTGACTCCAGGTGGCCTTATTGGCGTTCATTAAGCGCAGCGTGGGCCAGGCTCATCCTCTGCAGCGTCTCACTGAAATGTCATATCACCGGGAGAGGAGGGCCTCAGATGTAAAAGGATTTAAAAGCTGCAGCTTCTGGGACAGCCAGACAGTGAGGCCAATCGGGAGGTTAGATCGTCTGAGTGTTTGGCTGCCCTGCTCAAATCTCTGTACCCTATTTAGCTAACCTTGGGTTGGGATTTGTTTATTCTTTACAGCTCTGGCTTGAATGCTTCTTCACTAGAACCCATGTGCTGCCAGCTCAGTTCCCAAAGTCAGGCACTGGTGCTTAGAGGAAGGACCTCCCTAGATCTAGAGGGATTCACGGACCTCTGAAGGTATGGCTCTGTCATAATGGAGCTCTGTCCACCATACTTGCTCTCCCTACATGACTCTCAGTGTCACCTCAGGGCTCCTAAGATTGTCCACCAGCAAAAGTCCCTCAACAGATACAATCCCTTAACCTTGGACTTTTCAGCTTCCAAGCTTCAAGCATCAAGTTCCTTTTTTTTTTCCTTTTCTTTTCTTTTCTTTTTTAATGAATTACCCAGCCTCAGGTATCTTGTTACAGTAGCAGAAATTCTTGACTTCTGGCTTAAGGTCACTGAGCCTTCTGTATTCTAGCCAGGTTCCAGCCACTACCAGGAGCTGTTGTAAATCAAGGCAAAAGCACTAAGAGAGTGTTGTAAAAGTTTATTTTTAGTTATATATAAAATAATTGTTTTATGCACTGTTGGGCGAGGGGTTGTCTGGGGCGTTTTGTATTGTTTGCAGGTGCTGGATTCCTGTAGGGAATGTTTAATTGCTAATGATCTGCATCTGCTATCAGTTGAACTGAGGAGTTTCTGAAAGAATAGAAACACCTGAGCTGAGATGCTCAGGGTCCCACTGTCAATGGAGTATGGCACTGGCCAGGACTGTGGTTCCCTCTGTTGAGGTCTGGCAGAGTTTGCATCTATGAAAATGCCTCCTGTCTTCTTGCTGAGCCATACCATAGGTGTACAATAACAAGAAAGATTTTGTTAGACCATGTTATTCCTCCAGGTGTCTGTAACTCAGAACATGGCCCACATTCACACTGTCAGAGAAATCCATGGCTAAGATGATCACAGGTTCCCTGCTGCCTTTTCTTTTCTTTCTGTCTTTTTTTTGGGGGGGAGGGGGGGGGACGGGGTTCAAGACAGGGTTTCTCTGTTGTAACTCTGGCTGTCCTGGAACTCACTCTGTAGACCAGGCTGGCCTCAGACTCACTGAGAGCCTCCTGCCTCTGTCTCCCCAGTGCTGGGATTAAAGGTTTCCTGCTGCCTTTTCTATACTCCTGCTTAGGGCAAGTTAATAAGATGGGAGTCTTGATTTTATTCCAAAACATAAAGAGCCGGGCATGATGGATCCTGCCTGTAATTCAAGCACTTGGAGGGCTGAAGTACTCAGACTCAAGAACTAGCCTGGGCTACATAGTAAGTTCAAGTCCAACCTGGGCTACCATGTGAGTCCCAGTTAGATGTAAGGGGGAGAGGGAAAGAGGAAGCGGAGAGGGAGGGAGGGAGAGAAGGAGAAGGAGAAGGAAGGAGGGAAAGAAGAGTGGAGGAGAAAAGAATATATATTTCTTAATCCCCCTATTTTTAAAAACTGTTAGCACTGGAATGTGGGTATAATTTGGTATAATCAGCTACTATTCAAAACGTGGTAGCTTTCACAAATTCATTTTATAAATACCACTACAATACATATTTATATAGAACCTTCAACTCATGTGCTCTACATAGAAAAGAGACCTCAAGAATTCACTAGAGTGAAAAGATAGGAACATTTCAAGGGCTGTTGGGGAGCCTCTTCCTGAGTCATCCTGGGGTGATGATTCCACTCAGGCTGTTCTACTTGCGAAGTTCCAAGGATCTCAGGCCTGGAACCATGAGACGACCTTCCTTCAGAGAGCTTGGCCCTGGCTCTAGGCACGGCCACAAATGTGGGGTAACAACTGCGCTAATGTCCCCTGTGCTCTTAAGAGGGCCATTTAGATGAATTCAAGTGAACACATGTCCACTTCAATGAATTGATGCTGCCTGGTCCACGGAGCCCTGTGCCAGGAGGGCATCTGCCAGCCTCACACAGCCCCCTCGCTGTGGGTGACTTGAGAGGCCCAGCCTAGGTCCAGCGCCCAGACCAATCTGAGTGTTAAGTCCTGGACCCAGACCAACAGAGTCCCGAGTGTTTGGACAGTGACCCCCACACACTTTATGACCACAATATGGAAAATGACAGCTCATTATGCTAAGAACAAGTAGACATTCTTCTGCCATTCTGATATTACCTATAAAATATCTTCCAAGTGGCAAGCTTTACTCTGAATACCCCTCTCCTGACAACTCTGAGGCTCCATGGTCTCACCAGAGACCATGGTCTCTCCAGGCAAAGTTCTGGGCACAGAGCAGATGCTTGGTAGATATTCTCTCTGTGTTCCTCTCCCTCTCCCTCTCCCTCTCCCTCTCCCTATCCTCCCCCTTCCCTTAAACAGGATCTCATGGGGCCCAGGCTGACTCCAAACCTATTATGTAGCCAAACTTGGCCTTGAACTTTTGATCCTCCTGCTTCCACTTTCCAAGTACTGGGCTTACAGGCGTGTGCCACCGTGTGTACTTTGTGTGTACTGAGAACTGAACCCAGGCTCTGACAAACACTATCAACTGAGCCACATCCCTAACCCCTTGGAAAATTTTTGAGGGACTCACTTTCTGTTTGAGCCAGACTATTTCCCTATTACCCCCTGCTTTTATTTTGAAATAGGAGTGCATAAAGCCCCATTATTTACTGTTTAAAGAAAATACTCCTGGCTACAGCTCACTGGCCAGTTTGATCCACAGCCTGTTTCTTGTGAGAGGCGCTGAGAATGACTTGAGCATGTTTAAATCCTAGAGCCAATCAGAACAGCGGTAATACTTCAGGACACTCGGAAAGTAAACAGAAACGTAATTTGACTCTGCACAGTTGAGGCTGAATGGAGGACCCCCCAACAGTTCACAACCATATTTTCCCAGCTGCTTTCCAGTCAAGCAGGGGTCAAGCTGCATGGCTACAACAGAGTTAGCACGGTTGGCAAAGCTTATATTTCTTAGTGTTTGACCTTTCTGGGACAAAGTTGCTGAGCCTGATGTGGAGAATTTGTCTTACTTAAAATATCTAATAGCTGAACGAAGCAAAGAAAAACACAAACAAGGACAATCCGTATGGAGGCCCCGCAAGGAAGTGAATAGATCCTTGTACGTGGAAAGCTGTCATGCACCCTCCGTCCTGGTTTTCATCTGCACTTGACTTTTATAGTGTGCTGGGATGGAGAGATGGCTCAGGGCACTTGTTGCTCTTCCAGAGGACCCGGGTTCAGTTCCCAGTACCTTGATGTAACCGCCCATAACTACAGTTCCAGGATATCTGATGCCCAGCTCTGACCTCCTCAGGCACCAGGTGCCTATGTGGTACGCACACACACATACAGGCAAAAGTGCTCATACTCATAAAATAAAATAAATCTTTAAAAAGTTTTTTAAAAATACATGTGTGCCAGAGATGGCAAGCGTAGTTGCTCAAAGAAACAGAGTAGGATGCAGGTTCGATGTGTGAGCTAGAATAATGTGTTATGCAGATAAGAAAATGTACCAAGGCATGTAATTAATTAATTGATATAATAGGATAACAGAGTATGTGTCCTAGACATAGACTATAATGCATATGTATTTTACATAAGCAATTTATATGTAATACCATGTGTCCCAGAAATACGATATCATAAATATATATAAGTAAATAAATAATAAGATAGCATACGTTCTAGAAACAGCCAGTGATTCCAGAGAGCCGTTGAGCTGGGGTGACACAGGCTTCCTCCCCTGCTGCTAATTCTCTAATGACAGAGGTGGGATTGACTTTCAGGAGAAATTTAAAAGGCATCAGCCTCTAAACACAGCAGGGCCCCTCCTGCCCGCCCCTCCTCCCCCACCCTCCGCCGCGGTAAAGGTTGTACCAGTTAATGGATTTCAAAGTCAAGAATCTAATGCTAATCTAAGTATTTGCTTATACGCTCTCCGAAGTCTCCACAGATTAGGTTTGGGAGTATTTCCATAGATCATATCTGCATAATCTAATAGAGATGACTTCAGGAGTGCAGAAGATGCCTTCCTGCGCTACGCTTGCCAAGGCACCGCGCCTGTCTCGTCGGTAGCATTAGGGAAGCAGGCGTTTTTGTTTGAAGTCTCAAAATTTTTTCATCCAATTTCCGGAACAATGCTGAAGGGTTTTAGAGAATGTTCTGTTTCCGTTGGGAAGGCTCTATCTTGGCAAAAGCAACAGGGGAGAGATGGCGGGTCCCAAGGATAAGCGAGAGACAGGCGCCCCAGGAAAGTTTATGTAATGTAATTAACTTTGTTAAAGGACGCTCAGGAGTCATGTGATTTCCATCTCCAGGGAGCTTAACACATCACCCACACGAGGTCCCACTTATTTAAATACTTCCCTTTAAAAATGTGCAATGGGCTCATAACTTCACCAGCACCCACCCTCCTCCTCGGCTGAAATGGGAGACTCATGACTGGGATCAAACGGAGTCCCTTTGCCTTTCCTCTTGACAAGAGAGCCAGGGCAGAGCTGTCTCCTTCCCCACTTCCAGCTAGCAACAGGGGACTCCGGAGAGATTTCCCTAAGCTTTGTAGGAGATCGGAAAAGATTAGACTCTTAAAACTTCAATTCTCCTAATGTAAGCAATTTCTTTCCCTGGGTGGAGCAGGTCATTGCGGGCATAGTGGGCGGGGGTGGAGAGGCCAGTATCGTGCAAGCTCAGTTGTACCCTTAAACACCCACCCCTGTGGGCTTGGGGTCCTCAAATGGCCTCTCAGGGTTGCCCTTTCCTTGAGTGTAAATTATGTCTGTACCTTTGCCTTCTTCCGCAGTAACACAGGCCTCATGATGAGGAGCAGGTCCTGCCAGCACTGTGTGACAGAAACAGCCAAATCCTGACCTTGGACGAGCTGCGCAGAGCTCACCTCCCTCTCTGCAGCTCATGCTGGGGGTGGGAGGCACAGGGACAGATCAGAGGCGAGGCCTCAGACACCTGAAGCATTCACTGCCTAGCAGCATGGAGTACAGGAAGAACCCAAGAAAGAAGACTCAAAATTGAAGGGATGGGGCCAGGGCTTCTTTAGAGTCACCTTGCTGAGCACAGACAAGGAAAGACCAGACCTTGGCTGAACCAGGGAGAAGGAAGAGCAGGAGCGAGAGCTCAAGGCAGGCCCAGTAGGTGCGGAAAAGGCCAAGAACTGTGTAGGACACACCTGAACAAAGAGATAAGGTGGCGCAGGAGTGGAGTCTAGACGCAGGCCTGGTGGCACGAGCCTGTCATCTCAGACACCAAGGATCTGAGGCAGGAGGATTTCAAAGGTTCAAGGCCAACCTGGGCTACACAGCAAAACCCAACTCAAAATGAAAAGTAAAAATGGCTGACGATGTAGCTCAGAGGTAGAGTACTTGCAGAGCATGAGTAAGGCCCTGGGTTCAGTCCTCAGTACCAGAAAAATAAGCAAATAGAAGAAAAGAAAGAACACGGAGTAACAGAGAGAGCTCAGGTGATGCTGGGCTCTGTGGGCTGCGAAAGAGAATTGATCTTTATCCCAGGGACGGCTGAATATTGAAAATGAAACTGATACATGAATAAATGAACGTGGAAGAATGAATGGGGCCCATGAAAGAACTTTTTGAAAGCTTTATGTCAGTACGTACACATACACACACACATGCACATACACACACACACTTGCACACACATACACACATGCACATGCATATGCACACATACACACACACGGACACACACACACATATAAGCACACATATACACACACATGCACACACACACACATATACATACACATGCACACATGTACACACATACACACACATGCATATGCACACATACGCACACATATATACACACATGTGCACATACATACACACATATACACACATGCATATGCACACATACACACATGCACACACACACACACACACACACACACACATACAGCTATGTGTTTTCAGTCTGTTTATTTTCAACAAGCCCAAATACAAGGAGAAGTTCAGCCTGGGTCAGATTCAGTGAGCTAAAAGGACCTCAGCCAGGGCCATGCAGGAGACTTGCCTGTAAGGAAGGTGAGGGAATCTGGTAGACAGTCACCCTTCCAAAGGCAAGAGCTCGCAGTGTGGCCTTTCAGAGAGGCACCTGGACAGCCATGTCTCAGGACTAGTACAAGTGGTGAGCGCTCTGAAGACAGCTCTCATGAATGGATCTGTGTCGCATTAATAAGGCCCTGCAGCCTGGAACTGAGTTCCAGAGAGACACAGAGTTAGCACATGCTGGATCTAGAGACTCAGAAGATAGAGCCCACTGGGGTCAAAGAAGCATATGCAAACATGTGTGTAAATATCATGAATAAATGGTATAAATGCATGTAAATATCATGCATAAATGGCACGTAATAGGCAAACTTCCATGACACCCACAAAGGAAATTAAACTTTTATCCAAAACTAGGGATTTTTTTTAATTTCACAAAATTTTAGCTTGAAAAACTATTTTTCTCATTTATAAATAACCTTTATAAACATATTTCTTATAAACTATGTACTAAAAGTTATTCATCCCCAATGCCTACAGCATGCCTGGGTGCCTGTGGGATGTCTGAGTCCCTGCGTGTGTGGGCAGTGAAGCTGAACTTCACGTTGAACTTTGCCAGGTTTAATCTCAGGCTAATCTAGGCCACAATCTGAGCTGCCTACTTCCACCGAAACCCATGGTCATGCCGTGGTCCAAGCTCCCGCCACACAGGCTTGACTTATTTTATTTCTTTTATTTCTTCCCCTCCCCCCCTCTTTTATCTTGTAGGTTGGTTGGTTTGTTGGAGGGCACAGGGGTGGGAGGGTGGCACAGGGAGGAATGGGAAGAGGACGTGATGGAGATGCAGCGTACGAAACTCAAGTAATTCATAAAAGTATTACGTTTTTTAAAAAAAGTCATTCGTCCCAAGTTTTCAAGCAGGCAAAACACATCAGGGAGAAGCGCTTCCCTTTTATTCTTTTTCTTTCTTTCTTATTGTTTTTGGTTTGGCTTGGTTTGGTTTTGGCTTTGAGACAGTGTCTCACTGTGTAGCTTTGGCTGGCCTGGAACTCACTATGCAGACCAAGCTGACATCAGACCTGCCTCCCCACAATGGGAATCACAGTGTGCCACCATGGCCAGCCCAGGGTCGGGGCAGGACCAGTTACCCATGGTGTTTGGTTGATGTTGTCAATGTAATAGACTCTCGAATCACCTGGGAGATGAGCCTCTGTGCATACCCGTCAGGGCTTACCTTAATCACACGCATTGATACAAGAGCACTCACCTTAATTTTGTGTGGTGCCATTCCTGACTAGGGAGATCTGGACTGTGTAAAATGGAGAAAGAGAGCTGATCTCTGGAATGACAGCATGTGCTGGGAGCTCTTGTTCCTTCATATTCCTTAAAGCTACCCTTTAAAGCTACCCTCAACAGCCTCTAAAAGCAGTCAGTCACACAATAGGTACTTTCTGTGAAAGGTTTCACACAAGATCTAGAAGTGAGAGAAGCAGCACCCATTTCTGCCCTGTGGCCCCTTCGAAGTCTGGCACCTGACTTTCTAGGTGCCATAGGCAGCCCCTGATTGCCTCTCTGTTCTGCACAACAGGGGCTGAAACTATCCCAGTGAGGCTCCTGCAGCTCCTGACTTCCTGGGCTACAACAATGGCTTCCCTGTGGTTCTGAAAACTCCTGAGGCCCTGAGGTAGCATCTCTGCCTGCTTTAGCTACTTAACCTTGTGTACAGCTGTAGAGCTGTTCCTGAGAACAATGTTAGGCGTTCATTTCTCTGATCCCAGCATGGTTGATGACCCCGACCTTGGTTCTTGGTCTCAGTTGCCCCTTGGCACCTGTTCCTCTTTGCTAACGTCAGAATTACATGAAATAGATCACCAAATGGAAGAAAAGGCTTTCCATCACTGGTGGCAAGGAGCAGAGAGCTGAAAGTCAACTGTGTAAGATAGAGGGGACCCCGCTTATCCATGAGTTAGCAGTTAGCGAGCTAACCCTACCCTGAGGCTCTGGAGTCAAGCACCTGCAGAGACCCAGAACTAAGGTAAGGATCTCTTCTACTTTCTCCCCTGAATGAACATTTTACTCCCTTCCAGAAATTAGCCTGTGTCTGCCAGCCTGAGGCAAGTCCAAGTTCAAAGCCAAAATCCATCCTGCCTGTAGGCTTAAAGAACACAAGAAAACCAGAAACTGCCCAGGATGACAAATGAGCATGTCCTCAGTGCACAGCACATAGCCAGCTCTCCAGAGGGATCAGGATAGCGAACTCTGTTGTGCACCACCCTCCCGTGGGCAGCCCCTCCCCTCTCCTGGCAGAGCCAGGCTTGCTCCGCTGTTTCTCCTTCCTAGCCTGCTCTTCCTTGCAGCATCAGCCACTCAGCGGCTGACTTTACAGCAGGAGTCGCTCTCCAAAGACAATCTATATTCCAATGAGCTAGAAATTATCAGTTCCTTACGTTGCTCAAGTCCCGCTTTGGGTCTACGTCAGCAAAAGTCTGGGCGATGAGCTATGAGATAGTTGCCGCCCCCTCTTCAACGTGCCTATTTCTGTCACCTGTAACAACCAGAGTAAAGAGAGGAAATTGTCATCTCTCCGTGGGACCCCAAGTTGGTGTCAGCCTGGGAGGGCATGTGACTTCTGGTTGGTCAGACACAGTTCCAAAGCCTTGAGTCTGAAATTGCAAACCTGAGAAAGTGGGGAGACACGGAGGGCACGCAGCTTCCGTTACCGTCTCAGACACAACCCTCGTGTTCATCTGCCATTGCCCATGGGACAGCGGGCAGAATGGTGGCCACTACTCATGTTTCATTCTCCCTGTGAAATCATGGCCTGAGTCCGAGGACCATGAAGGAAAAGACTCCCCTGGACCAGCAGGCAGGGTTCAATGGACTCTCCTGAATGCTTGAGAGT
This sequence comes from Cricetomys ansorgei, assembly GCA_026225945.1. Lineage (NCBI taxonomy): Eukaryota > Metazoa > Chordata > Mammalia > Rodentia > Nesomyidae > Cricetomys > Cricetomys ansorgei. Next base: position 1,787,293 of record JAMJFZ010002669.1, on the reverse strand, counting down.
GGGGTGCTTTCCTGGCCACAGTCATCTCAAGAGAAAGAGCAGAGCAGAAGAGGAACTGAGAGGTCCAGCGCCCCCTAGTGGTGGAGTCACTGGCATCACCTCTCTGATTAACGTCAAGTACTCGCTTTCCCAGAAACCCTTGTTTCCTCACGCCATTTAACGAACCAATCCAGTATTCAAGTTCTGACCAATCAGAGAGATCTCCTGTTTCCTTTAAAAAGCCCAGGTGGCCAGCTTTCTGGGTCACAATTTTAACAAGTGATTGATTCCTATAATTACCACCACCGCCACCCCTGCCTCAGTGAAATAAACGCATCATTGCTGCTTCCATACTTGACTGATGGTCTCTCGTGTGGCGATTTCAGACTCAACAGAACGAGGGAACACAGGCCTCTGTGAGACCTGGGAAAGGAAAAGATGAACTCAACGAGCCTCCAGGACACTGGGAGTCAGCCTAGGGACGCCTGGAGCAGAATTCCGACCTATGGAGGAGTAAGAAAATGAAGCTTCTTCGGTCACTAAATATCCAGTACCTTGTTCATCAGCATGGGAAACTGGTGTGCCTGAGCTCTTAGCACTCCCCAGCCGCAAGGAAGTCAGGAACGTAGGACTAGCTGGCCTGTTCCTTCCTTGATTGGAAGAATGCCTCCTTCACCCATCCAGGTGTGGTGGTTGAACAGGAATGTCCCTCAAAGGCTCAGAGATTTGAATGCTTGGTCATTAGGGAGTGGCACTGCTTGACAGGGATTAGGAGGCGTGGCCTTGTTGAAGGAAGTGTGTCACTGGGGGTGGATTTGAGGTTTCAAATGCTCAAGCCAGGCCCAATGTCTCTCTCTCCCTGTTGTCTGCTGATCCAGACATACAACTCTCAGCTACCTCTCTATAGTCTGCCTGTGTGCCACCTGTTTCCTGCCACGATGATAATGGACTAAGCCACTTGAATATAAGCTAGCCCCAATTACATGCTTTCTTTTATAAAGCGTTTTATAAAGTCATGGTCTCACTTCACAGCAATAGAGCAGTGACTAAGAAATCCGAAATATGAGCCTCAGGCTCTCTCTGTGCCTACCCAAGCCACATTCACAAGTATAGTGGAATATTAAAACTTATTCTCAAATATTATAAAGCTACATACACTTCTGTGCAGTAATAAGAATTGTGAACAGCTGCTGTGTCTGGCAGCCAGAGCTACTGCTAGGTCACCTTAGATGTGGGAACTAGCTTCTTGGGTGTGGATTCTGGAATACAGAACGAATGCTAGTTTGGAGCACCAACATTTGTCTAGTCAACGGCCCGTGGGTGGAACAATTGTTGTTCAGATTTGACTTTGCCCACTGAGACCTTTGTGTTGAAAGCTCCAGATTGTATTAATGCTAATGAAGTAACCTGATGGTCTCCTCCCTCAGCCTAAGCACTGGTCAAGGAACACCTTGCCCAAGGTTTTGACTTGGCCTATAAAAAGGCACTCCCAGTAAGTAGGTCAGTTGAAGTTGGAAGTCGGTGCACCATGGAAGTTCTATTCATTAAGAGTTAAGACCTTTGTATGAGTGGGTGGTGCTGGTTGTCAATAAAATACCTAGATGCCACTTGCTCTGGGTCAGTCCATGAGAAAGACTCGACCCTCTGCAATGGTACAGGCTTATACACCATGATTGTCTCCTGTCCCCTGAATGAACCCACACAAGATATTAATATTTCTATCTACACACAGGCAAAGCTTTCTCCATACTAGAAACCTGGCCAGCAGAGGCAGGGCAGAGTCCAGCATCACGCCCCCTAGGATACCTGATGGAAGCTGGAGCCCAGGTACCTTCTCACCTCAGGCCTTCAAGCTGATTAAGTCAGTTAGTCACATCAACTTCAACCACCACCTAAGAAAAATCAGTGTGGGGCGTCAACAATCCACAGGCCGGGAAGATGGCTAAATCAGTAAGGTGCTTGCTGAGTCCAATCCCTATCACCCACATAAAAATGCAAGCATGGTGGTGCCCATTTGTAATTCCAATGATGGGGAGGTGGAGACAGACTGATCCTTGGGGCTCACTGGCCGGCCAGTCTACTGGGCAACTTCCAGGCCTGTCTCAAAGACAGACAGCCCAGAAGAATGGCACCCAAGGTGTTTCTCTGGTCTCTGTGTGCATACACAAACACATGCACACCTGCACACACTCAGACACGCCTGTACGCACAACAACAAACATACTAAGGCCAGGTATTCTCACAGCACATGGCCTGGAGGCAGCATCCTGTTCATCACGCTTCCATTGTTGGGTCCACGAAGTAGCTCAAGTAGATGCTGAGAGAAGCATGTGGCCAATTTAAAGTTTAAGCAGTTTATTTCCCACGGGATACATACTGACATGCCAGAGCTGACCAATTGAAAAAACATGGCAGCCCTGAAAGCTGGCCAGGCGGGGCCTTTGAAACCAAACAGTGTCTAGGGGATCTCTGATTGGTCAGGACCTGAATACTGGATTGGCTCGTTATATCTCACAAGGAAGCAAGGGCTTCTGGGAAAGCGACTACTTGACAGTAAGCAGAGAAGCAAGGTCAGTGCCACCCACCACTAGGGGGCGCTGGTCCTCTCGCCGTCACCATTTTTCACGTTTCTTCCATCCAGGGGAGCAACAAGAGACCACAACACACCAAGCCTGCACTTCCAATATACTGTTCCCATCTTATGGATGGCAAAACTGAGGCTATCAATCACTTGGCAGAGATCACGCTGCCATCATGCTGGCTTTGACCTTCAACTATGGAGTTTAGTTTCCCCACTAATTGTACTAATGTAAGTGACTCACCTCATCTGGGAGATTGTCTGTGTGTGGGCTCATGACTGAGAAAAAGCAAGAGGAGGAAACGGGGACCAGTCCCAACCTGACTGATTTCCCAGTGCCCAGCCATTCTTCACCAGCCCCAGGTGTTTCCTTCAGTCCTGGGTGAGTGGCTGATCTTCCAACACACTGTACTTCTCCTTCTGTGTCCTCTGGGCCTTCTGTACCCCTGTCCCCCTTTCCCCTGCTCCCATGTGTGTTTTTAAAAGGTAAACAGAGATGTCATCAACCTGCACAAGACAAGGACTCATTTCCCAAGTACTGGAGTGGCTGGAGCTCGCTATGCGATCCCTTAGACCAGCGGTTCTCAGCCTTCCTAACGCTGTGACCCTTTAATACAGTGCATGCCGTGGTGACCCCCAACCATAAAATTATTTCCATTGCTAATTCATAACTGTAATTTTACTGCTGTTATGTATCGTGATGTAAATATCTGATATGCAGGATGGTCTTCAGCAACCCTTGTGAAAGAGCCATTTGACCACCGAAAAGGTCTGGACCCAGAGGTTGAGAACTGCTGCTAAGATCTTCGCCCCAGCAAAGCTAGCCAGGTGACCTCTGATCTGAGTCCCCTTCGCTTCCGCCTCTCTCAGGCACCACTTTCCTGGTCCAGCATCACCTCTTGCCTTTCTGTGGTCTCTCTTGTCCTTGTTATCTGGGACAAGCAGTCTGACAGGTGCTATGTCACCTCCCTGGGAGGCTCCCTGATGACAGCCAGAGCTTACACCTTTAGATGTCACTGCCCGGCAAACAAGGCATGGTAAGAGACGAGTGCATCTGAGGGTATCTGATTACCTGAGTAACACGGTCCTCCACATCCTTCAGGACTTAGAAGTCACGGGAAAGGAAGAACTAGGATTCCCCAACTTTAGCCTAGGGCCTGGCGGAGTTGTTTTTGGTGTCTAATCTGCAGGGTCTGTGTTCTCAGCCCTCAGATTATCTGTTTACCCCTAAGATGTAAAAGGGTCAAGATTCAGCGAGCGCACCCTTTGCTGTGCAGGTTAATGACACCCCAGCACAAAGCACCTGCTCAATAGAGGCGAATCCCTCCTTCCTCTTCCTGAGCTCTCATTTACTAATTCCAAACTCTGTAGATCCCCCAGTAAAGACGAAACTGGCCCTGGGGACAAGGGGGACTCACAAGTAGCATGTGCCTTGGGAAGGTGGGAAGGGCACGAACAGAGAGGAGCCGGGATGTTATCTTTAATCCTCACAAGAGCTTCTCAAATTGGCTAATCTCATTCTGTTTCACCAATGAGAAAAAAGGATTAGCCAGGCGAGCCTGCTGGGCAAGGTCATGAGCCACAAAGAGACAGGGCTTCCTCTTCTTTCAGAGCCTGCTTGCTCTTGCCATCTCTTCAATAAGCCCCTCACCTGACATTTCTCTGTGAGTTTGGGGGGCCCTCCTGCAGCTCCCCCAAACCCACACAACTCTCCTGCTACCTTGGCCCATCCCTGGCTCCCACCTTTCTGTTGGTTTAGAGACCGAGTATATCACACCACACATCACAAGACTAGCATGGTACTGGGAGCTTCACCTGGTTAAAAACAGCATTCAAGCCCGCTGGAATCATGACTTCAAATCTCTTGGGTGGTCAGTTTTTCACTCCCTAAGCTATGAGTTCTTGCCACTTCCTTAACAAGCTACATCACACATAGCACTAGTGACTACCCAGTATTCAACGCAATTCCCATTTGCAGGTGTGAATGCCATGTGCACTGGGGAAACTAAAAGAGAGATGGTCTGAGCACCCTCCCCCAGGGCAAGCCAGTACTAGCCAGGTCAGGAAATAAGAGCAAGGCCCGTGTGAATACAATCCCGGGACGGACAAGCAAACGGTTGTATCAGAAGACTCCTGACAGGTGGACCTGCACATGCCTGACAGAGTCCTGCCTGCGTCTTCGTGTCCAGATCCCAAGGCTCAAGCTTGCCTCTAGTGCCTTCCTCTCTCCGTGCAGGAACAAAGAGACGAACTCCTTCATTAGTTAGACCTCTGCAGAGTTCTAAATCAAACCACAGCGTTCAAATTTTAAAAGTTTGATCAGCTGAGAAATAAGGATATTAAATATGATTAAATATGATTGCAGTTGAGGGTACAGACTGCTCTTCCATTACTCGCTTTGATTAAAAAAAGCTATCTGAGCTGCGAGGCTGAAAAGTTAAATGCGACAAGAAAAAAATAAAAAAAGCTGGTGAATCTGCTGTCAGTCCCACTTTTTGGAAGAAAATCGTATTGTTCAAGAAGCATTCGTCACCACGTCGAGAACACGCGAGCTAGCATCGGAAGCGAATATTCTCCTCTCCCCCATAATTGCTGAGAATAAGCGCGGTAACAATGACTAAAAAGTTATCCCCATGATTCTTGAGGGAACACGAGAGAGGCTACCGTTCGGGATGACGCACAGACAGGAAGCCGTGGCTCCTACACCGGGATTTAATCGGAGCCACGCTGGACTTTAAACAGTAATAAAGTTCTTTGTCCTCAAGTTCTGAGGGGAAACCGCCCACAATACTGTGCGGATTATAAGACCTGAGTGACCGCTCTCGTCTGTCTTTTTGCCTGTAAATGATTGTTTTTTCCAGCTGCTCCGAGCATCTCCCGTGTCTCCCCCTTACCCCCTGGGATTGTGCCGAGGATGCTGAACTTTGGGGACTTTTCGGGATGGCTTGGACATTCCGAGATCAAAATGAATTAGGACAAAAGAGTCCCGTGGTGAAGAGCAGAGAGGGTCTTTACAGCAACACCAAAAGTCATCTTTAGAGATGAAATAAATGCCAAAAATTTGAGAGAGAGAGAGGGAGAGAGAGAGAGAGAGGGAGAGAGAGAGGGAGAGAGAGAGGGAGGGAGAGAGAGCGCTCTCCTAGGTAATAATAGCTCACTTATCTCAACCTTCTAATTGAAGAGTTGGCTGGGGCTCAAACACGGTCCTGACCAACTGCAGCCCTGGGGACGTCACCAGAGAGAAAAACGATGGACCACAGATGAGTCTGTCATCAGGGAAGGAGGAAACCACTGGAGTGGGGGTGGCGGGCCACAAAAGGATTTCTTTCAAAATCCATTGAAGGCAGAAATTATGGAGAAGTCTACCAAAACCAGAACCCAGAGGTGGCTTTAGAAAATTAAGACTGAACCCTTGGCTTGAATGACACGTGGTCAAGAGAAGGAGTCACCGTTTCTCCCAAGGCCATGACAGTGGAGACTTGCATCCCAGCACTCGGGAAGCGGAAGCTGGAGGATCTCAGGTTTGAAACTAGTCTGAGAGCTACAGGGTGAGTTCTAGGCCAACCTGGACTACAGTGCAAAACCTTGTCTCAAAAACAAACAAAAAGAGATAAGTTGAATTGGGGCTAAACACCAAGTAATCCTTTAGTGAAAATATGCCCTGTGCAATATTCGGTCCATGCCTATAATCTGAACAGCATTTGTTGCCTGTCTGAATCCCAGGCCACCCTATACTTTACCTGCTTGCAGTCCGAGGCAGAGGCCTGTGTCAGACTAGTTTGTCTTCTCTGCACTTGTTCCAAGGGGCCCTAGAACTAGGCTCTGAACACCCTCAGGAGACTCTAGCTAGGCTGGGTTTCAGACCTGCTTTTGGCCTCTTACTCTGTCTAGATGAGGAAGATGATGGGAATCCTTGTCCCCGTTGGAAGCCGCACGTCAAGGCTGCATGCTGGGCTGGGTGCTGCTAGGCAGTTCCAAGGGCAAGGACTTGCAGGGCTCTCTCCTTAGCAGAGACCTCCACTATGTGAGTGACAGAGCAAGCAAGAAGGAGTACCAAACTTAGGAGTGCCTTGAAGGGCTCAGGAAATGGCTCCATCCATAAGACGGAGCCATGCATTAAAGGCATGAAGACCTGAGTTCTGATGCCCAAGACCCATAATTTTTAAAATGGTTGTGGCGGTAACACCCGCAATGTCAGCGATGGACGAAGTGGAAGGCAGAGGCGGGCAGGACCCAGAGGCAAATGGCCAGCCTGGCCAGGGTAGCAAAGCACTTGCGGGTCAAAGACCTGTCTCCAAATGGGCTCTCTGACCAGGTACCCCCAGTTTTGAAAGATTTATTTTTTTAAAAGATTTATTTCATTATTTGAATTATGTATATGTATGGGGTGGGTGGGTATGTGCCTGAGAGTGCCAGGGTCCTCCTAGGCTAGAGGCATCAAATACCCTTGGGGCTGGAGTTACAGGGAATTGTGAACCACTCAATAGCAACTATGGAAGACTAGTGCACACTCCTCACCACTAAGCCATCTCTCAAGGCCCCAGGAACCTGCCCTTTTAACAAACCACCACCCCACCCCACCCTGTGCCAGGGGGTCCCTATTCAAAGACGTTCTCTAAAAAACACTGTCTGAGTTCTAAATTCCCCACCCAATCAGTCAGAGGAAGGCATTGTTTTTAAATATAAAATGAAAAGCATTTTCTCCAAAGACCACACCATTCATGAATTCGGCCTTGCACAATTTGCCCGTGGGCAGTTTCTGTCTTAACGGCGTGATGTCCAAATCAGAGTGAGAAGTCAAATGTCTGCGCACGTGGGTCTCTCTTAGAGACGTCTACTTCTCGTCTCTGCCTGTATTTTTGTTTCTGGTGTGTAATATAATTTTCCCCACGATGAAGAATTATAAATTCCATAAAAGGGCTATGAATTCTTTGTAATGCTTTACTGATCGGCACATCTGATATTTCTGTACTTGCAAGATGAGTGTAATTACGGAATTTTAGAATCACAATAGAAAATTATAAGATGAAAATAATTATGGAACTTCAGAATTATAATGGAAAGGGAAAAGGCGGGCTTAAAACGTAAGCGTTGCTCGAACAGGCATTTTCTATACTCTCTCCTAGTTAAGTACGCAAGAAATAACGCTCTCCTAGATGTACTTTATAGATATTAAATATAATATTATTAAATCCACATGGGGAGACGGCTCAGAGGGGAAGCCTGGCATGGTGGTGCACACTTATAATCCCCCACGATGGGGAGGCGGAGATGAGCAGATCCCTGAGGCCTTGACACCTAGCTAGCTTAGCCTTGTTGAGTTCCAGGCCAGTTCTAAGAAGAAAAGCCAAGCTAGACGGCTCCTGAGAAATGATACCCAAGGTTGTCTTCAGTCCTCCACGTGCACGAACACGAGACAAATCCATATGTGATGTCATCAGAAACACCTTCCCGGATGCTAGTGACGTAAGACTAGCATGAACCTGTGTCAGAATCAGAGCAAGATCGTCACCACAGTGCTTGGAAAGTTCCAGGTGACCTAGACTCCTTGTCAGAACAGGCATGTTTTCCCGTGACTCGAGTACCTTTATCTATGTGTTAAAGGCCTGCAGGAAACCACACGGTGCGCATTCTACAGGTGGATGGGCAGGGGGGAGAGGGCTTTTCCCAGTAGGCTGATGAGGGGTCTTCACTAGAATGTAACATTTTTGTTTTGTTTTAAAGATTTTTCTTTTTTATCATTTTGATTACGTGTACGTGCGTGTGTTTGTGTGTGGCTACGTGCATGTGAGTGCAGAGGCCAGCGGCCTCTCCCTGGAGATAGGTGAGCTGCACTATTTGGGTGCTGAGAACCAAACTCAGTTCCTCTGTAAGAGCAGTGACTGTTCTCAGTCCTAACCACTGAGCCCTCTCTCCAGCCCCTTACTTTACATTTTTAATCTTCCATTGTATAATTTTCTTAAGAAGGACTCTGAGATGACTTCACGGATAAAAACAGTTGCTGCCAAGCCTGACACGCTGAGTTGGATTCCCGTGACTCATGTAAAATGCCAGCTTCGGTGGCAGGAATCTGAAATCCCAGCACTCCTACGGCAAGAGAGGCGGAGACCAGAGAATCAATCATCCAGAAGCTCATGTACACAGATAGCAGCAGAAATGCAAGAGAGCTCTGCCTCAGAAACAAGGTGGAAGGTGGGGTCTGACTCCCCAAAGATACTTCTGACCTCCACACATGCATCATGCCGTGTGCACACCTGCACTCGTACATACATACATACACACACATACATACATACATACATGTAAGATATCCAGGACAGGTATCTTGGTGGGGGAGGCATACTTACAGAGAAGACGAACACATGAGACAGTGCCTGGTGGAGGAAGACCCACTCTGAGTGCAGATAGCAACTTACAATAGGCCAGTGGCCGGGATGGTAGAGTTGAAGGAAGGCCCAGTGGGTGTGCATGCAAGTCCCTTTATGCAAGGGTGTGTGCACGGGTTCCTCCACCACTTGCTTGCAGTGGTCTCTGACTTCTCCAGCCTTCCAGTGTGAACTCAATACCAGTGACTAGCCATGGAGTTTCTAGGCTTTCCTCTGCCAGATTGGAGTCTGTTGAAGCATCCAGTTTCTTGGACTGACAGATGCCTGTTCCTGGACCTCTCCAGCAAACAAACAGTCATTCTTGGACCACCCTGCTCCATCGTGGAAGCCAGTCTACTAAATTCCCTCTGTAAGATACGCACACATTCTGTTGGTTCTGTTCCCCCAGAGAACCCTGCCTAACACAGCTCCCAAGGGCTGGTCATCAAACTGGAGCCAGACAGGGACCCAGGAGGTAGAGGACAGCTCCCAATACACTGTCATCTAGCCCAAAGGGTCTGTGAATTTTCCTGTGGTGGGTGCAGCCAGGGGCTCCTTAGATTTGTGGTGCTCACTATGGCAGCTACTCAGCTCCCTCATTGTGGACAGAAAGCAGGTATGGCTGGAAGTAGCAAGAACTCTATCACCAAAAGAGCCAGGCAACCCTGAGGCTTGAGGTTGCTAATCTATGATCTAAAAAACAACTGGGAGAAACTGGAGCTGACAGTAAACTTTGAGTTGTTTTATTTTGTTGGTTGTTGTTTGGGAGGTTGTTTGGTTAGTTTTCATGTGTTTATATGTGTGAGTGTGTGTGTATGTATGTGTGTGGGGGGGGGGTGGGTGTGTCTATGTGTCTGCGTGTCTCTGTGTGTGTGTCCATGGGGTTGTCCTTGTGTGCATGCACATGAGGACAGTCTTGGGAGTCATCCTCAGACACACCATCCACCTCCTTTGAGGCAGGGTCTCTCTCTTGCCAGGCTTACCAAGTAGGCTAGACTTGCTGGCTGGCCAGTAAGCCCCAGGGACCTCCTATCTTTGGATCCCCAGCCTAGGATTCTAATCTATACTACCATGCTGAGTTTTTTATATGGGTTCTGAGAATGGAACTCAGGCCCTCAACTACCAAGGCAAGTAGTTTACCAACTGAGCCATCCCCTAGCCTGGTTTTATTGTTTTTTTGAAGCAGGATCTGGCTGTGTATCCTGGGTTAGCCTCAAACTCACAATCTTCCTGCCTCACCTTTCCAATAGTGGAATTACAGGCATGCACTTTTGGTCCTAATTGTCTCTCTGTTAACCTTTTCCATCTCCAGCTGGCCTGTGTGAAGACTTCTCTCCTTCTGGGAACTCCCTGAAGCCCTGGGAGACACTGGTGAAAGCAACAAGTATTTGTTCTATAGAATATAAACTGAATGTGCCCCGTTTCCAGTGGAGGGCACTAAGAAGTCTGTGACATATACCCCATGTAGCAGTAAGTCACTTCCGTTGGCTGGAGACCCACATTCCTAGGCTGCACACACACAGGGGAGGGAAGGAGGGAGGCCGTGGAGTTAGACATGTCACCTACCTGGTGCTTATGTAAAACACTACAATTTCTCTTTCCCTCCTGGTACAAAGCCTTCTCATAAATGTACAAATGGTGTCTGGACATTGAAATTGGCAGGGTTTACAGAGAGGTGCCATCACCCCTGCCTGGGCTCCCATTAAGAAGCTCCACTCTCCTGAGAGTCAGCTCTAGCCTCCAGCCTCCTTCTTCCCACCTCTATTGCATTAGCCTCTCCCCTGCTCCATCCATTCATACTTCCTACTCACATTGGAACCCTGAAAACGCTTGGCTCACGGACATCCCGGATGATGGGAACATTCATTTTATTTATTTAAAGCTTGGCTGCCCCACCAGTCTCCTGAGAGAAAGCATCTCATATCCACAGGACTGCACGTACCTCTGCAAGAGTGTGGGTTCCAAGACTGTTGCCTTTGAGGCAAGGCTAAAAGCACTTTCTCAGATGTAAGGACCCAGGCACGCTACCACGGGGGTGTAATGTTAGCACTGCCATTAAGGTAATACGCACAGCCGTTTCAAATGAGTAGATCAAATGATGGGTCTCCACCTGACTCAAGGCTCCAGTCATTACAGCCAGAGCTGGGCATGGGGAGAAAGGCTGTGTCATTCTTTCTGTCTGCGACACGATCTTCGCTGTGATGGCCCTGGACCGCACTAGGCACCTCAGCCTTCCCTCTGGCTCTATTGCTTTAAAGTTCATGGGGCTGTGCAAAGAGAGCCCAAGACACCAAAGAGGAGGAGAACACTGACCCTGGGTGAGCTGATCTGTGGGAGCCTTTGACAAAGGCTGGGACCAGGTGCTGGGACCTGTCTGGACCATGGATGCAGAGGGACCAATCAAAGTTCAGAAAGCAGGACTGGGAAGATGGAGGACTCAGTCCATGAAGTGCTTACCACACAGGACGGGGACCTAAATTCAATACCCAGAAGCCATGTGAAAATTCTGTAATCCAGCACCAGGGACTGAGGAGGAGAGGCGCAGAGACATGGAGCGGTCTGGGAAGTTAACTCCTCGGTAGCACGCACACAATGTCCCTGAGAAGATGAGCAAACCGTACGCTGTAATAGCGTTTAAAGCTCATTTTCTTGTGAATAATCAGAAGGAGGGCCATGATTTTAACAGAATGCTATGAACTGCATTTTAATTATTGCCAGGACTTAAGTCTTTTAGTGAAATACATATTTATAAACCTTGGCGGAGCATAGATCATTTACCTAATAGAGCAAGACTGCTGGAAAGTCCCCGTCCTAATCTATCAGGTAAATATCCATTTATAATTGGTTCTTTAATCCTTGTTCTTTCCCCTGATAGGTTGGAACAGCCCAGCAAGACTGCTTCATTCTGCAGGGAAAGTCTGTTATCATCCATCACAATGTCAATAGAAATATATACATTAAAGCAATTATAGAAGTCACTGCCTGGGACAAGAGCTATAGCTCAGCCAGAGAGAGACGGGAAACCAAACCGAACAGCTGCTAGGCAGGGAAAGGTCCTACCAGACTCCAGGGCGGATGGGAAAAAGGGAAGGGAAGAAGGCTTACAAACAGGGCAGAACCCCTGCTGTCCCCACAGAAGAAAGGTATGTGCTCTGTAACCCCCAAATCCTGCCCTCATTTGGGTCACCTTCTATCGTCATCCACAAGTGCTTTATTTTGTGGTATCAGATCCCGGGCTCTAAAGTGAGCTGATTGCTGAGGGAGCACCCACTGGGTGTGCTGGAATGCTGCCCTGGGTCCCCCACTCTCCTCTCCTCTGCTTCTTCACCAAGGCCAGGCGGTGAGATAGAAGCAGAGACCTGAGACCGGAAGCACTGCCCCAGCCGATGATGGCCTGGAGCAAAGAGCACGACTCTGCTGCATTTCCTCTTGACCACCTAACTGGCCCTCAGCTGAGCCTCAGGAGCCCACATATGCTGGTGGGGCTCTTGTCTGTGTGCTGGACTCATTTTGTCAATCACGTGGTTTTGTGGTCTCCTGCCAGAGAGCACACTCACTACAAAAGCTCACACTGAAGTGGGGATCTTGGTACCCTAAAGCCTGCCTTCCCGGGCAGCACCCCTAGACACTCCTATGAGACCAGAGGTAACCACGGTAACCACAGCTGGAGACACTGAGGAAGACTAGCTTAAAGGGTTCACTCAGCCATAAGGCCACTCATGCATGATGGGGAAAGGGAACAGACAGCCATGATCTTTTGGTACAACTGTTTCAAATCCGATATACCCTGACGTTAGCCACAAGCGACGGACTGACAATCACAGAAAGGGATGGTCTCAGTCAAAAGCCAGGCAGCCAGAGTGAACACTGAAACGCTGACCTGGGAACCTAGACCTGGATGCTGCCAGCCTGACCTGTAGGAACTACGAGGAGGGAGGGGAGAGGAAAGATACTCGCCAACCTGCAATGGACTCAGAAGGATCTCACTTGATCTTGGCTTTGAGAACTTCTGTCCCAGCGTTTCAGAAGAAAGAAATCCAGTAGGGAGACAGGCTCTAAGGGACTGGGCCCCATTTAACTGCTAACAGTTCTTCAATGCCTAAGTCTCACTATAGAGAGAATACGGTAGCCCCTCCCTTGTCTGGACTTTGGAGGAAATGAACCGTCTCATACATAGATGTTCCAGGTAACTGAATGTATACCTTTGAGCCCCAAAACGTTTTCAGATTTTAATTATTTTAATGGAAACATCTTATCGTCCTTAAAACAGCCTATTCCGAGTGATTAACCTTGCCTCGTTGGCACAGGACCATTAGCACTCACTGTAGCTTCGTACCGTGATGTAACCCAGTGACAGGTCCTCACCACAACTGGCTGGCCACTTTCTGGGACCACACAGCAGCCCCCAGACCTGCCTCCCCACAGGCCTACTTCTCTCACCCACAACACAGGCAAAGAACCTTCTGGATGGCAGCTGCCCAGCTCCTCTCCCTGACAAGAAGCCTCAGTGACTCTCAGTCACCCACTGGCTTGCAACACGGAACCCCAACTCTGCTCCCCTGCCACTATTGGTGGCTCTGCCATCTGAGTCCCGTGGGAATCTGCTCTGATGATACTCAGCTGTGTGATTTCTTCCCCACCCACCGCATCCTGGGCACTGGCTCCTGGCCCCATCTCAGGCTGCTCCCTCCTGCCCAGGACTATGATTCTGGGAGCCCTGGGGATCCTCAGGCCCTTCTAGGGGTCTCCCAATTCTCCCTTCTCCTGCCTTCTTCACACACGCCATCCAAGGCAACTTAACCTGAACAAATGAGGTGATGAGCCCAACAGAGCCTGCTACCTTCTATGTGTGAGGCACACAAGAGATGCGCAAAACCAGAAAAGGATCTGCTTTTACATAGTTTTTTGTTTTGGAGAAAGAAGAAACTCTTTTTACAAAGTTATATACGTATCGTTTATGTCCCTAAATAGTGAGTTCATCATGGGTCTTTCTAATGAATCTGCGAATGTATTTACGATCCCTCTGCTTTGGTTTCTAGCATAGCAAAGATTAATCTTTGTCCTCCACATAACAAAGGGGTTGAAGGTCTCGGCAGTGTTCAAGAGCGAAGCTTCTCCTAGCATGCACCACAAGAACAAAAGCCTGTAAAAGTAGAAGGGAGCGCTCAGACTAAGGAGTCTGAGACCTGCCACATCCCCAATCTATCTTTCCCCAAAGTTGCCCTCTCTGGGCTGAAGCTGAGGCTGGGGACTCACTGTGGATCACAGCATCTCTTCAGGCCTTCTTCCCTCTGTGTGGAGCTGTCTGGGTTCCCTGTCTGTCACACCAAAGTCTCCTGAAGATTGGAGGAATCTCTAGGGTATTTCTACTCTTGGCTTACACAGAACCTTGTCCCCGGTATGCCAATGGAGCTGAATGAATGCACATCGTATTTACCTGTTTTGCACTGTTGTATCACCCCTCTGGGTCACAACTTCATCCCACTCGCTTACGTGTCTTGCATAAATCTTTAAAATCTGTAATTTCTTGAGGAATAAAGCTAATACTAATATCAAAGGATTGGATGGCACTGGGTCTAACAGGCTGTATGTAGACTAGAAACAAGCAATCCCCCCACCCAAGGTCCCCGGCCACCATGAGCCGACACTGTCCCTCCTACACCTTCTCCCACATGGATTCCACATGGATTCACTAGTGGAGTCAGAATCTCCACAACCCAATCACCCCTCAAGTCATCTCTCCTGAACACTGCTACAACAGCAATTCAGGCTCAGCATGCGTTTGGGGCAAACATTAAAACCATAGTTGTGGGTGATATTGGGCACCCCCAGCACTAAAGATGTTGAAGCACAGGCCAGATAGGACCTGCCATGAGCCAGATGTACTGGGCATCATCCTGCCGCCACACTCCCATCGGGACTTTCTATAAGGCCCGTCTTCACAGTTCAGGACCTCCGTGGTGACACTGAGCCTACAGGATAATCGTCCTAATTCAAGGTCAGATGGTTAACAAACTAAATTCACCTGTGCCTTAATTTTGCCTGTCATGTAAAGTAACATGTTCATGTTTACATGTCATGTAAAGTAACATGGTTCCGGGGGGGTGAAGATGAGGATATTTGGGGGGTGTTTATTCAGCAATCACAGGAAGTTGGTACCAAAGAAGGGGGTTACTGTTGTGACTAAACCTTACCATGTGGTTCTTAGAACTTTAGGACTAGGAGGTGTAATTTGGAAGAGTATAGAGATGTAGGCTATAGAATTCAAGTAAGCTCTCAGCAGAGCTTAATAGAGCATTATTGTGTTTGTTTAGAAGACCACAACACCAGTAGAAAGACAAGCAGTACTCATGGGATTTCAAATAAGAACAAGAATTCTGCTGGGAATTAGACTAGAGGCCAGTTTTGTCTGAACTAATATAGACTCACTGAATTGATGAGGAAATTTCCAGATAGCATAGCATTCAGGCAATAGCGTGGTTATTGCTGGATGCTTTAAGCCAACTTTACAGTGAGAACTGGAAGAAAACAAACAAACAAATAAACAAAAAACAGAGCAGAAAGATTTTTTTTAAATGTGCCATCTGGCCAGAAAGGGAACATGTTGAAAATTGTAGGCAAGGTTATTGTTAAAGAGATCAATGCCACTAAAAAGAAGCCAACAACTTCACACTGGAATGATGGGAAGTTGGCAAAGCCCCGGCCATTGCTAGCTCCAGGATACAAAGCTGTAAACCCATTTAGAAGGCTTTCTTTCAAGAAGAGAAAGCGTCTAGAGCATCCTGTTCACATCACTTAAGGGAGTGTCTTCCCAGGATCAATCACCCATGCATTCATTAGTCATTCGAACCATGATCCCAGCTGCTGTGCAAGTCTGTAGCTGACCACAGAGTCATCCATGTGGTCCCAATCTTTCAGACATGCAGAATGAAAGGGTCATGGGGTCGTGGAGGACTGTACCCAGGTGTTTTTAGGATGATCCAGGAGGCCTGACAAGTTACAGAAAGGCAAGATTCCTTGATAGAGTAGGACATGGAGCCACGAAGGGGAAACCTGAGCTGCGGCGGAGACTGCAGGGTGTTGGAGACGCCGGGAACATAAAAGGTCTGTTGAGGAATGCTGCAGGCATGATCAGAGGTAGCCCAGGAAAGCTACAAACAGCAAGCCTGTAGAGACGAGGCTGCCCAAGTCCTTTGGAACTCACATCATGGTGTCATGTGCTCTAGACACCAGCACAGCTCTACCAAATTCAGTGTTTGCCCTGCTGGGTTTCAGTCTTACGATAGGCGAGTTTCTCCTTCCGCGCCCCCGTCCTTCCCCTTGGAATTGCCATGGTGAATGTTGGGAATGTGTCATTTCTTTGTGATTTTACAAATGCTCACCACTAAAGGTCTGTGATGGTGATTCAGAGTCTCAATAGAGACACTCAACTTATATTTTTAAACCACGTTGGATTTTAAGGCTTGAGGCCCCTTCAAGTTGAACTGAATGTGTTTTCATGATGAGGTGAGCATGAGCCTCTCTGGGCCAGAATAGGACATTACAGTGTAAAGTAATCCATTTTGGGTGTCAGATTGACAAGGGTTGGGCTTTGATGGATAATCTTCATTGATCACTCGAATAGATTTCAGATCACCTAGAAGACTCGGGCAGGCCTCTGGGTGTGTCCGTGAGGGAAGTTTTAGAGAGGACTAACTGAGAGGGCAGACCCCATCTTGAATCTGTGTGTCACCATCCCATGAACTAGAAGACTGCCCTGTGACTTCCACTGGTTTAAAGTGGAAGAGCCAGCATCTCCGTTTCCCTCCTTCCTGTGCACCACAGCGTGCCCTGCTCGCTGGTACAAGGCTTCCTGCCCACCCCCTCCAAATCCCGTGTCATATTTTATAGATGAAAGCTAAGCCCCAGTATTTACAGTGGTCCTTTTCTCAGTACACTGCAAACATTTTTGGCAGGGCTGGGTAGTCAATGACACTCTCTCCGCCCATGCCAACAGAGCCATGCCAACAGAGCGAGGCAGCAGCTTTCGACAGTAACAACGAACGAACCAGCACTGCAGTGAGTTAATAAAACTTTATGTGGACACTGAAATGCGAACGCCCTGTGGCTTCCAAGCATCAGGACGTGTTATTTTGTTTGTTCCTTTTCAACCACTTCAAAAGAAAATTTTAAAAAAAACCTCTCTCTGGGTCACAGACGGGCCACAGTCATTTGAGCCCAAGGCTTTGGTTTGGTAGCACCTCTGAATTAACCAGAGGCCGAATCCCCACAGCACCTTTGTCTCTTTAAGTGTCTCTACGAGAGGGCCTCTCACTAAATGTGTAATTGCTTTCATCATTGGCTGCACACTAAAAAATCACCTGGAAGGCTATGATAATGAGAATTAATAATAGTAATGGCAGTAGTAGCCTCTCTGGGTGAATTACATCAGGCCCTCTAGACACCTGGGCAGACGTGAGGGACTCTCTCTACCTGTGATGGGTGTCCCCTGATCACAGGCACATCAGCTAAGTTCCGACTGGGCCACCTGCATTAGAGGCCTAGAGCCTCTAAGAAGCCACATGGCCTGGGAAGAAGAGGTGACATGCTGTGTTCCACAGTCTTGGGTCCCCAAGCACTCTGCAGATGAGCTGGCCATGAGCTCCTCTCCTTGAGACACTGAGGGGACCTTCCCAAAGTGTGTGGGCCAAAGGGTCAGCTCAGGCCAGGATGGATTTGAGCCCAAGAGGGCCTTAAGCCTGCCAGGGGTTGGGGCTTTCCTGGGCTACTACCTCTCCTGCAGATTCATGTTGAGAACTCCCCAGGATCAATGAGAAGAAGCCACAGCTTTGTAAGCCATTGCCCCCCACTTTGTCCCGCAACCGAGGCTGCTGGGAGCAGATATGCGGTCCCACCCAGCCTCTCCCCTTGCCTCCTTCCACTCTTTGCCTTTCTTTGTAGATTTCAAGGTGATGACAGGGAGAGAACAGTCTTAGCATTTGTTAATACCCACTTGACCCACAAAAGAAAATTCGCTAGCATCTCGCAGCTTCTCATTTAAAAACCATTAGACCGTTCCGCTTGGCAGACCAGATCTAAATATTCTTAAAGGGGTGGTTTAATTTAATGATTACCTTAACAAGCCCCCTTTTAAAATGATGATCCGCCAAATTCGGGGGATTTGTTTTGGAATCTGATCCAGTAAGTAGCTTTGTACAAAGAGGAGCAGAACGGAATCTGATCTGGTTCAGAACACGGTGGAAATCATGGAAATTACTTTGCATATTTAATCACTGTAGAAACATGAGTACTAACTGCTTTCTAGAGATTACCTTAGGGGGGAAAAATAGCTGGAGCTTTGCCTCCAGCATGTCAGGCACTGCCTTAGAGGGAATCATTTAGATGTTCGAGAATGGTGTATCAGACTTCGGCCTACCAGGCCATGGGCAGGACACGTTTTAGAGCTGAAAAGCTGGCTCTGAGGAAAGAAGCCAGAAGGAAGAATTCCTCAGTCAGGCCTGGAGGGTCCCCCACTTCCCTTCTTGTTACTCTGAGAGGTTGGGAAGAATCTATGAAGACTTGTGCTAACAAAGCCCCTCTGGGTCTGGTGTCCAGAACTTGGAGTGGGGTGCACAGTGATCCTCAGAAAACCTGGTTGCCTTCCATCTGTCCCCTAGCATGGGACCAGCAGAGAATTCCGCCACTCTGCCTTCCCTGAGAGTCACAGCTTTGCAGGAGCCCAGCCTGCAGCTATGAAGCCTCACAAGGGTGACTGGGGCACCTCGCCCTTGCCCCATGCAGTGCATGTCCCTTTGCCGGTCCCCTCCTCTGGGATTTTCCTGAATGTTCGTCATCCCTGAGGTTCCCTCTATGCTGCCACACACACCACACCTTAGCCAAGAAGGCACCCCAATTCTTTGTCCCCACATTAGTTCTTTCTACTGCAGACTGTGGATCGATTATTAACTGTGACACCTTGGTCCCTCATAAGAGGAAGCTGATGGCAATTAGTTTGTCCTGTCTGTTTGATGTTTCATCAAAACTGAGACTAGGCCCTGACTTGGCAAATATTTGAATGGCAGGACGAAATAGTGCCACTTCCCTGCCACCCTGCCACTTGTGTGAGTATGAGGTGTATGTGTCTGATGACACGAAATAATTGTATACAGGGGCTGGGTGTGGTGGAACATGCTTAAACCCCAGCACTCAGGAGACAGGGGCAGGCAGATGCCTGAGAGTTCAAAGCTGACCTGGTCTATATAGAGAGTTCAGGGTTACATAGTGAAACCCTGTCTAAAGTAAACAAATAAATAAAACCATATCCACAAAAGCAAACAAACAACAAACAAACAAAGGCATTGCCCCTCGACTTTAGGATAAAAAGGATTGTGTTTGGCCCAAGTATTGCTGTTTGGCCAGATCTCAGACTTACCCTTCTGAGCCTCAACTTCACATCTATAAAATGGGTCCACACTACTCTCAACGCTATTAGGAGGCATAAGGTGATGCAGGGAGCAGGACAAGAGCCAGAAATGGATGCCGTGGCTTCTAAGGTGTGATGGGTAATTTGGGGTGTCAGCTTAATCCAGCCATGGGATGCCCAAGTAGCTGCTTATTAATGTTACTTCAGGGCATCTTGACAAATCCTGTGGCCCTCTCCTGAGTGAGCTGATCCCACCCAAGCTGCTGAGAGCCTGACTAGAACAAAAAGCAGAAAAAGGTTAAGAGTTCACTCAGGCCTGACTGGGTGAGCCTGGATCTTAGCCTTTGGCTGCCTTCAGACTCC
Organism: Cricetomys ansorgei; assembly: GCA_026225945.1. NCBI lineage: Eukaryota > Metazoa > Chordata > Mammalia > Rodentia > Nesomyidae > Cricetomys > Cricetomys ansorgei. The sequence goes on along the minus strand of JAMJFZ010002669.1, from coordinate 1,767,606 downwards.
AGTACACACCATTGACACTACAGATCTCATGACTTGGGCAACAACACAGCTCCCCTGGGTCTCCAAGTTGGGCAAGAAAGCAGTCACAAGGAGTGACACACAAGGACCCTGTCCAGCTGTCACCGGGGACGGTCACCATCACGCCCTATTGGAGTCTCCTTCCTGCTCAGAACCGTCCTGGGTAGGTGTAGGCCGGGCTCTGAAAGGATATGCAAATAGCAGCCAGAAGCTTGACAGTGTTGAGAGCCACCCGGGTGCCGACAGCTGGAACAGCGCCACTGTGCGCCCTGGAAGGTGGGCATCTGTCTGTGTGCACACACATTCTTCGGAGGTGGGAACCCATGCGGTAGCTACCCACCTCACAGGATGGAGGTAGGTGTTTGTACCTGAAAGGGCTGGCAAAGACAGAATATGCAAACTGCGGGAGTGTGGAAATGAGACAGGCACAAGTGTGTACACAGCTGCTTCTGACGTCCACCTTGCGTATCCTTGAAGGTTCTCAAAGGTCATGGTGTGGCCACCCCAAGGGAACGACCTTTCTTTCCCACACTCAACTCGTCGCCTTCTTTTATTCTTTATGATGAGCTGGAGACGTGTTTGAGTGGCATGGCAATTTGTCAATCAAAGTAGAAGAGGACCCCTCTGCATAATTTTACACCCAGCATCCAATGCGACCTTGGGCTGTGCGTGTGCATTGAACTGAGACAGCCAGGAAGGAGCTTTGCAAGCATGTCAAGCCCACGCCTCTGCCTAGCACCCAGACCTCTCTGCTCCAACATGCTGTCAAGCCTGCCAAGGAGGGTGGCCCCAAAGAGTCTGTGGTCTCATTCCCCTAAATCCTTCTGTGGTTCTACCCTGCCCTGATCCAGGGGGCAAAGCTCTTCCTCAACCAGATGCAACCTGCCTCCTCAGCTCCCTCCATCCCTGAGCTTATCCAAGCCTGACTGGTCTATGGCTGCCCCCAGCACACCAGCTGTAATAGTAATCCTTTGTTCTCCTCTAGGCATGCCCTGGAATCCACTCACCCATCTACCAATACATGAGTGGGAAGTCTGCTTAGGTGTTGTAATGCCCAGGGGCAAGAATGGAATAAAATAAGATGAGCCTGGACCCCACATCCGGGGACGTGACATATACCCGGACAGCCCTGTTTTCCCAGGTTGGCTCAGGTGGCCACCACCTACCCAAGTAGCCATCCTCAAGCCCGCTTCCCGTCCCCAGTGGGGACCCATTGCTCCCTCTCCTCCTTCACTGCACCCAGCGTAGCATTCCACAGCTGTGTCACCTTCTCCAGAGCATCCCCCACTCTCTGCCTTTTTCTGTTAGACTAACTCACTCACGGTCTTGCTCACCTGCAGACCCCAGCCCCTTGCACGGAGCGCCTGGCACGTGACAGACTCCGAAAATGTTTGCACACCTGCTGGAACAGCCAGTCACAGCCCGGGAGGAGGAGGCGAGGTGCTTTTCTGTACATAAGCAGTGTCATCATTATCGATTAATTGCCTTTCGCCGCCATGGCGAGGATCTTTAGCTTCATTCCAGGCATTTATAATTGACATCATTGCCTTTCCCTAACAACTCTAGGAAGTAGTTATAAATATTCTCCTGAGTTAGCCGAAGGTCAGAGAGGTTTAGCGACTCCTCCGCGGCCACACAGCTAGGCAGCAGTGATTGGTCTCAAGCCGACAGCACTGGCCTTTTCCAGACTCTGTGCAATAATTTCTGCGTCTGCATTTCATCCTCAATGGTCATCTCAGGGCTCCAGACACGGACCCAAGGGTGGTCCCCTTCTTGATCAGCGTAGGAGCCCTTCCCAGAAAAACTCCCTTCTGGAACCCCCTGGAAGTAGCCACTTCGGGGAGTGACTTTGCCTGAGGCAGAATTATGGAAATGGGCTGTCAATTACCCAGGGTGGCTGTGTAAAAGAATTACCGCAACACCCGTGGAAAAAAGAAAGAAAACTTCGTTTTCACCACCTACCAGTAAAAGCTAATTCAGAATAACTCCATTTAACAGTTATTTTATGCTGAAATACCGAATACCTCAGGGAGTCTTTTAGGGATTTTATAGTCTCTTTATTTATAAATGATTCATGCTGCATTTTCAGAAAAACCTACAATTAGTGTGGGTAGCACAGAAGCTCCTTAGGGAAAGGTTGGGGGGGGAGAAAGAAGAAGAAAAAGAAGAAATAGAAAAAGAAAGCAAGGAAAGGAAAAAGAAAGAAAAAGAAAATGTGAGTGAGCTCTCGGCCCCCAGTCAGCAGCCTTTGTTTTTCCAGAGGCCCACAGAGAAATGAGGGAAGGAGGCAGGTGGTATTTTCTCTAACCTTTTGACTCTTGCTCTTTGACAGTATTTGTACAGTTATCCCCGTCATCTCATCAGCCCACAAAATTCTTTTAATGCACGTGGCACTTTGGCACATGCTCCTGGGCCTGCAGAAGTTTAAAGAGCTCAGAACGACTCGGCCCCAAACCCCACCTCAGCGGCACAGAAAGGAGCTTGGCGAGACAGCTGCAGGAGATAGAGGGGGTCGGCCCTGGAGCCAAGGAGCCAGCAAAGAAAAGACTTTGTCTGGGTTACTGATCTAGAAGCACGCAAGAGAGAGTTTGCATCAGATGGGTGAAAGGTCCCCTGTCCAGGGAGGAGGATCCTAGCCACTGTGGGGCTTTGGCATTCCATCACCCATTGTACAGTCTTTTGGACATTTCCTACGTGTCCTGTGTGAGACAGTCTCTGGCTCCAGAAGGGTCCAGTCTAGTAGAAAGATGATCATAGAGCAGTCCCGCAGTGAACGATGGCACAGGGGCTACACACGAGAAACTGAGCTAGCCCACAGGGACCAATGGACACAGGAGTCAGGGGAGGCTTCCTAGAGGAAACAGTGCCTATGCAGAAAGGCGTGAGACAAACAGACACAGAGTCCACAGCCAGCTACAGGTCAGAACATGAGAAACCAGGCTGGATCAGGTCAGCAGCTTGGTCCAGACACAGGTCCTGCCACGAGACAGAGGGTGGTCAGAGCTCCTGGGGCATCCACCAGCTCTGAACACCATCAACAATTACTCCTGTGGATGGTCTGGAGGAGGCAGACCTGACTCAAAGATGGAAAGAGAACCAGCTAGGTCACTGACACAAGACCCCAGGACTTCTCCTGAGTATTTTGATCTGTTTGCTTGTCACCATTGGCAGTACTGTTTCTTCATTCACCTGTGTGTGATTCTGTGGGGGACATTGTGGTGCCGGGCCTGGTTGCCTGGTCTCTGACTTAACAGGAAGAAAATAAAATTTGTAATAATTCATGGTAAGCAGCCTGCAGAATCTACACCCAGGGTCCCTCTTCCCCACCCAAGAGCCACTCATTGAGGCTCTTACGGTTGTCTCTCTGGGACTGCTGTGCAAGGCAAGTGCTGGAGAGGACCTTGGGAGTGGGGTCCCAACCCCAAATGGGGTGCTTTCCTATTCCCTTCCACCACTTTCTCATTGGAATCTGAAGCCCACTGTAATGGTGTGACGAAGTGTGAACCTGGAAAAGTGTGACTCTGGAAGTCATCACCAGGATAGGTTCATCTGGTGATGAACCATGTCTTTTTAAAAGAGAGAGAGAGATGCCTTAGCCCTGCAGCTATGCTGGGATTATGGTAAAAGTCACTATCTCTAATCTAGAAAGTTGGCCCTCATCAGGGACTAGGTATGTTGTTAGTTTAGCCTAGAACAGCGCATAGGCCTTCCAAGGCTGGAATATTTTGTCAGCACAGTTCAAACTGAAACACTTTTTGCTGCTGCCTAAAGGCTAACAGTCCATTGCACTGGACTAACAGACGCTATGCACAGAAGGCAGATGTGATCTCTGAGGGGCAGGTGTGATTTGGGATGACAGGTGCAGTCTTGGATGGGAGGTGTAAGTTGGGGTGTGAACATGATCTTGAACTATGGGCATGATTGGCTGATCAATGGGTATGGTCTTGGATAATGGGTGTGGGTCTGGGTGATGGACGTGGTAATGGACATGGATATGAACTTGGGTGGTGAGTGTGGTCTTGAGATAGATAATGGGTATATTTTGGATGATGGGTGTGGTTTGGGGTAGTGGGTGTAGTCTTGAGTGGTGGGTGTGGTCTTGTGCTGGGTAATCGATGTGGTGTTGGGTGAGAGTGTGCTGGTGTGCTCTTGTGTGATGGTGTAACCTCAAGTGACAGGTATGTGAACCCGGGTGACAGCTGTAAGCGATGTCTGGCCCAGTGTGGAGGCACAGTGCTAGTCTCTGGTGACCTGGCAATTTGTGCACGAAGGGGTCAGCAACTTGTGGTCTTTGTCCCTTATACAAAGTTTCCCCAAAATCCATCATATAAACAGAACTATAGGGCTTCCGTGGCAGGGGGATCAGGAAAAGACTTTTTAGGACCTTAGGTTAGGCAAATAATTGTTACCTACACCATCAGAAACATGATCCCTACAAGGAAAGCTACCAAGGGGAACTTAACCCAAATTAAGAACTTCTATTACTCAAAGATGCAGCTCAGAAAACAGAGCCCACAGAAAGGAAAGAAACGTGCAGAGTGTTTCTGATGAAGGACATGTGTTGGAAAATGTATGAAGAAATCTCTTTTCTTCCCTCCTTTCCCAAGGACACTTAAATCTTTTTCTTTTCCCCTGTCGGTGCCATAGCTGGGACCCAGGACCCTGCATGTGCCAGGGTTAGGGCTAGGAGTCCTCCAACACTGAGCTACACCCCAGCCTGAAAACTTAGTAATAAGAACACCAGGAACATGACTTTAAAAGAAATAAGAAACAGGGCATGGTGGCACATGCTTTTAATCCAGCACTCAGGAGGCAGAGGCAGGAGTTGCTCTGCGAGTTTGAGACCAACCTGGTCTACCTAGTGAGCTCCAGGACAGCCAGGGCTACGCAGTGAGACTGTATCTCAAAAAAAGAAAAAAAAATAGAAGGGGAGGGGGAAAGAAGAGAAGAGGGGAAGGGAGGGAGGAAGAGGACAGGAAAGAGGAGAAAGAGGGAGAGAGAAGAAAGAAAGGAAAAAAGAAAGAGAAAGAAAGAGATAGAGAGAGAGGGAGGGAGGGAGGGAGGGAGGGAGGAAGGAAGGAAGGAAGGAAGGAAGAGAGAGAGAAAGAAAGAAAGAAAGAAGGAAGGAAGGAAGAAAGAAAGAAAGGAGGAAGGAAGGAAGGAAGGAAGGAAGGAAGGAAGGAAGGAAGGAAGAGAGAGAGAGAGAAAGAAAGAAAGAAAGAAAGAAAGAAAGAAAGAAAGAAAGAAAGAAAGAAAGAAAGAAAGAAAGAAAGAAGGGAGGGAGGGAGGGAGGGAGGGAGGGAGGGAGGGAGGGAGGGAGAGAGAGAGAGAGAGAGAGAAAGAAAGAAAGAAAGAAAGAAAGAAAGAAAGAAAGAAAGAAAGAAAGAAAGAAAGAAAGAAGGAAGGAAGAAAGAAAGAAAGGAGGAAGGAAGGAAGGAAGGAAGGAAGGAAGGAAGGAAGGAAGGAAGGAAGAGAGAGAGAGAAAGAAAGAAAGAAAGAAAGAAAGAAAGAAAGAAAGAAAGAAAGGAAGGAAGAAGGGAGGGAGGGAGGGAGGGAGGGAGGGAGGGAGAGAGAGAGAGAAAGAAAGAAAGAAAGGAGGAAGGAAGGAAGAAAGAAAGGAGGAAGGAAGGAAGGAAGGAAGGAAGGAAGGAAGGAAGGGCCGTCTCAAAAGATACCTCACCAAAGACATACAAATGGCTGATGCGTGCCTTCAAAGAGACCCCATGTGCTGTGTGAGCAGGGACTATGCATTCCAACAGCAAGACTGTGTATTCCAGCTACAACAGTAGCCCAGGCTCAGAGCATCCGCAACACCAAATGCCGGAGAAGGCGGAGATCACAGGGACCCGCTCACTGACACTGGGAAGCCGGAGCACAGGAGTCACTGGGGAAGACAGTTTGAAGTGTTCATACACAACTGACGATACCCAGAGCCATATGTGTCCATGCTCTTTGGGATTTCCTCAAAGGACTGAAAATCCATGTCCACCCAAAAGCCCATGTTTACAGCAGTTTTATTCATATCTGCCACAGCTTGGCCACTGAGACACCCTTAGTGAGCGAATGGGTAAATAAAATGTGGTACATTCGAACAATGGCCTATTATTCAGTGTTAAAAAGAAATGAGCCCTCAGGCCATGAAAGTCATGGCAGAATTTTAAATCCATGTTGCTGAATGAAGGAAGCCAATAGGAAAGACTACATCTGCAGACACAAATCGTTGTGCATTTGCCCAAAACCCTTCAACTGTGCCTCAGAGGAAGGGAATCCTGATGTAAACCATGGGCTCTGGATGAGAATGTGCAACTGAACTTCACAGATTATAACCAATGGGCCCTTCCAGAAGGTGATATTAGTGATGACGTAAGCTGTCCTGTGCAGAGGCAGGGGCATGACTGTATTTTCCACTCACATGGCCTGTAAACCTAAACCTGATCTAATGTGGAAGGCCTATTTTAATAATTAGCAAAAAGACTTAAATCAAAACCTTCCTCAAGAAATGCAAAGACGCTAAACAAACTTAAGATGGCTGACAGGGTCAGTCCCTAGGGAAATGTAGTCTAGCACCACAAGGAGCTGTCCCCACACACCTGTCCGGATGGCTAAAATTAAGCAGGCAAATGATAACACCAAAGGCTAGCGAGGACTTGGACCTACTAGGACTTTCTTACGTTGATGGTGGGAATTTAAAATGGTACCCTGGATGCCGGAGAGAGGGCTGAGGTGAAGATCACTGACTGACTGCTCTTGCAGAGGACCTGGGTTCAGTTCCCAGCACCCAGACGGCAGCTCATGACCACTTGCAGTTCCAGGGGATCCAACATCTCTTCTAGGCCCAGAGGGCACTGCCACATATGTGGTGTACAAACATACATGTAGGCACACACTCATGCACATAATGTAAGATAAATAAATCATAAAATAGTATTCTGGAGAAAAGCAGGTAGCAGCTTAAGGTCTTACAGAGTGAAGTGGCATTTGCCTTATAACCCAGTGGATCACTTAGTGATCCAATTCCTAAGTGTTTACCCAGGCAGAATGTAAACCTAGCTTCCTGGGAATTCTACAGGGGACGGTTTACAGCTGCTCCCAACCACCAAACACAGGCTACAAGCTGAGTTTCTCATCTGGGAAACAAACAAGCAACAAACTGTGCTACTGCTATACACTGGAATATTATTCATCAATGAAAATGAAAAAAAAAAAAAACCCTAACATCCATGAGAACAGACGTGCATGTCAAAGTCATTTAAGCCAAATGCAATGATTCAGACTTAAAAGACAAAACCCTCTAGGACACCAGCTAGCTGACATTCCCGTAGAGGCAGGATTATGGGGACAGGTGAGTCATCAGAGGTTAGCAGGGACTAGCCAGGGTCCATGCAGATGTGACCCCAGGGGGCACGAACAATACACATCTGTCGGCGCCTCTAGAACTGCCCATCACTATCGAGCGTGGGTGCGTGGATCCCACCTGACAATTACACTTTAACACTGAAAGAAGGAAGTAAAAGAGGTTGCTATAAAAGTTTTTGAATCCTCAAGAAGATGCGAAACACTGTTCTCATGGAACCTTTTAAAGAGGTAAATAAATAAAGAGAATTGAAGGATCCTTTGAACGCAAGGCCCTTTCGCTCCTGATATTAGAGTTCATATTGCCAGAAACGATAATATATGTAGAGATCAAAAACACATCAAGATGATGTTGCATTTAATTTTTTATAAGGCGGAGAGTTCCCCATGTTCATCTGGCACCTCTCCGCGCATGCAAAGTGACAGGTCCGACGGGCGGTGTGCCGTGCTTAATTACAGCAGAGTGAGGCAGTCACCTGGGCCAGCTCTTGTCTCCTCGCTTTCGAAGTTTGTTCCCCAAACTTCTTTGTCACAGAGCCGCACAGTGCTGAAGTTCCCTCCCCGCCCCCGCCTCAATTCCCCCCCAAAATAAACTCACAATTCAGTCAATCAAGTGAGCGACCGACACCCAGTGCTGATTGCCTGATTTCTTCCCTCCTACACTGACAGAACCCAATGGTTATTTATTTATTTACTTACGAATAATTTATAGGCTGTCTCCTGCTGAGCACCTTGCTGGATATCTTGGCATCGTCTCCAAAACACATAAGCATCTCGGGGAAGAAAACAACCTCTGCAGGAGTGGCCTTTGGTTTCCTTCCAGGCTCTGCGGAGACACGAGGCTATGTTTAATGAGCCCATTACTGCAGAATATGAATAATGGAGCGTCCAACCCGGCTGCTTGGCAAAAGTGGGGTGTCAGATAGAAAACCCTCTGCAAGGCTGTCTGTGGGGGCACAGGGAAGGAGGCCACTGGTTAATTGGCTCAAAGATTTGGCACATTAACAAAACTGGTGTTTTTCCGTCTAAAAGTCAGTGAGCTAAGGGGAATTTAGCGGCCATTAAGTGAGTGCTTTATGCACCACTCATCATCGTTTAGCTAGATAGGTACTGGGACTCCACAAGAATACAGAACACACTCAGAGAGGGTGTGTAACTTGCCTGGGATCACGGAGCTGAGAAGAATTCAAGTTCTGATGGCAATCCGAGTCTTTCTAAATCCAAAGCCTGTGTTTCCCTGCTTTCCCCGTGCCACTGAGATCTGGGCCCAGCCTGCATGTCTCCCTCTGGGTCTCTGTAATAGGCTGGGTTATCACTGTCATGGAGAGAGCCTCTGCTCAGTTGTAGACACTGTTCTGTGAAATGTTCATGCTGGCTGTTACTGGTTGGGATAATCTCAGCTCTAAGTGTCAATAATTTCAGATTCAAACTGGCTTCAACAATGAGATGACCGCAGAGCAGGCTGGATCCAGAGACAAAAGGACTTCTGGGTACCATCCGGGAGCAGGTATGCTCTGTGGATCCAAGAGCCCCCTGACCTGGCCCTCCCTACTCTTCCCTGGCAGGGATAAAGAAATGGGATCATCTCCATAGGCATGAGATACCTTTCCTATGTAGCCCGATGGAGCAGCCTCCAAACTTGCTGCCTGAGACCAGGCTGCCCTAACAGTATATGGCTCACATACCCATTCATAAACTGGAGGGATGAAGGGTAGCCACTGATGCAGGAGGAGAAAGCTTATCAACATCTTTAAATCCATTTCTCTTCCTGGGACCCTCAGGGTATTGTTTACTTCTCTGGTTGCTGTCACAGAATACCTGACCAAAGCAATTTAAGGAAGAGCTCAGAGTTGGAGGTCACAGTCCACTGAAGCGAGGAAGACATGGCAGGAGAATGATGGGGGGGACTTGTCATAAAACTTCAAGGCCCCAAAGCCAGACCCTGGTCACCCACATCCTCCAGCAAGGCTCTACTTCGAAGTTTTCCACAACCTTCCAAAATGGCACCACACACCAAGTGTTCAAACATGTGAGCTAATGGGGGTCATTTCACACTCAAACTACAGCACCTTGAAAGAGAGTTTACCAGCCTTTTCTTGGAATTCATAAGGGGTCATATGGCCACCTTCTACTGCTAGAATGTATCAGAAGCAATGCAACTTTCAGGCTTGTTGGCGAGTGGCCTGCATGGTCAGCCATACTCTCTAGGCATGACTGAATGCAGAAGGCTCCACGTGGCCCTAGAAGATGGTAACACCATAGGAAGGAGAGTTCTAAGTCACCAAGTCACTTCACGACAAGCCAAGACATGTCTAGATACCACCAGTGTGTCGAATTAAGCCACTCAAATGTTGGGGCTATTTGTTATTGCAGCTGGTACCGACAATCCTGACAAATCTGCATTGTTTAATAAACAGTGTGGGAATCAGCCATAATCGCCTCTGTCTGTGCTTTCCTCATGGTAATGAGGGTAAGAGCTGGGTCTCCCACGGCCTGGGGGACAGAGAGAAGGTATCAATAAAACAGCTTTGTAAACTCCCATGAGGCTTCAAGTGACCTTGGATAAGTCACTTCCAAAATCTGGTGCGCAGTTCCCCTCCTCCCCAGAGGATCATGATACCTGACTCCTCTCCAGATTCCGACTTCCAGTGGGCCAGGGTGTCTCGAGTGGTTTTTGACTATTTAATTGTCAATTTGATACAGCCTGGCATCGCCAAGAGAATCTTAATGAGCTA